>CM056049.1:183563806-184036306 GCA_029574335.1 Rana kukunoris
ATCACCCCTGGCTGGCGTCCGATGTTACTACTTCTGGACTTGGGGAAATTTTTGGAATGGATCCCTAGGTCGGATGGTTGTGTCCACCACCATACTAATTGCTTTACCCAGTTCGGGATGTGAATGGTTTGGAGTATTGACGTTCTATTCCACTGCCTGATAAAGAGTTCTGTAAGACTCGCATGTGCCACAGGGGCCACTGTATCAAGGGTATGGATGCTGACATGGACCCCAGGGTACTGAGGCAGGCTCTGACAGTTAGACGTCTGGATGATAGCAGATTCTGTATCTTCTGGAGCAAGGGCTTCAGCCTCTCTTGAGGGAGTTGCACACCCGGTACAACCTGGTATTTTATTCTGCCCCTAGGAACACCCTAACTTGCCGAATGCTCTGGGTGCTGAGGCGATGCCGAATGGGGGCACCAAAATTGGAAATGGGATTGATCGATTGAGAACCGAAGGGACCTCTGGAAGGTAAGATGAACTGGGATGTGAAGGTAAACGCCCGAAAAATCTAGAGATAGCATCCAGTCTCCCACGTCCACTGACAACAAAATGGACTGAAGGCTTTTCCAATCTGAGGGCCTCTATTTTGATCGTCTGTTGAAATTCTTTAGGTCCAAGACTGGACGTAGATCCCCGTTTTTTTTTTTTTTTTTGTACCAGAAATAAAGGAATAAAAAAACCCCCTCCCTTTCTGGTGCGGAAGTACTTGGTAGGCTGGAATGTGTTCCCTGGCAATGTGCCCATGAATTTCCAATTGTGACCGGTCTTGATAGAGGATAGTGTTCATGGATTTGTTATACGAGCTGCCCATATCCGAGCAAATCTCTTGAGTCTGGTGCTCACCTGAGCTGGGTGGGCAGACGGACCCTCAAAAGGACTTCTGCTGTTCCCCAGCTGTGATTGGCTTACTGTATCTACATGAAGGAGGGTCGAGTCTTCCAGTCCCTCCTAAATTCCCTGCCGGGGCGGTAGGATCTAACATCCCTGTACTTGACAGGAAGATCACGCCCGTAAGCGGGGCCCTTCTGGGGCTCTGGTTTTCCTATCGGAGAAATCAGCCCAGACTTTCCCCCGGTAACCTTGGAGATGGCCGAGTCCATCTTTGTGCCGAATACACTTGAGCCGCCATATGAAATTTTGCACCAGTTGATTTTGGCGCTGCCTTCGCTATCCAGGGTCTCAGCCATAAGGCTCTTCCCAGCCATGAAGTCGCCCCCTCAGGAGCCGTAAGCCAACTTAATTTTCCTGCAGGGAGGAGAATATCTTCCCCTGGTCGGCTCCTTTTAGAATGGGATTCTCAACATTAGCTGCCTATGCAGCGATAGTTTTAGCGACTGCCGCTGTGGTGATAGCCGGCCTACAAGCGGCTCCTGTCGTGGAGCAGGCTTTCTTCAGTTCTATATTGATTTTACAATCAAGAGCGTCCCGGGAAGGTAACTGCGTCTTCAATCGGTAGAGAAACGTCTCTAGCGAGTCGCATTAAAGATGAATCGACCGTAGTTGCATTGATCAAAGAATCGATCTTAGACTGCCACAAGGGTACAATCTGCAAACTTGTTGCTCATACTGGGCCGCTTATGCGACCCCCCCCACTTATCCTTTATGAGGTTCTCCAGCTCTTCGATGAAGGAAATGATTCAGGACCCCCTTTTCAGCACCGGGAAATATTTCTGAACCTTCAGAAGTTCTGCCATAACCTCCTCCCAGCCGATCGCTTCCTTGAGTGAATGGGCAAATGGTTCAACCAAAAAGAGACAGTCCGACGCCTGCTCACACTCCTCATTCTTAGAGAGGGTTACTGCACCCTGGCGTAACGGCGGCGGCGATGTGCTTGGGGAAGGATCGCCCACATATGATCCCTGTGGCGATTCTCCTAGGAGCTCAGTATCTACTCTGGCCTCTGAATCCTTGGTTACTTCGATGAAGCACGAGTGGCAGGCCAATTCCCCTGGCAAGGATGGCGCCCCGCATATTTGGCAAACATTTGCCGTGGTGCGGGTAAGATAGCTCTGTCTGGGATGAAGGTAATCGTCTGCGGTGGGACCGACTATGACGGGAGTGCTGTGACGCGAGCGGCTATGCCTTGATTGAAGAAATCAAGAGGGTAACCTTGAGCAATTTCTTGCGCCTTCTGGGGGAAGCATGGAAATCTCCCTCTGTGCCGCAAACTTGCGTCTCTTGACCGATAGGGCTACCAAAACTGTAGCGTCAGTGGCCAGGCTCTCTTTTTTGTCTCCCCTCTACTTACCACCTTCTGGACGGCCTCTATACCTGGTCAGCTGATGGTGGTCTGCGAGGGCAGTGGCTCCCATGAGGATAGCAGAGAGACAGCCCGAAAAGGTGGGAAAAAAGAGAGAAGGGAAAACATTACAATATGTTCCCCCCCAACATTTCTATTTATTAAATTAATATAATAATTTTATATACATATATCTATCCTTTTTTTTTTTTTTTTTGGATTATATTAATTGTTTAATTATGGATACACTTTCTTCTATGGTATGTTATAAATTAATATATAAATGTATTGAATGAATGAATGATGAAAACTTATATAGCGCGGCACATGCAAACTGAATCGCCTCTGGGCGCTTGTATAATATCTTCTATGCTATTTATTCCTTTTTTTTTATTCTTTTTTTTGTGTGTAATCAATTAGCCCAGGCTGATCCGGGACATGCCTGCACACACCTGGTGCAATCTTCACTCTGAGTAGAGCAGAGCAGCAGTGCGGCAGCCAGAACTACAGAGCAATAGGACTGTTCCTTTTTTCCTTCTTTTTTTTAATGATGCGCGCATGTGCAGAAGCGTCCCGCTCGCCCGGCGCCATTTTGGAAGAGGGCAGAGGAGACAGGCGGCGTCATAACTGAGCTGCGCGCATGTGCAGAGTGCCAAGGGGTACGCAGCGGTGACCCCTGTGTCAGAGAGAACACAGGGCTCAGCAGAGCTGGGAAAAAAAACAACAGGCAGACAAAGGTACAAAACGGACTAACCTTAGGTGGTAAATGTAATGATACAAATACCTTTGTGGAAAGACACACTGCACTGGAAGGAAAGACAGAGCGAAAGTGGGGGCCACTGCGAGATTTGAAGCTTCTTTAAAGCTTGCTACAGATGCCAGTATAATTCCAAGCCCCTGAGACCACCAGAACGGGGTTCCCACCATAAAGCTCATTTAGAGACTGTACAGGAGGGACTTCCAAACAGGAGAGGCTGAACCTGCTGGGGCGATTTGCGGTAAGAGGCATGCTTTTTGCTTGTTCGTTCAATCTTGTCAGGTGAGGAATAAAAAAGAGAATGATGCGGGGCGTCTCCCCTTCAAATTTATAGCTAACCAATCCTGTCAGGTTGTGGGGGCGGAGTCACAACCCAGTGTGTGCTGCCATGGATGCGTCAGGAAAATAATTTATTGACATTTTTATTTATGTTCACTCATTCCGTACTGGAAGAATGGCAGTCACCGTTAGGGCACATAGAAACCTGTGTTAATTTTGGCAGCAAATTTTTATTTTGTTTTAGTCTTATGCCGCGTACACACACTCGTTTTTTGTGATGAAATAAAACACGTTTTAAAAAACGTCATTTAAAATGACCGTGGTGTGGGCAAAACGTCGTTTTATGTCTTCTGAAAAACGACCAAAAAAAAATTTGAACATGCTTCAAATTTTTATGTTGTTTTTCAGAATGTCGTTTTTTGTGTCATAAAAAATGATCGTGTGTGGGCAAAACGACGTTTTTAAAACAACGTTTTTTAAACCCGCGCATGCTCAGAAGCAAGTTATGAGAGTGGAGCTTCAATAGAACAGAGTGCCGTCGTACGTGTTGTACGTAATCACGCTTTGCTAGAGCATTTTCAGAAAACGATGACCGTGTGTGGGCAAAACGTCGTTTTTTAAATTGAAGTTTGAAAAACAGTTCGTTTTTGTTCATGAGAAAAAACGTCGTTTTGTTTAAAAGGACAAAAAACTGATCGTGTGTGTACGCAACGCCCCCGCGGCATTAGTCTTAGGACTAAAATTGCCATTTTAGTTTTAGGCCGATTTTAGCTCGGTTCACACCTATGCATATTGGATGAGGGTTTCTCCGCATCTAATTTGCATAGAAGGAGAATATTACTGGCGCTCTATGGAGCCAGTTCAAATATCTCTGCAGCAGGCGCCAGTGCGAATTGCTGGAAAAACGTGTGTCTTTTTTGGTGCGTTTCAGGTCCGAATTCAGCCCATACTTCAGGCTCAAATCGGACCTAAAACGATTTTAGTTTTAATCCCATTTTAGTCTTTTGACTAAAATGCCATTTTAGTTTTAGTCGTATTTTAGTAAACTAAAATAGTATTAATTTAGTCTACTAAAATGTTTTAGTCGTTTTAGTCAACTAAATTAACACTGATAGAAAACAATTGTTTACAACAATTACATTGTAATAAAATGCCGACATTACACATATTATCGCAACGCACAGGAAGGCACTGTAGATCACTGCACAGCAGCACAACGCACTGCGCTGCTATTCGACAACATGAATGAAATGTCAATTGCATGTCAAATAAAGTTGACAATTTTTTTTATAAAAAAGTAGAAAACTGAGTGATGCCGTTGAATGCATATCACACTGCCCCTTGTAGCCCAAACCTGCTCATTTTTAAGTTTGTTGTCAAAAAGTCCAACCGTGTGTATGGGATCGGACTTTTTGACAACAAACTTCAAAATTAGCAAGGTTTTTAAAAAAATCTGACAATCGGACATACTTTCATCAGACAAAAGTTCGCTCTGCAAACGGACAAACATTTTGGCAACAAAAGTCCTCTATCGTGTGTACAGAAGTCCATCGACTTTAGTCCAAAGTACAAGCACGCATGCTTAGAACCAATGTTAACATCAGCCAACAATAGCAGAAGTTGACCAAAGGGTGGTGGTAAAGAGCAGAAAAGAGCTGAAAAAAAAACATGTGATTTTGGGAAAGTTTGTTGAAAAATTCCTGCTGTGTGTATGCATACCAAGTTCACGGCCAACGCCCTGTGAACAAAAATCCACGGAAAAGTTTGTTTTGAAGTCCGATCCTATGTATGGGGCTAAAGGATCGATTTCTGTCAAATAGGCTTGTTGGAAAATATTTCTCAATCAGCGGCTGCAGAAATTCAGCTGCAAACACTGATCAGTGTATTCTGACAGCAGAAAGTTCCCATTGTGAGGATACAATGCCACAGAAGGTAGGATTTCTCCATCCACCTTGCTTGTGTGGATAGAGGAATCTGTTTTTTTTTTTATATCAGCCCAAAACGAAAAAACAAGTCATCTATAGATAGCCCTAGGGTTGTGTGGGACAGGGGTAAGTACTGGGGCGTCATGGCTCCAGTTGAGAGGTGTATGGGGTTGATTTACTAAAATGTGAGAGTGCAAAATCTGGTGCAGCTGTGCATGGTAGCCAATCAGCTTTTAACTGTAGCTTGTTCTATTGAGCTTTGACAAAAAAATTAAATAGGCTTCTCTGCACAGCTACACCAGATTTAGCTCTCTCCGGTTTTAATAAATCAACCCCACAGTCTGGAAAGGAATTGCCCATTTCCAGTTGGTGAGTGCACAGCATTCTCGTGTGGTATGGTTTGAGTATGATTATTTGTTGTCTTGTACTCCGAGGTCTATACATTTTTGTTTGCTGCCGTAGATTTATCATATAGCCAACCTGTCCAGATTGAATGTACAGTGCAGAAAATAAGTATTTGAACACCCTGCTATTTTGCAAGTTCTCCCACTTGGAAATCATGGAGGGGTCTGAAATTGTTATCGTAGGTGCATGTCCACTGTGAGAGACATAATCAAAAAAAAAATTCCAGAAATCACAATGTATGATTTTTTTAACTATTTATTTGTATGATACAGCTGCAAATAAGTATTTGAACACCTGAGAAAATCAATGTTAATATTTAGGTACAGTAGCCTTTGTTTGCAATTACAGAGGTCAAACGTTTCTTGTCGTTTTTCACCAGGTTTGCACACACTGGAGGAGGGATTTTGGCCCACTTCTCCACACAGATCTTCTCTAGATCAGTCAGGTTTCTGGGCTGTCGCTGAGAAACACAGAGTTTGAGCTCCCTCCAAAGATTCTCTATTGGGTTTAGGTCTGGAGACTGGCTAGGCCACGCCAGAACCTTGATATGCTTCTTACAGAGCCACTCCTTTGTTATCCTGGCTGTGTGCTTCGGGTCATTGTCATGTTGGGAGACCCAGCCTTGACCCATCTTCAAAGCTCTAACTGAGGGAAGGAGGTTGTTGCCCAAAATCTTGCAATACAAGGCCCTGGTCATCCTCTCCTTAATACAGTGCAGTCGCCCTGTCCCATGTGCAGAAAAACACCCCCAAAGCATAATGCTACTACCCCCATGCTTCACAGTAGGGATGGTGTTCTTGGGATGGTACTCATCATTCTTCTTCCTCCAAACACGGTTAGTGGAATTATGACCAAAAAGTTCTATTTTGGTCTCATCTGACCACATGACTTTCTCCCATGACTCCTCTGGATCATCCAAATGGTCATTGGCAAACTTAAGACGGGCCTTGACATGTGCTGGTTTAAGCAGGGGAACCTTCCATGCCATGCATGATTTCAAACCATGACGTCTTAGTGTATTACCAACAGTAACCTTGGAAACGGTGGTCCCAGCTCTTTTCAGGTCATTGACCAGCCCCTCCCGTGTAGTCCTGGGCTGATTTCTCACCTTTCTTAGGATCATTGAGACCCCACGAGGTGAGATTTTGCATGGAGCCCCAGTCCGAGGGAGATTGACAGTCATGTTTAGCTTCTTCCATTTTCTAATGATTGCTCCAACAGTGGACCTTTTTTCACCAAGCTGCTTGGCAATTTCCCCGTAGCCCTTTCCAGCCTTGTGGAGGTGTACAATTTTGTCTCTAGTGTCTTTGGACAGCTCTTTCGTCTTGGCCATGTTAGTAGTTGGATTCTTACTGATTGTATGGGGTGGACAGGTGTCTTTATGCAGCTAATGACCTCAAACAGGTGCATCTAATTTAGGATAATAAATGGAGTGGAGGTGGACATTTTAAAGGCAGACAGGTCTTTGAGGGTCAGAATTCTAGCTGATAGACAGGTGTTCAAATACTTCTTTGCAGCTGTATCATACAAATAAATAGTTAAAAATTCATAAATTGTGATTTCTGGAATTTTTTTTTTGATTATGTCTCTCACAGTGGACATGCACCTACGATGACAATTTCAGACCCCTCCATGATTTCCAAGTGGGAGAACTTGCAAAATAGCAGGGTGTTCAAATACTTATTTTCCGCACTGTATTTAGACAATCTGTTGTTTGCTATACTGTATAGTTGAGTTTCTTCACGTATACTATTTAAGTCTATGCTATGCTATTTGGTCTGGGTGGTAGTTTATTAGCCAGTACAGAGTTACGCTTATTCTGGGAAAAAGTGGTAGGTACTATGCAGGTGTAAAGTCTGGATTTTTACCTGATACAGTTGAGCTAATAAAGTGCATGTCCATCCAATAATGGGATATAAGGGGCATTGTCACCAAATATACAATATTGGAAACTTTTGGGGAAAACTTTTGAGGTTAAGAGGGTGGAGATTAATAATCTTTGGGGAAAATATTTTAGGCAAAAAGATTCCATTTGTGTGCGTGTTCTCAGAGGACGTGTTTTGGGATTGTTCAGACTGTGTCTGATTTTCATATAGGACCACAGTGATGTGCAAGAGTTTGTTTCGTTAACCAGGCTGTACATTATACAATTTTCATGCTCAATTTCCTTTAGATTTACCTTCAGCTATGTAGTGTAAGGGCATGCCTGACTGCATACAAATTGAAAGTGTTTAGGTTTGCCCTCATATTACAGTGCCTTGAAAAAGTATGCATACCCCTTGACATTTTTCACATTTTGTCATGTTACAACCAAAAACCTGAATGTATTTTATTGGGATTTTATGTGATAGACCAACACAAAGTGGCACATAATTGTAAAGTGGAAGGAAAATGATAAATGTTAAACATTTTTTTTTTTTTACAAATAAATATCTGAAAAGTGTGGCGTGCATTTTTATGGCGCCTAGGATGACCACGTGTCCCGGATTTCCCAGGACAGTCCCGCATTTGGCAAGTCTGTCCCGGGCATCTTCATTCCAGGACAATACATTGTACCGGAATGAAACTGACACAGCCACTCCCCAAGCCAAACTAATGCCTCCAAAAAAGGGAGGTGGACTCCATTTACTATTTAGGGGACTTCTGAGGACAATTGGTTCCACTAGATTTTAGTTAGGGGTATCAGAGTAAAGGGGGCTAAATACAAATGTAGGTTTTCTCCTATAAGTCATATAATAACAGGAATACAGCTTTGCAGCACAGGAAGGGAGCTGTGTCCCCAAATAGGTGATGGTATCCGTTTTTCATATAAAAGGAAATATTTGTTGGCAGTCTGCTACCATTGTTTTCGGGAGGGAGGTGGTTACAGCAAAATACTTTGTATAGTTGAATTTTATATACAAAATGAACAACCTCGCCACTCGTCGCGTGCAAATTAAATTGAATTAAAGAAATAACAAACTTGCAGTTGCTGTCTATTCCCTCTAAACAAAGATCAAGATAATGAAAAGTTAATATTAAACTGGAGGTTAATGTATGGAGATTTATAGCAAGCACTATTTAACCACTTCAGCCCCGGACCTTTTAGCTGGTCAAAGACCAGGCCACTTTTTGAGATTTGGCACTGCATCGCTTTAACTGGCAATTGTGCGGGCGTGCGACGAGGATTTTTACAGCGATCAGTGCTCTAAAAATGCACTGATTACTGTAAAAATACACTGGCAGTGAAGGGGTTAACCTGTAGGGGACACTGAAGGGGTTAAGTGTGACCTAAGGGAGTGATTCTAACTGTTAGGGGGCATGGCTTGCCGTGACACATCACTGATTGCTGTTCCCAAAGACAGGGAACACAATCAGTGACAGTATCACTAGGCAGAACGGAGAGATGTTGTGTTTACACTGACATCTCCCCGTTGTTCAGCACTGTGACACGATCGCGGGACACCGGTGGACATTGAGTCCGCGAGTTCCGCGGGAATGGTCACTGAGCTTGCGGCAGGGTCGTGAGCACCCTGCCACCGGCACACCTGCGACCACACGCCGGCAATTTAAAGGGGACGTATATATACGTCCATTTGCGCAGCCGTGTCATTCTGCCGACGTATGCGTTTGTGTGGCGGTTGGCAAGCAGTTAATAGTTGAATTTTAGATTAGACAGGCATTGGAACACTTCTAGTGTTCTGTCAGTAAGGCAGGTAGCTATTCACTTGCACCATAACCCCAGAGATTGGGTGATACACACATTCTCCCATAGTCAGAGGTGAAAACTGTCTTCTTCTAGTCCCAGGCCACTCTGCAACTCCTTCTTGGGCCTGCTGTTTTACAACAATTGGATGCTCCCTTACTTCCTGTTGGATAAAAAGTTTGTACTTAAAAAAATAAGAGGAAATCGCCCTAAAAGTAACATAGATAAAAGATATTTTTTAATTAATATTAAAAATGGCAAACATGTGATACTTAAGCCTCGTACACACGATCAGATTTCCATCGGAAATTTTGTCCAAAGGGCGTTGGCCGTGAACTTGTTCTACAAACGGCAGAACTTTTTCAGCCAACATACACAAAACTACGTGGTTTTTCAGCTCTTTAGCACAACTTCTGCTAATGTTGTCTTATGGTTAGCATTGGTTTGGAGCATGCGTGTTTTCACTCTGGATTTTGTACACACGATCGGATAATCCGACAAGACACATTTGTTGTCGGAAAATGTGAGAGCATGCTAGAAAACAGTTGTCTGATGGAGCATACAAACAGTTGGCTTATCCGACAAAACCTTGCCATCACACATTTGTTGTCTGAAAATCCGATCATGTGTACGAGGCTTTACCTGCTCTTTATTTTAAAAGGGATATAGGGGAAACGGAGTAGCAAATGTTCGCTGATTTTATAGATGGTCTCTAAAGGGACCTGTAGATGATCATATACTCTGTTGGGTTTTATTGCTATAAATGTAATATCCGTCTAAAATAAGAAAAGGACTGGGGAAGGGGAGTAACCTAAGGGAAGGTTACTTAGAAATAGGTTACTTTTAGCAATAAATAATTGATGATCTGCACCAAAAAATGATACAATTTAATTTAATTCTAGTATCATAAAATCTTAGAAAAGTGCAGAATAGAAACTCAATAATACAGAAATGGATCCTTAAAAAAACATGAATTATCATGAACAAAAATGACAGACAGGACTCACATGATACAAAACACAAACACAGCACCAGTCCGGGCGTATAAAGTTCAGCCACAGGGTATATGTACCCCGTCCAATACGGTTCATGAATTTATTAATAAAGTTATTAAGAGAAGGATTGGGTAAATCAAATGAATTCGTTTGATAACACCTTCTTAATCAAAACCAATGGGCGATTTTACTGTTGGCTGAACCCTGCATGTGTTGGAGGGGAACGGAAGAGAAGCTGTCTGGAAGAAACCAAAAATTAAAGGAGGTATAAAGTGTCCATATTAATTGGCATCAAAAAGGGAAGCCATATGCATGCATTGGTTAGTATTGTTAATTAGCGTTCGCTATGTTAAGCTTGTAGTTGGTCAGGCAATACAAAAGACATATTATATATAGGCAGTCCTGATTGGATCCAAGATTCCGGTATTCATTAATGACATGGGCCTAGTCAGCATTAATTATTGATTCATAGGCAATCCTATCACAGTAGTGGAACAGACAGTGCTGACAGAAAAAGGATTTAATCATTGATATTTGAAATACCTGCTTCCGGTATCCAGTGAAATTCAACAATCAGGAAGAGGTTAATACATTACAGGCATGTTCAACGATAATATTGGCCGTATGGATTCTTTGGATGATACCAATATAGTTTGGCCGGTCAGCTGGACAAGGGGATCGTGCGGTAATCACAATTCATAGACCATCCCGTATGTATAGGCCAGCTGCTTAATTGTTGCCTGTGGATAGGCGCTAGAATTAAAGCCCAGTGCAAAAGTTCATTAGGCGGGGGACAGTGTATTGTCCCCTTCCGTGTGCTTAGATAGTTTCAGCGACAGCGCTCTCCTTCCTGCTTCCTGCTCGTCACACTAGCAGGGTCACGTCACGTTGCTGGCGTGGGGTGATGACGTCAACGCGTTTCGCCATGCAAGTGGCGTAGCTTCATCTCGGACGCTAACCCATTACCAGTGGTCACTCGTATTTAATCAGTGGTCAACTGGTGATTATCACCGTGGGAAAAAAATAGTAGGGAGTCTGGAAACATGTCAAGTCCCATTGTAACGTATAGAACAGGTGATCCATTAAAGGAAATCTTTTCTTGCGTTGGATATGATTGCCGCTTTATATTCGGGAACAGATTATCGCCATACATCAAGGCAACATCAGTAACCCTATCGATGCAGCATTTTGTCACAGCCTGACCGATTTAAGTAGTATGTTATTCCTGGGAATATAGTATTGTAAAGGTGGTTTAAACAAACATGTAAGGAAAGGATGGAAAGGGGAAAAAGGGTATGAGAAGGAATGGAATATGACTGGATTGGGAAATAGAAACACATGACAAACAACAAAAAAGAAGAAACATACACGTTACCATCATTACATACTATGATAAGTTGGGGACATCATTTGGGGGTGGGGGGGGGTGGAATGATATAAGTATGGTGCAGGAGGAGCCTCATCAGTCCATTTACATTTCTAATCCCCACTGATATAAATTAATTGGATTAATTGGCAGTAATGGATAAGGGATATGATGGATGGATAATAGGTCTATGTTTTCAGAGGCAAGGAAAGTGTTTAAGGTCGTTTTTATATATATATACAGTGGGGAAAATAAGTACCGTATTTGAACACCCTGCTATTTTGCAAGTTCTCCCACTTGGAAATCATGGAGGGGTCTGAAATTGTCATCGTAGGTGCATGTCCACTGTGAGAGACATAATCAAAAAAAAAAAAAATCCAGAAATCACAATGTATGATTTTTTTAAACTATTTATTTGTATGATACAGCTGCAAATAAGTATTTGAACACCTGAGAAAATCAATGTTAATATTTGGTACAGTAGCCTTTGTTTGCAATTACAGAGGTCAAACGTTTCTTGTAGTTTTTCACCAGGTTTGCACACACTGGAGGAGGGATTTTGGCCCACTCCTCCACACAGATCTTCTCTAGATCAGTCAGGTTTCTGGGCTGTCGCTGAGAAACACAGAGTTTGAGCTCCTTCCAAAGATTCTCTATTGGGTTTAGGTCTGGAGACTGGCTAGGCCACGCCAGAACCTTGATATGCTTCTTACAGAGCCACTCCTTGGTTATCCTGGCTGTGTGCTTCGGGTCATTGTCATGTTGGAAGACCCAGCCTCGACCCATCTTCAAAGCTCTAACTGAGGGAAGGAGGTTGTTGCCCAAAATCTCGCAATACATGGCCCCGGTCATCCTCTCCTTAATACAGTGCAGTCGCCCTGTCCCATGTGCAGAAAAACACCCCCAAAGCATGATGCTACCACCCCCATGCTTCACAGTAGGGATGGTGTTCTTGGGATGGTACTCATTATTCTTCTTCCTCCAAACACGGTTAGTGGAATTATGACCAAAAAGTTCTATTTTGGTCTCATCTGACCACGTGACTTTCTCCCATGACTCCTCTGGATCATCCAAATGGTCATTGGCAAACTTAAGATGGGCCTTGACATGTGCTGGTTTAAGCAGGGGAACCTTCCGTGCCATGCATGATTTCAAACCATGACGTCTTAGTGTATTACCAACAGTAACCTTGGAAACGGTGGTCCCAGCTCTTTTCAGGTCATTGACCAGCTCCTCCCGTGTAGTCCTGGGCTGATTTCTCACCTTTCTTAGGATCATTGAGACCCCACGAGGTGAGATTTTGCATGGAGCCCCAGTCCGAGGGAGATTGACAGTCATGTTTAGCTTCTTCCATTTTCTAATGATTGCTCCAACAGTGGACCTTTTTTCACCAAGCTGCTTGGCAATTTCCCCGTAGCCCTTTCCAGCCTTGTGGAGGTGTACAATTTTGTCTCTAGTGTCTTTGGACAGCTCTTTGGTCTTGGCCATGTTAGTAGTTGGATTCTTACTGATTGTATGGGGTGGACAGGTGTCTTTATGCAGCTAATGACCTCAGACAGGTGCATCTAATTTAGGATAATAAATGGAGTGGAGGTGGACATTTTAAAGGCAGACTAACAGGTCTTTGAGGGTTAGAATTCTAGCTGATAGACAGGTGTTCAAATACTTCTTTGCAGCTGTATCATACAAATAAATAGTTAAAAATTAATAAATTGTGATTTCTGGAATTTTTTTTTTTGATTATGTCTCTCACAGTGGACATGCACCTACGATAACAATTTCAGACCCCTCCATGATTTCCAAGTGGGAGAACTTGCAAAATAGCAGGGTGTTAAAATACTTATTTTCCCCACTATATATATATATATATATTCACACGCGCGTTAAGAAAGGAGGAATAAAATAGGGGATAAGATTGATTCCCCCTATTATGTATTTAGATATTTGTACACACACAGAGGAAGGTGAGGTTGGTAGTTATTGATTGGGGGGGGGGTAATATACAAGGGCAACAAAGTACAATGTATATGCGATATTGCGCAATAAACATGTCAGGAGTCCAGGAAAACCTGTAGATTTACCAACGTAATTTTTGGGCATGGGCAGGTGATCATGTAAATGACATGAGAGGAGGAACAATTTATTAGGTTCCTTATTTCAAACGTGCCATGTCCATGGGCATCAGAAAATGTCGATGTACGGGAACATGCAAAGAGTACGTGGGTATTCGGAGAACCATGTTGTTTCTGGCTCTCTGATAAACTCCGACTGAATTAACATATCCCAAATATTCCTGGCATGCCATGCCACAAGTTTGGGGGAATCGCTGACTATTCGTGCTAGATCCGGTGTATTGGTCAGGATGCCCCAGTGTTTCTTCAAGACCGATCGGACAGAGTCCCATTGGGATGCAAAAGAGGTAATTATCCGAATTGGTTCAGTGGAGTTCTGTGGGCACTTATTGACAGATCTTTTTTTAGTTAAAAGGTCATGTCGATCTCTGATAGCTGCTCTTTTTTTGGCCTTCTTTATTTGTCCATGCGAGTACCCGCGTTCGCGGAACCTCGCATATAGTTCCTGGCTTTCCTGTCTGTAGTCTTGTGTATTTGAACAGTTCCTTCAAATACGTAGGAACTGTCCTACAGGGATTCCATTTTTTAGCCATTGAGAGTGGTGGCTAGTTGCGTATAATAGGGTGTTCGCCTCTGTATCCTTACGGTAAGTACAAGTACTGAGCTGACCTTGATTCATAATGATCTGTAAATCAAGGAAAGACAGTTTGTGGGTATCAAATGTATACCTAAGCCATATATTGCGTTGTTTTTGATTTAATTCCAACATGAATCAGTGCAGAGAATCAATGGTACCCCGCCATAGCATTAGGACGTCATCGATGTACCGCCACAATGTCAATACGTGGCGGCGGTACATCGGGGATGTGTATACATCCTCCTCCTCCCAGATGCCAAGATGGAGGCAAGCATATGCCAGTGCCCACGCTGGGCCCATTGAGGTCCCTCTGATCTGGTGATAAAAGGTGCTCATGAAAGGTAACCTCTTTCTAAGTAACCCTCCATTAGGTTAATACCCTTCCCCAGTCCTTTTCTTATTTTGCTCTTTGCAACGGTTTTGCTCAGCACGGCCCCAATCCTTCTCTTCTCAGGTCCTCCATAGGTGCTCCTGGCTCCTCCCCCCTCTCCCTGCCGAGTGCCCCCATAGCAAGTCGTTTGCTATGGGTGAGCTTGTGTGCATCTGCTTCCAAGCCCAAATTTGGATTTAGGTACACTCTAATTTTTAAAGTTCACAATAGTACATTATGCTTTTCTATGAGAGCAGATTTTAACAGGTTTTAAAGTGAACACCACCAGTAGGTGTTTCTAAGCTGTTAAAAACCAACTTAACTATAGTCTTTTTTGTATTCTTTGATAATGTTTAAAAATGGGTAATTTCACATTAAAGTGGAACTTTACTCTAAAGGAAAAGTTCTGCTTTATTCCGTCCTCCTTCTCTCCTCTTTTTTTGGAACTTTTTTTTTTGGCAAGTACCCGCACCCACTTCCAGTCAAAACTCCTAGGTCAGTGGTTCTCAACTTCTGTCCTCAAGACCCACTAACAGGCCAGGTTTGCAAGATAACTGAACATCACAGGTGATATCATTTGCTGCTCAGCGATTGCAGTATTCTAGTCTCCCCAAGGTAATACTTAAAAATCTGGCCTGTTAGTGGGTGCTGAGGACTGGAGTTGAGAACCACTGGCCTAGGTGATTGCAGCGGAGGTCCCCGCCTTCCCCAACCGCAACATAATGGGAGACATCATAGGTCCAAGACGGCTGCAGGACCATTCACAAAGTGCAGTGCGGCTCACGCATTCGCAGTGGGAACCCGGCTGTGGTGCTGCAAGGAGTCACAACCGGCTTCCCACAGCTAAGATGCTGGTGCTAGGGACCTGAACTCCAGTGAAGAACCGGCCTGAGTGAGGATGGAACTGGATCTCTGGACAGGTAAGTGTCCTTTTATTAAAAGTCAGCATCTACAGTATTTGTAGCTGTTGACTCAAAAAAATCAAAATAAAATATCAAACAGTGAAGAACCACTTTAAGGCCCCATGCTCACAAGGCGTCTAGCTCCTAGGCGTGCAATACTGGGATTTTAGTGTGCCCTGGAGACACAGGTGCTGGGTCTAGCTCCCGGTACTGGCAGTTGAATATTCCATGGATGGACGGGGCTGAATTTAGTACTGAGTGGTACTTGTTTATGGCTCTATGCTTTCAGGGAGGAATGCCTGGAATGAAGGTACTAACTACAGCATTCAACTTCATCCAGTTGAAGCATATTTCAGCCTATCATTGACTTTGACAGGCTGCAGAAAGCAGAGCTGGATGCTGCACCTGTGCCCCCCCCCCCCCGGGCACACTAAAACACCAGGGTTGTACACACAGGAGATAGACGCCCCACATACTGTACAGTGAGCCTAAAAGCAGGTATAGTTTGGGCATGGGTACACATTAAAGGGGTTGTAAAGGTAAAAGTTTTTTTCTATGCTTTAAGGTGAAAAAACATCTGTGGATTACTTACTGTGGTTTACTTACCTAACCCCTCGAAATTCCTGTGCCATGAACGCACAGGCTTTCTCGGTCAGCTTCTCAGCTCAGTCATTTGATGACTGAAAGCAGCGCAACCATTGGCTCGCACTGCTGTAAATCACATCCAATGACAGGGCACGCTGTGGGGGAGGGCCGAGTGATACACTGAACGGCTATAACCGCCGGCTGTATCACTGGAGTGCGCCCGCAAGAACTGACCACCACGTGAGCTCGCATGAAGGATGTGAATTCTTGCAGGGAGGAGCCGAGACAGCCACCGAGGGACCCCAGAAGACCAGGTTCAGGGCCACTCTGTGCAAAATGAGCTGCACAGTGAAGGTAAGTATAACATGTTTTTTTTTTTATCTTTACCTTTAAAGAGCAGTTCCAGCAAAGACTGAAATAATAATTAAATACTGTAATACTTATTGTATTTATTGGCGTATAACATTCACTTTTTTATCCTGAAAAGAGGGCAAACTGTGCCTGACTGTTATACGCCGGGGCTGTGGAATTTTTTTTCCTGAAACTTCCCTCTTTGAGTTAGGGTGCGTGTTATACGCCGATAAATACGGTAATTTACTTTATTAGGAGCTCTGTGTGATCAGTGATGAACAGCTCATAGTTGTCATATAGAGTCGTATAGATCTCAAGTTGGCTCCTGACATCACATATTATGTAGTGTATGTAAAGCCCCATACACACGGTCAGACTTTTGGCCAACCAACTTCAAAATCTGCAACTTTTCAAATTTGTCTGATCGTGTGTACGCTCCATCGGACCAACTTTTTCAGGTTTCATCTGACAAAAAGTTGGGTCTGCGAACGGACCAACTTTTCAGCAACAAAAGTCTGATGGTGCTTTGTGTGACCGTGTGTACAGCAATCCAACCAACTTTTGTGCAAAGTGCAAATACGCATTCTCAGAACCAATGTTAAAATCAACCAACAATAGCAGAAGTTAACCAAAGGGTGGCGGTAAAGAGCAGAAAAGAGCAGAAAAACCACGTGATGATGGGAAAGTTTTAGAAAAGTTTGCAGAAAAGTCTGACTGTGTGTATGCTATGGGTGTGATCGGACAAATCAATTAGAACAAAAATCCAAGGGAAATTTTGTTGGATGTCCTACCGTGTGTATGGGCCTTTATACAACAAAAACTGTCAGAGACCGTGAATGCACTTAGTAGATGGTCAGGGAGTGCAGACATAGACGTTCAGGTACAGCAGTGGTCGGAGACTGGGGACATGCTACAGGAACTAGAGACTGCTTCAGAAAATCTACAGAAAGAAAAATGAACACAAAATTGGCTTAGTTGCCATTTCCAGTCATTTTTTGTCAAACTAACAGAACAATAGCAGTCGGTTGAATCGTCAGTTTTTTTTTGTTTTTTTTTTGCGTCTTCCAAACTATTTGTTCTGGCAAGAGTTATCGTCTAGGTTTGCTGCTGGAATTCAATCAAATTTTCCATTGCATTTGGTTATGACTAGATCATGTTTGCCTTTAGAATGTTTTGAATTGTCTTTATTTACAATGTAACATTAAACTGTTTATATTGTACTTTTATATATTTAAAGGATCACTAAAGGATTTTTTTTTTAGCTAAATAGCTTCCTTTACCTTACTGCAGTACTGGTTTCATGTCCTTATTGTTCGTTTTTGCTTTGAAGTTGCTGTAATCCTGCTCTGTTCTCCACACTTCCTGCTTGTCTGTTTCCTTATAACCACAGTGCTGGGAGTTTTCTCACGATGGTTTAAGCTGTCATTACTGTGTGTCCAAAACTTCCCAGAACCAATCAGATTAATTTTAAAAATAAAACACTGCCCTGGATTTGTTTGTTTTTGTTCTGTGTGTCTATTTCTACTTTGCAGAAACATGAAGCCAGTTCAAAAGTGAAACTAACCTGCAGGCACATCATATCATTGATTGTTATCTATTTTTAATCATTTTGAAAAGGAATCAGTTAACTTTTATGTCTCTATACCCTGTAAACAGTAATTTTAGCAAAAAAAAATTTCCTTTAGTGACCCTTTAACTTTTATATATTTAACTTGTGGTTTATATTGCATTGACTTTACTAGGGAATTATTTTTTAGAAACATGAACATTCATTGACAGCCAGAACGTAAAAATAATATAATTTTTTGTAAAACCAAGGAATATTAAAAGTTTTCCTTTTTTGAGTTTGAAGCAAGATTCTGTCAAAACAACTTTACACACGTTGCTTGTCAGCTGACCTCAAAAGTCCATGCTGTATTGAAGACCAGCGAGGTTGAGATAAGAACCCTGGGTGTGCCCTACACTGCATTGCCTAAGGCAGCAAATTAAATGTCACCCTTCTCATTTACGCAGCACCAGCACTTGTGGAGGAGTTTTGTGGATGTTTAACCATTTGACCTCCGGAAGATTTACCCCTATTCATGGCCAGGGCATTTTTTTGCGATACGTCACTGCGTTATTTTAACTGACAATTGCGCGGTCATGCAACACTACACAAATAAAATATATGTCCTTTTTCCCCACAGATAGAGCTTTCTTTTTGTGATATTTGATTACCTCTGCGGTTTTTAATTTTTTTGCGCTATAAACAAAATAAGACCGACAATTTAGAAAAAAATAATAAAAAACACAATATTTTTTACTTTCTGATATAAAACCTATCCAATAAAAAAAAATGAAAAATCGAATTTCTTCATAAATATAGGCTACTATAAATTCCGCTACATGTTTTTGGTAAAAAAAAAAAAAATCCCAATAAATATATATAGAGTGATACTGACATTTTAATTTGTTTTTTACTAGTACAGTAATTGTAACTTGTAGTGAGACTGCGACATCTTAGAAATGCTGAATTTTTCCACGGCACTGGATGGTCGCCGCAGCACTGGGCACCGCGCTTCTGTCTGGAGACCTGAATTAAGTGTACACTTTGTAAACTTTCAATAAAGTTAAAAAAGAAATGTTAAATGGTGGTGTCTGTAAGATTTTTTCATTGGCTCCTGCTGCTGTCAATGAAATGCTGTGCAGAGTAAGTGGGCTGAGCTGCGTGGTGTGTGTCAATGGATGCACACAGCTCTGGTCAGGAGCAAACCCGCACATGTGCCCCCATAGCAAGCAGCTTGCTATGGGGTCACACACAGAAGAGGAGGAGCAGAGAGTGCCAGTGGGGGACCCAAAAAGAGAAGGCTTGGGTATTTTAGGGGAAAAATAAAAAGGCGGATGGACTTTATTTTTCGCTCAACCCACTGGCTAAATGAAAAAAAAAAAAATAATCATGTATAGCAAGCCTTTTTTTACCTGCCCTTTTGCTGAAACTTCATGACATAGTAGAGATTAGGGATGAGCCAAACACCCCCGCGTTTGGTTCGCACCAGAACCTTAGAACGGACCAATTGTTCGCGCGAACATTTATAACCCCATTGATGTCAATGGGACTCGAATGTTCAAATTCAAAAGTGCTAATTTTAAAACCCCATATGCAAGATATTGTTGGAAAATGTCTTTGAGAACCCGGGTCTTGCCCCAGGGAACATGTATAAATGGAAAAAAGTTTTAAAAACGGACGTTTTTTCTGGAGCAGTGATTTTAATGATGCAGCATAATTAAAATCACTGCTCCAGAAAAAACAACCATTTAAAAAAAAAAAAAAATTCCATTGATACATGTTCCCTGGGGCAAGACCCGGGTTCTCAAAGACCTTTTCACAGGCATACTATAGACACCCAGCAGGTACAATTTTTATATTTAAGCATCATGATGCTTAACCCCTTAAGGAGCGCCACATGTACATATACGTCGGCAGAATGGCACGTACAGGCACATTGGCGTACCTGTATGTCCCTGCCTAGACGTGGGTCGGGGGTCCGATCGGGACCCCCTCCCCGGTACTTGCGGCGGTCCCCTTGGCTGTGCGAGCGATCCGGGCGTTTTTGTCCGCCCCCCTCCGGATCACTCCCAGCCAATGCGCGCACTCCCCTGCCCTCTGCCTATGTAAACACAGGAAGGGGGAAGTGATGTAATCTCTCCTCTCGGCGGTATTTTCAACCGCCGCTGAGGAGAGAAGACATCACAAGTGAGTCTGCACTAACACTACACTGACACCAGTACACATAGGCACATAAACCCCCCCCCCCCCCGTTCAAAAGAAAGCTCTATTTGTGGGAAGAAAAGGACGCAAATTTTGTTTGGGAGTCACGTCGCACGACCGCGCAATTGTCTGTTAAAGCGATGCAGTGCCGAATTGTAAAAACGCCTCTGGGAATTTAGCAGCATATTGGTTTGGTCCTTAAGTGGTTAAATAAAAAAATGAAAAATTCCTTTAAATATTGTACCTGCTGGGTGTCTATAGTATGCCTGTGTACCTTTATGGTGCACACTGCAGAGGACACAGACAATACACCACGTGAGAATACTGCAGCTAGCACAATCAACTACCTGCCAGTAAATTAGGAAGAACTGATCTAGCTAAACTATACAGTGTATAAATATATGTACAACACCTGGGATGTATATATATCCTCTACACACTGTAAATTTAACTGACTAGCCTGCCTGCTCTATCTAGCTAGAAAAAAAAGACACACTCTCTCTCTCTCTGTGACTGATATCTAACCAGCGCCGCACCACACTACACAAGGCCGCTTTTTTGCAGGTGGCCTTTTATAGCATGGGGCGTGTACTAAAACCCTGAGCCATAATTGGCCAAAGCCACCCTGGCTTTGACCAATTACGGCTCTCTGTACTGACGGCGCTGTGATTGGCCAAGCATATGGGTCATAGTGCATTGTTGGCCAATCATCAGAGCACCATGCCGCAGTGAATTATGGGCCGTGGCGCGTCACTCAAATTTGGCGCAAACGACCCGTTTTGTTTGTATTTCGACGAACGATCGAACATACGATGGGTTCGACTCGAACACGAAGCTCATCCCTAGTAGAGATCTAGGTTTTGGTAGGAGGAACCACAGAAACTAGCAGGGAACATGCTATTCTATACACCTGGAAGGGTGGAATAGGATTAGTGCAAGGATCTCTGCTAAAGAATGAAGTTTCAGCTACTTTGTAGCATTTTTGCTTAGTTTCATCCAGTTACCTAAAATAAAGGGACTTACACCAATGTACTGGCTGTTCCACTAAATGTTAGCACCAGCGGCTATAGGGCTTGGGGAATCTTTGAATGAATTACAGTATTATAAGCAAGTGTATACTGGGCTTCTCCTCTCTATTTCTTTTTAAAGTGTTACTAAACCCAGGACCCTGCATTCACTATATCTGGTCTCCCACGTTACACAGAACATGGAAATGCAATAATTTTAGTAAATAAAAATGCTAAATACCTTTTCTCAACAGCATTTAGAACAGTCTTGTGACGTCTATTAATATCTGGTTAAAGCTTGTAGGAGGAGTTTTCAATTCACTCTGAACAATCAGCCTGCCTGACCCTCTGTCTGGACAATGATGATTGGCCCTGTGCTGATCACAAGCACCCTCCCACGAAAAAACTCTCTAGCAGTACACACCAAACTGAGCATGTGCAGCTTGTCCCCTTGCCTCTGTTCTATCAGCAGATGGATTGGGGACAGCGAAAGGAGGGGAGGATCAGAGAAGACAGGATCACAGAGCCTTTTTTATACAATTCACAGGAATAAACCCTGAGGCCTCGTACACACGATCAAATCTGTCCACTGGAAACGGTCCGCCGGACCGTTTCAGCAGACAGATTCGATCGTGTGTACGGCCGAGCCGACGGATTTGGCCACCCGACAGATTTCAAAGCATGCTTTGAAATCTATCGGGTGGGAATCCGTCCGCCCGACATGTCTGCTGGTTAGTACACTTACCAGCAGACATGTCGTCCCGCACCGCCGCCGCACCGCCGCCGAATGGATTCGGCGCATGCGCGGAAGTGTTTTACTTCCTGGTGCGGTGACGTGGCGGCGTCAACGTCACCGCCACGTCACCGACACGTCAGCGCGCCGTCTGCTGGCGGGGATTTTGGTTTGCTCGTGTGTACACGCGAGCAAACCAAAATCCCAGCAGACAGATTTGTTCAAATCTGTCGGACGGACAGATTTGAACAAATCTGTCTGCTCGTGTGTATGGGGCCTTAGGTTTCACAGTGAGTAAAACAAGCATGCTTCACTGCATATACAGATTGTTGTGGGTTTAGTAACACTTTACATTTTGTTGAGTTAGGTTTCACTTTCTATATATTATGCTTCGGGAAAACAATAAAACGTCTTCCTTCTAAAAAAAAAAAAAAAAAAAGGAAAAAAAAAACCCAGAAAAACCCCACGAAACAAAGAAACAGACTAGTCTGGCAGCATTTCATAGATGGTTAGATGGTTTTAGTTCAGCTTTTACAATCCTGGAGCAACAACATTGTAGCAGATTATAATTGGGATCCACAAGCCGATGTCTAATGAAGACAGAACATAACAATGATCTTTAGCAGGGGTCAAGTCCTGGGGAAAAAAGTGTGGGAATCCCACCCAAGATCCACTGCCCCACCAAAAAAAAAAAAAAAATGATACGCTCATATGCATAATTACTAAACCGCATGTTTTTTTTTCCGATCCACTGTACCTTAGTAATCCTTTATGTTACTGGCCGCTTCCTGTATATGGATTCATCGGGTAGTGTGCGGGTATTCCGTCACGTCCTCGATGCCGCAATGTCTCCTGGGAGCTTTTGTCATTGTTCCCAGGAGACATTGCGGAGGTCTGCTGCGAGTTATCGCAGGATTTAGAAAGAAGCAAGTTCTTAACTCGCGGCAGACCTTCGCCTGCCCCTGACAGTGACTCGAGCTGGGCATCGCCGCTTAGTGAAGGATTGGCTCGGACGGCTTGGCTGCTCTCGGCTGCTCTAGTCCTGCAAAGGGAACTGAGTTCCTGCTGTGAAAAAAGTGCAGGAACTCCGTTCCCACGCGTTCCCGCAGGACTTGAGCCCTGATCTTTAGGTATAGTAGATATAGCTTGCTAATTTTAGCCAATTGTGTAAAAGTTGACTCTTGCCCTGCTCTACCATCTCTCAATGGGATATAGGAGGGTCAGAGCAAAGTTCAGCTATAACAGGAACTGTCAAAACTTGAAAATAAATTGAGTTTCCTATATCCCTTTTTTCCCACAAATAGAACTTTCTTTTGGTGGTATTTTTTACTTTCTGCTATAAAACATTCCCAATAAAAAATATAATTTCTTCATCAATTTAGGCTATATATTTTTGGTAAAAAAAAAAAATCCCAATACATGTATATTGATTGGTTTGTGCAAAAGTTATAGCGTCAACAAACTATGGGATATATATTTATTTTTTGTTTTTACTAGTAATGACAGCAATCAGCAACTTAGAACGGGGCTACGACATTGCGACGGACAAATCAGAATCCTAACTGACACTTTTGACACTTTTTGTGAACCAATGACATTATTACATTGGTCAGTGCGAAAACAAAATATGCACTGCTACTGTACTAATGACACGGGCAGGGAAGGGGTTAACATCAGGGACAATCAAAGGGTTAAATGTGTTCCCTAGGAGTGATTGCTAACTGTGGGGGGGAGGGGGGGTTGCCTTTACTGGGGGAATGTAAAGATCTATGTTCCTTAGAAGGAACACAGGATCAGCCCATTCAGTTCGCACAGAACGGCGATCTGCCTTTTTAACGTAGGCAGACCGCCGTTCCGCTTTTTTTCTGAACAATCGGCAGGTCCAAGGGGACATCCCACAAAACGGGAGTGGGTCAACGGCGGCACGCCCGCCCCAGACCTGTCGGATCACGTAGCAGGTACGTGATCTTGCGCAGAGCGGCTGAGCTGCCGCAGTAAATCTACAGTGGGCGGTTGCTAAACGGTTAAGCTGCTAGTATGCAATGATTTTTTTGAGCTTGTCTTTGTAGAGAGACATGGGTATCATTGACAGGGGGAGATTGGAAATGACCCAGTTATTGTACATGGAGAAAACATTTATTCGAAAGGCAGTTGGCATCTCCAACTAAAGCTAGAGTTTGAAGATGAATGGAGCCTAACTTGAAAGGAGTCTGGCACCAAAGGAAGGTAATCTTGTAGCTCTTATATTGAAAATAGGAATACATACAGTAGATGTTTGCTTTAAAAGATATTTGGTTGGATGAATCCTTCATTAAAGTGGAACTATACTCCCCTTCAGTCCAGATAAGCGAACTCCCCACCGGCTGCAGACCTCTTTGGGCAGCCGACTCCTGGGTATCGATCGCTGGCAGCTTTCATTGGCGAAGCCGAGGTGAGGTCACTCTGCCCATGTGCGAAAGTTCACCCACCTCGGCCTTGGTGAACTTTTACAATAATCTGCATGTGCACAGCTCACTGTACAGGGGTGGATAGGAAGGTACAGTAAGTAACGTTAATGCAGAAAAAACAAAACACCTCCAAGTGTGTGAACGACCTGCTTCCCCGCTGCTTAAAGTGAGTTTTCCTGCTGGCTTGTAAGTCATTCTAAGTGGTTTTAAAGGTAAAACTTTTTGTATCTTAATGCATTCCTTGTGGTAGTAAACCTCCATCTTTTTTTTTTTGGAAACCTGCAAGGCAAAGTTATAATGTGCTAGCATGCATCGCATACTAGCACATTATGTGAAACTTACTTTAACCAATTAAGGACGGAGCCTCTTTCTGAGATTTGTTGTTTACAGGTTACAAGTTAAAAACATTGGCCCAGATTCACAGAGCGATTACGCCTGCGCAACTGGTGTTGCGCGTGCGTAAGTCTAAATGTGCGCGTGCGTTTAGATGCGCGCGATTCAGAAAACGATTTACGCCAGAAATCTACTTTTTTTTGTCCGGCGTAATTTCGTTAGACAGACGCATCCGTCCGCGCAAAAATGCGCTAGACACACCATTGATTTGCTAGTCAAATATGCTAATGAGGGAGTTGCGGGGATCCACAAAAAAACGCAGTTGCTGCGCAGGCTACGCGATGTGCGCAACAGCAAAATGTCCTGTCTAAAGTTAGAGCACCTAAAAGCTGGTCTAAATTTTGAAAAAACGTCTACATCTCACAGAAAGCAACACCGTTACTGAGGAGCAGACCACACACACGTGTTGCACTACAATTTGACTGCCAACATGCCAGGGGCATCGTCGCTCATAGCTGCACTAGTGAATTTAGATGACCAAAGTAGGAGGAGGGCACAGAGGATGGCACGGAGGATGGCACGGGAGAGGGTATACCGCACACGCATAGACCTCTTTGGCATGAGTGATTCTGAGGTGTATCGCATCTTCAGATTCCCCCCTCATGCCATCCTGGAATTAACCACAACCCTGCAGGAGGACATCACCAGCCCAACACATGACACCACCCATGACACCCATGACAGCTACATATACAATCAGAGCCCCATCCCCACAGATTGCGAACAGAACATGTATGGGGACAGCTGGCTGGTTGGTGAGTGACATGGGTGGCAGGCATGACTATCCCCTCCCGTGATGCACACCTCACAAGTGGCACATGCATGACTAACATCCTCCTGTCTTTTCCCTTCAAGGTGACTCTGCATATGCACTGGTACCCCATCTCATGACCCCATCTCATGCCAGCGCACATTATGCATCTTTGCACGTTAAACACACACATTAATCATGGCACAATGAGAATGCATGCATGCACACCACTGTGGTCCCTAGCACACACACCCCACATCCTCATCACATTGGATTGGCACCAGTCCACCATGCAGGACTTGTGAGCTGCAACGCCACGCCACGGCTCCAATTATGTCACTGTACATTCATACACCATTCACACAGACCTGGGGATCACTTCTCCACCACAAATGAGGGTGACACCCCTTTTCCCGCAGGAATATCACCCCCACATTCCAAAATCATACACAAACAGAACCAAAAAAATTAAATAAATGACGAGCAAAAAAAAAAAATGCCCAGCAAAAATATAATTTAAACAAAATAACAACAAAGAAAACACATAAAAGACAAAAATCACTCTGCAAAACAGTCCCCAAATATCTCAAAGACACGTCACAAACAAACAAAAGCACCTTGCTGTATAGGGAGGGATACAAAGGGATGTATTTTGCAAAGGAAGTGCATTTGTGTGTGTCTATTTATGCTGTCTGCGTAGTTCACAAAGTTGCCCTAGTCCATTTCCAATTTCACTGATTGCGCCGCTTCCGAGTTGTGAGCATGCGCACAGCAGAGCTGACCATGGTCTCCTTCAAGCGCGCATGCGCGAGCCGGCCGGCCCTTCATTTGCATGGGGTCACGGCTCATTTCAATGTAACACGCCCACGTCCCTCCCAATTTGTATTACTCCTCCTTACGCCTCTGGAAAAAACCTTACGCTTGCGCAATTTCCTGCGCAAAAGCTACGTGAATCGGGGGATTACGCGGCTAGATGGCGCAAGTCTAACGTAATGGCGGTGCGCTACGCCGGACCGATAATGCGCCGATGTACGTGAATCTGGGCCATTTATTTTTTCTAGAAAATTACTTAGAACACCCAAACATTATAAAAAAAAAATTCTAACACCCTAGAGAATAAAATGCCGGTCATTGCAATACCTTCTGTCACACCATATTTGCGCAGTGGTCTTACAAGCGCACTTTTAAAAAAGAAAAGAAAAAAGAATGTAATTAAAAATTAAGACAACAGTGAAGTTAGCCCAATTTATTTTTATATTATGAAAGATAATGTTACGCCGAATAAATTGATGTCACGCTTCAAAATTGTGCCCTCTTGTGGAATGGCGACAAACTTTTATCCTTAAAAATCTCCATTTGCGACGTTTAGAAGATTCTACAGGTTGCATGTTTTGAGTTACAGATGCAGTCTAGAATTATTGCTCTCGGTCTACCGATCGCGATGATACCTCACATGTGTGGTTTAAACACCGTTTTCATATGTGGGCGCTGCTCACGTATGCGTTCGTTTCTGCACGCAAGCTCGGCAGGAAGGGGCGCATTTAACATTTTTTTTCCTTATTTATTTTACCTTTTATTTTTATTTTTTACACTGTTTAAAAAATAAATAAAACTTGTGTCACTTTTATTACTATTACAAGGAATGTAAACATCCAGTGTAATAGAAAAAAAAGCATGACAGGACCTCTTAAATGAGATCTGTGGTCAGAAAGACTTCACATCTCATATTTAGACTAAGTCCCCTTTTCACATCGGAGCGGGAGCCGCGGTGGCGGTATAGCGCCGCTAAAAATACTGCCGGGATTGCCGCGGGAATCGGATGCTATCGGTGCGGTATTAACCCCCGCTAGCGGCCGATAAAGGGTTAATACCTAAAAAAATCCGGAAGGAAACACTGCGCTAGACAAAACTAAGAAGAGTGAACTAAAGAACAACACTTGATATTATCATGAAAGCAGCCAGTATCAATAATTTGTGATACAAAAAATTAAATAGAAAGAAAGAAAAAAGGATACGGCGCTAATGATTAGAAGAGCTAAGATCAGAAAATCAGATCGGGCTCAAAATGTTAACATAAACATCTATGGTTAAATAAATGTGAATGACAAAGAAAGACACTCATGTGATACGTGAACAATGTGAGTGTGCTGAGAATACATATGGTGAAAAAGTCCTTCAATAATATCCATTCAGTTAAGAAGAAAAAAAGTCCCAAAAGAAAATCCAATTAGTCATCCATGTGTGTAGGGTGGGGATAGAATGAACTTAATCCACCGCAGAAAAACACCCAGGTGTGGTGATGTAGTATCCTTACCATGTGTATTGACCGCTATGTGGGTCACTCTGGGCGCGGGGGTTTAAGGTCTCCCTCCTGACCCTCTGTACTGTCACTGCGGTGTTCTCAAATGTAGCGCGATGTTTTGACAAAACATAAGAGAGAAATAGGACCATAGCGTGATACCAGAGATATTTATTGATGTATAAAATAAAAACTGATGCACTCACATTTGATATGTTGTCAAACAGCGGTGTGTCAAATATTAGTAGTAAAGCCGGCGGCTGATCGTCCCTCTCCTGCTCGTTCTCGTTCAAGCTTCTTCGATAGGACCAGCGTGATGGCGTCAATACAGCAAGCCACGCCTACGCGTTTCGTCACCACGGACGTCGTCTGGGATTGGCTGCGTATGTCGCGTCATCATGCATTCCCTTAAATATTCGCGAATCGCCATTTTGACTAAGGGAAATCGGAAACGGAAATAGGGAAAGGGCGAACGAGATAACAGCGCGTGAATGAAGGCTGTAAAAGAGCATGGAGAATAAATTCAATGGACGAAAAACAATACTGCCATCTTGTGGCAATATTGGAGAAGAGTTAAATAACGAAAATACAAGCAAGAGTAAAGGACCGATCAGCCGCAACTTCTTCTTATGTGATATATGCACATTCTAGCAAATGCCCATACAAATAACATATATACATGCTAAATTAAAAGAATATTAATATTATGATATCAAAAGCATCGTTATATTAAAAAATGAATTCATTAATATAAAAATAATATAAAGTATAATATAAAAATAATGAGAATATGCCAAAAAATAATGAATTATAGTTGGCTAAGACAATTTTGAATAAAAAGATGGTATAAAAAATCAGGAGTTATTAATAAAACAATTAATGTCCCAATCCACATTTAACCCATGAGGTACATATGAGCACATATCAAATATCCATCTTGTTTCAATCTTAGAGATAGCTCGTACTTTGTTAGTACCTCTCCAATGTGGGCGGAGCTTCTCAATAGGGACGAATAAGGTACCTTTTATTTGACGATCGTGGTATTTTGCATAATGTTTAGACAAATTATGTTTAGAGAATCCACGGTTAATGTTCCCCACATGTTCCTCCAATCGGATGTGTACAGCTCTCTTAGTGCGACCCACGTATTGTTTTGAGCAGGGACATTGAATGAGGTATATGACACATTCGCTAGAGCATGTAATAAATGAATCTATGTCATATACCTTACCAGTTTGTGTAGATTGGAAATTTTCAATTCTACGCCCTTTAAAGGAATTAAGTTCACATATTTTACATTTACGACATGGGAAAAAGCCCTTCATAGTCTGAAAGAAGGATATTTGCTTGGGAGGATCTATGATGTTAGGAGCAATTTTCTGTCTAAGAGAAGGTGCTCCCCTAAAGATAACCACTGGACGTTCGGGAATGACAGGGCCCAATACTTTGTCATTCCTCAGAATATTCCAGTGTTTATTGATTATCTTTTTAACTAGAAAATGTTGATTCGAATAGCCCGTAATCATAGAGCATCCGAAGTGGTTATCTGGGAGTTGGTTGGCAATATTCTTTTTAGTGAGCATCATATTCCGATCCATATTAGTAACCACCCGGATAGTGTCATCTATTCTTGTCTCTAGGTATCCCTTTTCTAAAAACCGCTGTTTTAAAACTTGTGCCTGTTGTTGGTAATCCATCAAAGAGGTACAGTTCCGTCGTTGGAACTGGCCCTTAGGTACTGCTGCAAGCCAACTGGTATGGTGGCAACTGTTCAGGGGGATAAACGCATTACGATCAGTATTTTTAAAATGCGTGGTGGTAATCAGTGCCCCATCATTGATTGAGATATTGAGATCAAGGAAGTGTATTTGGGATTGGCTTGTTTCGTATTTGAGACAAATACCTCTATCATTTAGGTTTAATCCCTTAAAAAAATTTTCCAATGAAAGTAAATCCCCTTCCCATAAGACCAGAATATCGTCTATGTATCTTTTCCAGAGGCGTAATTCTTTGGGCGGGTTTTTATCAATGACTTCCCTCTCCCAGTAGGCCATAAAAAGATTGGCGAGACTGGGGGCAAACTTAGCCCCCATTGCCACGCCACAGTTTTGTAAATAAAATAAACCGCCAAACCAAAAATAGTTATGGCTTGTAGCAAAAATTAGAAGATTGATGATAAAATCTTTCTGAATCAATGATAGAGTTTTATCTTGTTGGAGATAAAATCTCACTGCCTCTAGACCGTGTTGGTGTGATATAATAGTATAGAGAGAAGTTACATCCGCTGTTGCCATGATGAACCCTTCCTTCCAATCTACATTAGTCAAAAGATTAATGACTTGTGTTGTGTCACGTAAATATGATGGTGTCGATGTGACTAGCGGTTGCAGGAACTCGTCAATGTACTTGCCAATTCTGGCAGTAACCGAGTCCAGTCCGCTGATAATCGGCCGGCCAGGCGGGTTTAATGTACTTTTGTGCACTTTGGGTAAGTAGTATATGACCGGCACTCTAGGTGCTGATGGTACTAGGTGCAATTTCTCCTTTTTGTTCAAAACACCCAATGAGTATCCTTCATTGATCAATGCCAGGAGTGCTTTTTTATACTTGACTGTGGGGTTACATGCCAATTTAATATAAGTTGTGGTGTCAGACAAAAGCCTGTGCATCTCATTCAGATAGTCGATTTTATTTAAAACAACGACACCTCCGCCCTTATCGGCAGGTCTGATTATGATGTCATTACGGGCACAGATTTGTTTCAGATTGCTCTGCAATGTATAATTGCCCCTATTTTTGGGAATTTTTATAGCAGTAATGTCTTTGAGAACCATCTCTTTAAATGTTAAAATAGACGGAGCTGTAAAACTGGGGGGGTTAAATAGAGATGCATTAGCAAACTTAGTATGCTGTACAGGAATGCTCTCGCCTGTTCTGTTTATAGTGTTCATGCCAGAAGTCTCTGATGTTAGTGTCTGAACACTAATCGAGGAGGCTAATTGGCTAGAGTTTCCCAAAGGGTTGAGCAGGAAATGATGCTTAATATTCATCTTGCGAATAAACTTGTGGGCATCAATGAATGTCTCGAACTTGTTTAATGTCCGTGGAGGTGCAAATTTGAGCCCCTGGTTAAGTAGCTGCTGTTCACCCCGTGAAAGCTGTGCTGAACTTAGATTGAAGACTCCGTTGATGGTTATTTCTTCCTTTTTTTTGGACCTGACCCTCCTCCCCCCTCTAATTCCCCTCTGTCTTCGTGGCCCCTTTTGGGTCTCGTGTTGGCCAACTGAAAAAAACGACGGGAATCCTCAGGTCTATTAGATGCGGGAGGGGTTTCATATTCCATCTGTCTAAGACCAGTGGAATCTACAGCATATTGATTAGGATGACTGGAGATAATGGGATCGTCCTCAAAATCATCTTGATAATGTTGTGAGAGAGGGGCAAATCTATTGTGTACCAAGGTAGAGTTATTCCTCTGCGCAAATTGGGACGGGCGATTCCGGAAATGATCCCTAGGGTCCTCTCTCAACTGGTCATACCCATGTTGTCTATTATATGGGGAACTGTAATACCCTCTGGGATCACTGTATTCATTATGTGTCAAATACTGAGGGTATGGAGATCTCCTCTGAGGAGGTCCTGCCCTGTAAGGTTCTAGGTTTTTAACCTGAGATGATCTAGACTCGGACTGCCCCGGCTGAGTCTTGTACTTCCTTGATTTATTTTTATTGTTCTTAGGTCTTACTGGGGTATGTCTCTGTTGCGTATGTAAAGAATTTTGATTATTATGCGCAACAGCTCCAGCGTAACTAGTATGGGTAGAGACTAGTAAGGGGGTATTGAGAGGAGGTTGGGCGTGGTTTTGAGTTGATGCAGAGGAGGGCGGGTTAACCACACTATCCACAACTTCTGCATTTAAGTTTACCTGCCATTTAAAAACCACTTTATTCAGATAGTCTGAGAAATCACGATTGTATTTCTTCTTTTTCTTAGTTTTCTGCTCAAGATCTTCTTTTTCAAGGAAAATCTTAAGCTGATCAGACTTTTGTTTATAAAACTCTTGTTCTTTTAATGGTATGAGTTTTTCCCTCAATAAAGTTATTTCTTCATTTAATGACCTTAATTTCGAGTGCTTTTTTTCCAAAAGAAACTGCAGGAATTTGACCCCTGTGTCATTAAAGTAAGTATACCACCCAACAAGATCATTTTCACCCTTTTGTGGGCTTACTTCCCATCTGAGGCTGCGGGGGACCATTTTTTGAGCAACATATTGTTCCAAATAGGCTATATCCCAGCTTGTGTGTAACTCAGAAACTAATAGGTTTTTCAATCTGAGAAAAATGCCTGTTATTTCATCAGATGGTTCAGTTTTACCATCAAATACACCTTCTACATTGATGGTGTGTTGAGACCGGTATTCAAAAATATCCATAATGATATGGTGTCAGCAGCGTGGCGTGGCTTGCTGTATTGACGCCATCACGCTGGTCCTATCGAAGAAGCTTGAACGAGAACGAGCAGGAGAGGGACGATCAGCCGCCGGCTTTACTACTAATATTTGACACACCGCTGTTTGACAACATATCAAATGTGAGCGCATCAGTTTTTATTTTATACATCAATAAATATCTCTGGTATCACGCTCTCACAACATTATCAAGATGATTTTGAGGACGATCCCATTATCTCCAGTCATCCTAATCAATATGCTGTAGATTCCACTGGTCTTAGACAGATGGAATATGAAACCCCTCCCGCATCTAATAGACCTGAGGATTCCCGTCGTTTTTTTCAGTTGGCCAACACGAGACCCAAAAGGGGCCACGAAGACAGAGGGGAATTAGAGGGGGGAGGAGGGTCAGGTCCAAAAAAAAGGAAGAAATAACCATCAACGGAGTCTTCAATCTAAGTTCAGCACAGCTTTCACGGGGTGAACAGCAGCTACTTAACCAGGGGCTCAAATTTGCACCTCCACGGACATTAAACAAGTTCGAGACATTCATTGATGCCCACAAGTTTATTCGCAAGATGAATATTAAGCATCATTTCCTGCTCAACCCTTTGGGAAACTCTAGCCAATTAGCCTCCTCGATTAGTGTTCAGACACTAACATCAGAGACTTCTGGCATGAACACTATAAACAGAACAGGCGAGAGCATTCCTGTACAGCATACTAAGTTTGCTAATGCATCTCTATTTAACCCCCCCAGTTTTACAGCTCCGTCTATTTTAACATTTAAAGAGATGGTTCTCAAAGACATTACTGCTATAAAAATTCCCAAAAATAGGGGCAATTATACATTGCAGAGCAATCTGAAACAAATCTGTGCCCGTAATGACATCATAATCAGACCTGCCGATAAGGGCGGAGGTGTCGTTGTTTTAAATAAAATCGACTATCTGAATGAGATGCACAGGCTTTTGTCTGACACCACAACTTATATTAAATTGGCATGTAACCCCACAGTCAAGTATAAAAAAGCACTCCTGGCATTGATCAATGAAGGATACTCATTGGGTGTTTTGAACAAAAAGGAGAAATTGCACCTAGTACCATCAGCACCTAGAGTGCCGGTCATATACTACTTACCCAAAGTGCACAAAAGTACATTAAACCCGCCTGGCCGGCCGATTATCAGCGGACTGGACTCGGTTACTGCCAGAATTGGCAAGTACATTGACGAGTTCCTGCAACCGCTAGTCACATCGACACCATCATATTTACGTGACACAACACAAGTCATTAATCTTTTGACTAATGTAGATTGGAAGGAAGGGTTCATCATGGCAACAGCGGATGTAACTTCTCTCTATACTATTATATCACACCAACACGGTCTAGAGGCAGTGAGATTTTATCTCCAACAAGATAAAACTCTATCATTGATTCAGAAAGATTTTATCATCAATCTTCTAATTTTTGCTACAAGCCATAACTATTTTTGGTTTGGCGGTTTATTTTATTTACAAAACTGTGGCGTGGCAATGGGGGCTAAGTTTGCCCCCAGTCTCGCCAATCTTTTTATGGCCTACTGGGAGAGGGAAGTCATTGATAAAAACCCGCCCAAAGAATTACGCCTCTGGAAAAGATACATAGACGATATTCTGGTCTTATGGGAAGGGGATTTACTTTCATTGGAAAATTTTTTTAAGGGATTAAACCTAAATGATAGAGGTATTTGTCTCAAATACGAAACAAGCCAATCCCAAATACACTTCCTTGATCTCAATATCTCAATCAATGATGGGGCACTGATTACCACCACGCATTTTAAAAATACTGATCGTAATGCGTTTATCCCCCTGAACAGTTGCCACCATACCAGTTGGCTTGCAGCAGTACCTAAGGGCCAGTTCCAACGACGGAACTGTACCTCTTTGATGGATTACCAACAACAGGCACAAGTTTTAAAACAGCGGTTTTTTAGAAAAGGGATACCTAGAGACAAGAATAGATGACACTATCCGGGTGGTTACTAATATGGATCGGAATATGATGCTCACTAAAAAGAATATTGCCAACCAACTCCCAGATAACCACTTCGGATGCTCTATGATTACGGGCTATTCGAATCAACATTTTCTAGTTAAAAAGATAATCAATAAACACTGGAATATTCTGAGGAATGACAAAGTATTGGGCCCTGTCATTCCCGAACGTCCAGTGGTTATCTTTAGGGGAGCACCTTCTCTTAGACAGAAAATTGCTCCTAACATCATAGATCCTCCCAAGCAAATATCCTTCTTTCAGACTATGAAGGGCTTTTTCCCATGTCGTAAATGTAAAATATGTGAACTTAATTCCTTTAAAGGGCGTAGAATTGAAAATTTCCAATCTACACAAACTGGTAAGGTATATGACATAGATTCATTTATTACATGCTCTAGCGAATGTGTCATATACCTCATTCAATGTCCCTGCTCAAAACAATACGTGGGTCGCACTAAGAGAGCTGTACACATCCGATTGGAGGAACATTAACCGTGGATTCTCTAAACATAATTTGTCTAAACATTATGCAAAATACCACGATCGTCAAATAAAAGGTACCTTATTCGTCCCTATTGAGAAGCTCCGCCCACATTGGAGAGGTACTAACAAAGTACGAGCTATCTCTAAGATTGAAACAAGATGGATATTTGATATGTGCTCATATGTACCTCATGGGTTAAATGTGGATTGGGACATTAATTGTTTTATTAATAACTCCCGATTTTTTATACCATCTTTTTATTCAAAATTGTCTTAGCCAACTATAATTCATTATTTTTTGGCATATTCTCATTATTTTTATATTATACTTTATATTATTTTTATATTAATGAATTCATTTTTTAATATAACGATGCTTTTGATATCATAATATTAATATTCTTTTAATTTAGCATGTATATATGTTATTTGTATGGGCATTTGCTAGAATGTGCATACATCACATAAGAAGAAGTTGCGGCTGATCGGTCCTTTACTCTTGCTTGTATTTTCGTTATTTAACTCTTCTCCAATATTGCCACAAGATGGCAGTATTGTTTTTCGTCCATTGAATTTATTCTCCATGCTCTTTTACAGCCTTCATTCACGCGCTGTTATCTCGTTCGCCCTTTCCCTATTTCCGTTTCCGATTTCCCTTAGTCAAAATGGCGGATCGCGAATATTTAAGGGAATGCGTGATGACGCGACATACGCAGCCAATCCCAGACGACGTCCGTGGTGACGAAACGCGTAGGCGTGGCTTGCTGTATTGACGCCATCACGCTGGTCCTATCGAAGAAGCTTGAACGAGAACGAGCAGGAGAGGGACGATCAGCCGCCGGCTTTACTACTAATATTTGACACACCGCTGTTTGACAACATATCAAATGTGAGTGCATCAGTTTTTATTTTATACATCAATAAATATCTCTGGTATCACGCTATGGTCCTATTTCTCTCTTATGTTTTGTCAAAACATTGCGCTACATTTGAGAACACCGCAGTGACAGTACAGAGGGTCAGGAGGGAGACCTTAAACCCCCGCGCCCAGAGTGACCCACATAGCGGTCAATACACATGGTAAGGATACTACATCACCACACCTGGGTGTTTTTCTGCGGTGGATTAAGTTCATTCTATCCCCACCCTACACACATGGATGACTAATTGGATTTTCTTTTGGGACTTTTTTTCTTCTTAACTGAATGGATATTATTGAAGGACTTTTTCACCATATGTATTCTCAGCACACTCACATTGTTCACGTATCACATGAGTGTCTTTCTTTGTCATTCACATTTATTTAACCAAAGGGTTAATACCACCCGCAATGCGCCTCTGCAGAGGCGTATTGCGGGCGGTATTGCCGCGGTTTCCCATTGTTTTAAATGGGAAGGAGCGGTATACATGCCGCTCCTCTCACCGCTCCTAAGATGCTGCTGACAAGAGATTTTTTTTTCTCTCCTGCCAGTGCATCGCCTCAGTGTGAAAGCCCTTGGGCTATTTTTAGCGCTGTACCGACTGAAAAATGTATTTGTGTGAAAGAGGTCTAAAATGCAATAATTTAAAAAAAATGGATATACATCTTTCTTACACAGGTTAGCATAGGTTTTTAAAGGGGGGCATTTTTAAGACTAGTAAGGTTAGTTAGTTTTAGCTTGGAATTCCACTTTAAAGCGTAACTCCCACTTTTTGTGGGAAAAAAATGCAAATAAAAAAATAATATAGCACATACAATTGCAACACAAGTCATTTTGTAATTGAATGTTATTAAAAAAGTACCTTTCCTTTTCAATCTGCGGCTCTGTAATTTTCTGTAAAATGTAATGCAATAGGGAAACCTGGAGGCATTCTGTACACAGATGGTGTATGGTACACCCCTTCAGAAATGTAATTTCCTGTTTGTGTGATTGGCTTACTGATTTTCCCAGAAGTCCGCACTAAGATACAAGTCAAATTTTCGGCATCCCCTGCAACAAAAATTTCATTTTTGGTGATATACTCCCAAAGGGAATTAATGTTGAAACGGATGCAAACCCTGCAGATTTCCTCATTAGAGCCCTGCAAGTGCAGCAGATGATTGATAATTATAAAATTGCTCCCATTCACATTTATTTTGCACATGGACACAGGCAAACAAACAGCTATTTCTTCAGAATAAAAAAATGTTAGAATCTGCAACTGAGTTTGGTAAAATCCTTGCAAGATACATAGATCACCCAGAGGGGAATGTTTTTTTTTTTCTCAACATAAGTGGAATTACTCTTTAAACCTGAAACCAGTGTTTAAGGCAATTACCTTTCCTTTTATGTCACAATCTCAGTGTACAACTGCCTTAAGCCCCCATTTAATCCTAAGTGTGTATGCATGTGCTTTGCACCTAAGCCTGTACTACAACGCTAAGCAATTGGAATGCCTTGCAGGCTGGTCACATCTCTACATTCAGTTGCTTCAAGCTCAAAAAAGGCTTTTTTTTTAGAGTTATGTCATGCATTTTTAGCCTTGTAGACTTCAGTGAAAGCACCGTCACACACGCGGTTTCATGCGTTTTAATACAACTGTTCTCCTCTACGTTCTTTCTATTCTCGTTTCACCCACACCATACACATAAAACATTTAAAAACCACATATACATGTGCAAAAACATGCAAAAAAAAAGCACCTACTAGGTATAAATAGAGGCATAGATCTACCAACAACTTTGTAGTGCCAGGGCCTGTTTTTATTGGATGCAGGTTCATGCAGGTTCATTGGATAGGTCATAATGCATAGTTTTGGTAAATCTACACAGGGTTCCATTTATGTGCCAACAAACACACTACTTTATTGCTTCATTTTACAAGATGAAAGGGACTGACAGAAAATGTTATATCTGATCAGCAATAATAACATATCAAACCGCTAGATGGAGGAATGGTTAATACAATAATTTAATTACAGCTTTCTTAGTGTATGCAAACTCTAAAGCCCTGTACACACGATCGGATATCTGATGGAATCTAATCCAATGGATTTTTTCGTCAGATATCCGACGAAGCTGACTTTCATCAGTCTTGCCTACACACCATCAGTCAAAAATCCGTGCTGAAAAAAATGAAGTTCAATGCTTCCGAGCATGCGTCGACTTGATTCTGAGCATGTGTGGATTTTTGACCGAAGGATTTCCCCACAGACGATCGTTTTTTTCTATCTTTTTTTAGCCATAAGAACATTTTAAAACAGGTTCTATTTTTTTTTCACCAATGGGAAAAAAAAACGATGGGGCCCACACACGATCGGTTCGTCCGATGAAAACAGTCCATTGGTCCGTTTTCATCAGACGAACTGATCGTGTGTACAGGGCATTAGTGTATGCAAACTCTAACAATACATTCCTCTAATTAGCTCCCTTATATACAAGTGAAAGCGGTTTATTATATCTGTTTATAAAGCGCAAAAAATTATTATATTTTATATAGTTATAGTATAGTATAGTTTACCGTATTTATCGGCGTATACCGCACACTTTTTTGCCCTTTTACGCCAGTCGGATCTTAGTGTAAAACCAGCGTATCTTGTTTTGTGAATACAAAACAATGATATGCCGGCGGGATTTTCGAATTACGCTGGTGTATGTGTAGATACACCGGCGTAATTCCTTTGAGAATCTGGCTCCATGTTTCTATAGTCTGGGCATGACCATTCTTTGCAGATCACTGTTGTGCTTTAAGATATTCAGCTCCAAGTACGCAGTGGCATTACTATGGGGGGTGTGAACCGCACCTGGGTAACACCCACCATAGGGGTGACACTATCAAGTAGGAAGTGATACCTGCCCGAGATGGTGTCACCCCCCCCGTCCATGACAGCGCACAGATTGGTGTACCGGCACCAACCACACCATTTACTGGGCCAGTTTCATGTGTGCATGAGTGGCAGGCTAGACAGGAGAGAGCCCGATGTACTAACCTGCCCAGTGTCTACTGCTCTGTCTTGCTCCTGTTACTACGCAGTGCCAGGGTAGAGTAGGGCACTTTGGCAGAGTAGAAGGGGAGAGCTACGCTGACATGCTAGCCTGCTCGGTGCCATACTGCCTGTTTTGCTGTCACTCCGCAGGGAAACTAATTATTGGGGGGGGGGGTAACACCATGTTTTACCACTCCAGGTGACACCAACCCTAGTGACGCCACTCAAAGTACAGTTTCTGGCTATGGGGTTATTAATGTCACATTTTGATACCTGTATCTACGTGGCCATAATGTCATGGAAACTTATGTATTTAGCAAGTTATGGTTTTGTCTGCTACAGAAGGATTGTAACAATTTGTTTTCCAGAAACGTCTCTTGAAAAAAAAAAAAAAAACACAAAAGAGGTTGCTCTGTAGTCTCCTGAACATACATTTTTATTTATACATCCACTATTGTAGTGAAAGGTGAACACTGGTCTAACCTGTTTTCACATGTCCTAAGTAATCTTGCTAAGTAACTGTAATTGAGAGTATACACAGATATACTCTGTTGACTTTACAGCAAACACATTTACAGATTGCAACATGATTTGAATACATATTATACGTCTTGGTTTCATTGTAAGCTAAATGTGTTTCGTACTCATAGAGCTGCATGGAATGGCATAGAGAGGTGAAAAGAAAAGGCAAATACAGTACTGTCCATTCATATCTTTAAAGAGCAGACTGTTTTCTGTATACACCTCCAATCCCATTAGGATCATAAGCAGCCAATGTGATTGCCAATGCCACTCTGGTATTAATGATCCAATTTAAAGGAGTCCTTCACCCTCTTTAACTACTTTCATTTGTTTTACTCCTCTCCTTCCTTTAAACAATCAGATTTTCCCCTACCCCAAAAATACCCCTTTTGCGGGATCCAGACGGCTCTTAAAGCTTCTATCACCTAGACAATAATAAAGTATCCCCCCCCCCCCCTTCCTGAAATCTTGGGATACTTCCATCAGGCATCCCTGTAGGCTGAAGTGTTCTCTGAATGGCGCCCTTGCTGAGCGAGTGACCTCCTGTGCTGACTAAGCAGCAAGGCAGCCACTAGGCAGGGAACCCAGAAGCTAGAGGCAATCACTATAGTAACATTCCTGCTACAGTGATTTCCAGCTTTCATGGGGATCTCACAGGTATGGTACCTACATAGTTGCCAAGTTGCACTAATTTATGTTTCAATGTTTTTTATTAAGATTTTAGATACAGTAAAGCAATACAATCTCCTCAACTCTCCATTGTACAAAAATAACCCAACGCAGTGAGAACATAACATTGCAGTTTGGTCAAGTGCAGCATCCTAGTTACTGTACAAAATCAGGCCATGGCCAAACTATGCTCACATATGGCCCAATCCGACTCAATGCTTCTAGGACCATACCTACAAGTTGCACTAATTTAAAGTGATTCTAAAGGCAGAAGGTTTTTGCATTCTATGCATTAAGATAAAAAACCTTCTGTGTGCAGCAGCCGTCCTAATACTTACCTGAGCCCCATCTCGATCCAGCGATGTTGCACAAGAGACTCGGCTGTCCAGAACTCTCCCTCCTGATTGGCTGAGACACACAATGGGCGCCAATGGCTTCTTCTGCTGTTAATCAAAGTCAGTGAGTTAATGAGGAGAGAAGGGGAGTGGGCACACAGAGAAGCGGCTCTGCTCGGGTGCCCCCATATAAAGCTTTTTGCTGTGGGGGCATTCAGCATAAGGGAGGGGCCAGGAGATCTGGCAAGAAATCTGAGACGAGTGTTGCAATCTTGCCTGAACCTGAACCGACCCTGTGATGTCAGCCAAAAGCTTGCTTTAGCCCGCTGTAAACTGAAAATGGGCCATAGGAGTGCAGAACGAACTGCTCTCCTGTGATCCACGGAAGTACAGCCATACGAGAAGTGGCTGTAATTCTCCTTTAAGCTTCAATTTTAAAGCGTATCTGTAGTCAAAATTTTCGTGACTTTGATGCTTGGATAGAGGTGAGTTTGGAGGACGCCAAGCTCATCTCTTTACACATGATAGATCCCCCGTCACATTACTGGTATCCCAAACCCGCCAGAGTCCCTCTTCACATCAGAGGCCCCTCATCACATCAGATTCCCCCCTATCGTAGAGCCCCCAGAGAGAGAGTGGAAGAAGAGAGACTGCCGCTCCAGGTAAGTGCAATGAGCAATCAATGTCCTCTCAGAAACTGTGGGTACTGGCAATGCACGAAGAAAAAATTGGGAGAAAAGCTATGACCAAACACTAGTGCGAAACGCGTCAGTTTATATATCCCACTGCTTGCTGTGCTTTGTAGTGCTTTTATCCTTTCTTCACCACAAAAGACTACCTTGTTGGGTTATTTTTGGTGTGCGGCTGTCCATATACCTTTTCTCCCAATTTTTCCCAGAGAGAGAGTCCCACCTATTGGAGAGCCCCCCCCCCCCCATCATATCAGAGTTGCCCTTATACATCAGAGTCCCCCCATCACATTAAAGCCTCCCCATCACTACAAAGTCCCCCATCACATCAGAATTCCCCCATCCCAGAGTCCCCACTCACACAAGTCAGTAGGAGGCAGATTTTTGTCTTCTCCTTGATGCTGGTGAGTGGCCCTGCATGCCACCTGCCCTGGATCAGAGTCATGAGTTGCAAGTTGGTTGTTATTGTGCTGCCTGCCAGCTCATCCGAATAAATGGCACCTCATGAAACTGATCCAGGGCAAACTAGGTCCGGTGCTGGCGGCACCCTGGAGGAACCCAAATGGCACCCCAGAGTGCCGCAGCACCCTGGCTGAGAAGCACTGCGTATACACATGAGGTCAGTTAGCCAAGGGGCATAAAGGACCAATCTATTTGCATTCACCCACTGTACTAAAAAGAGGAATAATCCCCTTATTTTTGGGATATGTGATAGAGTGTGAGGCCGTGTACACACAAGGACATTTATCCGATGAAAGCGGTCTGACAGACCGTTTTCATCGGACATGTCTGCTGGGCTATTTTGGTTTAATCTGTGTACACACGATCAAACCAAAATCCCAGCGGACAGACAGTGCGGTGACGTGGCAGTGACGTTGACGCCGCCACGTCACCAAACCAGTAAGTAAAATACTTCCACGCATGCGTTGAATCCATTCGGGGGATTTTTGTCCACTGGTTAGGTGTACTAAGCAGCGGACATGTCGGACAGACGGGTTTGCAGCAGACAAGTTTTAAAGCATGCTTTAAAACTTTTGTCTGCTGGAAACCTGTCTGCTAGCCCCTGCGGACCAGTTTCAGCAGATATATTCGATCGTGTGTACGCGGCCTGAGATGTGCATGCCATCTTTTCTAAAAAGGCAGGTGCTACTTATTTGGCGATAAAAAAATCACAGCTTAGATCAGTCAACAATGCTTCCAGGACTTTTATTTTTTTACAGATACTTGGAAAGGAAACAATAACTCCTCCTGCCCTCCTCTGTTAAATATTTAATTTGCTCGCACATAGTTGAGGTAATAAAAAAGAATTATGTGCAAAGTGCACTTACCCCTACAAAAACATTACCAGTTAGGTCAAAGCCGTGTGAATACTGATTGTTTTGGCTCATGGTTGTGTTTGTGCATTACATCTGCTCACTGTGCCCTAGAGCTCTGTTCGCACTAAACCTGCATGGTTTAGATTGTGCGTTTGCAAGATGCATAGGGGTGCCATGCACTAGTGTGATTGAAGCCTAAATTGATGTTTCAGTTTTTAGCAGAGTTAAAACAACCTTACAATCTCTTATATCTGTCTTTTGAGTTTCTGGGTTTGCATATCTGCTGTAATCATGATGAGAGTGATAATCCCATTATCACCATTATTTCCTTAATATTATGCAAAGTGCAACAGGAGGTGCTGAACAAAAAAAAAGGATGGGAACACCCAATACTGGACCCACAAGGACAGGAAAAAACAAAAATTATGACAGGGAGTATTCACTGTTGGAGCATCCAAGACATAGGGCCAGATTCAGGTACATGGCCGCTTCTTTACTTTGGAGTAACGTTTCTCATTTACGTTACTCCGCCGACACTTTCGGCGCAAGTACTGTTATTCACATAGCAGTTGCGCGTAAACTTGCGCCAGAGTAACGATAATGCGCTGGCGTAACCCGACGCAAGTGGAAGTGGGTGTGATCATATGTAAATGATGGGCGGAGCCCAGCGCAGAGGCTTACGTTCAGCGCATCATCCACGGAGCATGCGCAGTAAGTGAGGCTTCACTCGGCCCCCTTGTGCGCATGCTCACAACTTCCGTCGGCACCACTTCACGGGAAACGTCAGCGCAATGCGTTCCGTTGGGCGTTTAAATGCGCCCGTAGATGCGCCATTCTGGCACTAAAGTATATCCTGTTCCCCCTCCCCGCAGTGAAGTTACTTTTGTTCTGAGATGGCTGCTCCCGTTCCCTGCAAACACACAGGAGAAAGCTGAACTCTAAAGGCCAGGAGCTGTCAGCCGTCATCACGGCTATGGAGACCTATGATGTCTTCCTCCATGGCTGTAAAATTTGACAGACAAGCATGGACAGAGGTGTTGTCCTGCAAGTGGGGGTGCTCAGCTAGCTCTTATCGTCGGTAACGCTGCTGTAGCTGCTCTCCTGCTGACCTGTGGCCGTCTGGAGTAAAGATAAAGCAGCTATTTGTAGAAATAACTTTGCGCCGGACGGACGAGATATGCGCGGCGCATGTAGCCGGCGTATGGTGCTAATCCGTTCGCGAATCGGGAAATATCCCTCATTTGCATATTTGCAGGGGAAATCAATAGGCGCGACTGATGCGCCAAGCGAAATTATGCGCTGACGAGACTCTGGCGTCGGAAAGTTAAGCCGATCGGAAATGGCCCATTTTCTGTCGCATCTAGTTTGGTGGGTACGGCCACATAGAAACGACGGCGCATATTCACAGTTACGCGGCGCATATCGAATTACTCCAGCGCAACTCTACCTGAATCTGGCCCATAGTATATAAGTTTATGTGGGCTAAACAATCCTTATTTATAACTAAAATATCACTCTTGGGTAAAGCGATTCTTTAAAAATGGAAGACATGGGCTAACTTGGCCCACCAACCTTCATTTATAGCAAAAATATTATGGTGGGCTGATATTTTAAAGCGGAGCTCCAGCCACGGTAAAAATGTTTTTTAAAGTCAGCAGCTACTAACAGTGTAGCTGCTGACTTTAAATAAAGACACTTACCTGTCCTAGGCGCCCGCGCTGATGGGCCCCCCGATGCCGGTCCCACGATCGCTCCGGGTCCCGCGCCGCCATTCACAATATGGGAAACAGGCAGTGAAGCCGTACGGCTTCACTGCCCGTTTCCTACTGCGCCTCCGCGAGTCTCACGCTGGCTTGTGAATGGGCGCGCTGCTCTCTGAGAACACACACAGTTCCCAGGAAGCAGCGCGCCCATTCACAAGGAGAAGAAGAAGAAGAAAACACACCGCGGATTAGGAAGAGGCAGATTACGGACTTCCGCATAGCAACAGCTATTTCGGGTGAGTATTTTTTTTTTTTTTTTCAGGTTTTTTATTTTTATTTTTTTCAAACAACATTGTAAAATGTTGTTATACTGGGTGGAGCTCCGCTTTAAGTATCAAATAACAAAAAAATGGCAGCGCAAGATCCACATTAGAATGGTAATCAGCATGTATGGAAGATGAAACCACCACATGGTTGTCCACAGTGTGATGGATGAAGAAACCACAAGGCTGTGTATGAACGTGTCCTAGCCGCCTACAGGGAGATCAGCTGTCAGAAAGCCTGCTAATCATCTGCGTTCTGCACAAGAGCAATGCCAACGATTGGCGGGCTTTCTGACAGCTGTCATGATCTGATCTCCCTGTAGCCGACTAGAGGGATAGAAAAAATGACAGCCTTATGGTTTATTCATCGATCACAATGCGGACAACCCTGTGGTGTTTCCATTTTCCATCCATGCCGATTACCAAGATTTTAAAGCTTTGTACACACGACCGGTTTTCCTGGCAGGAGAGCTTTTGGACGGGAATCTCAGCCGTGTGTATGCTCCCTGCCAGAAAAACAGACGGGAATCCTGACGGGAAAATATTGAACCCTGCTCTCTATTTTCTCGTCGGGTTTCCCGGCAGAGCGTTTCCTGCCGAGAAAACCGGTCGTCTGTTTGGGTGAAAAACCGGGCATGCTCGATAACATTTTGACGCATGCGCGGTAGAATACAAGGTTAGTGTGGGGTGTAGCAAGATGGCAGCGACGGCATCGAATGTGATGAGACACCGGCTCGTCCTAGTCAATGACGTCACCACGTTCTTGCCATTCAAAAGAACGGCGGGATTTTGTGTGGCCGTGTGTATACACACACGGCTTTTCAAATCAAGCCTGCCAGGAATCCAGTTGTTAATACCAACGTTTTTTTTTCCCGACGGGATTACCGGTCGTGTGTACTATTTTATTTTTAGGAATAAATTACTAATTTTAATGAGGATCTTGCGCTGCCATTTCTTTGTTGTTGGAGCTCCATGGATATTTACCTGGCAAGCTGCAGGATCCTTGTATATTGGAATGAACTTTTGTCCACACCTTGCTGACACCATAAACTACCATATGTCACCCAGAATATGTCATCCTACTTATACTACAAAACCATTTCCCTGTGTACTACCAGGATAGTGTGTCCCTTACAAAAAAAGACAAAGAAAATATGCTTTGAAAAGCACGCAGGGAGCTATATATGGCTATATTGCTTGGATCAGTCTACCCACTGCTTTATGTTAGGACCTGCTGTATCTTGTAGTGCAGCAGAGCCCTTCCCAAACATACCTATAGAATGCGCTGTGCTGTTTTTCACATTCAGAAAGCCTAATGTATTACAGTCCATAAGAACAACCACCAATTGTGACCTTGCTGTAGGATACATAGACCTTTGATTAGGGTAAATTAACTAAAATTAATTAAAAACGAATTTAGCAGTTACGTGTTTGCTGAATCGTATTAGTACTGTAGCTCACTGATCACTTTAACTGGTAGCCTGTGTTTTCTTTTCAATGTTTTCAGATCTAAATATGAAAGATTTTTTTTTTATACTACATTAAACAAAATTCTTTTTTATAAGAGCCAACCATTTTTGCTGAGTAGGTAGACTCTGCCTTCTGTTCAGTAGAGCTGCCCAGTGCTGTACCTTGTTGATCCTGTTATCTCACTGGAAATCTACCAGACAGGAACTAACTGAACACTATGGCCCGGATTCGCAGAGATGGGCGCATATTTACGCCGGCATAGCGCACACATAGTACGCTACGCCGGTGCAGCGCGGAGAGGCATGCACTGAATTCAGCAAGCTATTGCTCCCAACTCTGCGCCGGCATAGCCTACTTTTTCGAAGGCGCAGGCTGGCGTAAGTGGAAGTAGGTGGAAGTGGGCTGGAAGTGGGCGTGATCAATGCTAATGAAGCATGACCCCATGCAAATGATGGGCCGGGCGCCAGACAAGTACTTAAAATGAACTGCGCATGCGTCGAGATGTGGACGTATCCCTGTGCGCATGCTCACAACCACGTTGGAACAACTGCTTAAGATACGCCGGATCACTGTGTACGCCGTTAACGTAACCTACGCCCAGCCAGACCCACGTCCTACGTAAAATACGTAGGCTTGAGTTCCCTGGTGCAGACTTTTGCATGTCTGGTGCTGACTTACACCTCCTTTATGGGGAATAACTTTACGCCAGGCGGAAAACGTACGCGTGTTGCGTAGAGCCTGCGCCGGGCGCACGTACATTCGTGAATCTGCGTATTTCCCTCATTTGCATATTTCAATGGCTAATCAATGGGAGCAGCAACATGCGTCCAGAAGAAAAATGCTTCCACGTTACGCCAGGGTAAGTAAGATACGTCGGCGTAGGGTGGCCAGTTTTTAGGCGTATATTGGTTTGTGACTCAGGCACACAGATACGCCGGCTCACATTTGCACTTACGTCGGCGTAACTTGATTTACGCCGGCGCAAGTGCTTTGTGAATCCGGGCCTATTTATTTCTTGGTAGAATCTAATGATGTGAAACACCCACATTTAAATGGCTCAACTTGGTCTCATGCAGCTTGTGTGTGGTCATGACATCCACCCTCTAGAGAACAGGTTAGAAACCACAAGACATTCAAGTAACTCTTCACATATTGGCTCCCAAGCAGTTAAAGTATATGTGAACCCAGACCTTGTAAAACCCACTCAGTTTAAAACAGAATGCAAGACATTTGTGTATTAATCTTTCTTTTTTTTATTCTTTTCTTTTTATAAGTGATCGCTTGACCTGTATTCTCAGCAGCATAAGGGGTTTAGAGAGCTTGAGGTGGAGACTGCAGAGGGCAGAGGAACAGCAGTACACTGAACTTCCCAGTAATGAGCTGTGCAGGGTGGCATGTCAGCACAAGTCTGACCATTGGAGGACAGGTAGTCGATCGATCACGCGGCCTTTCCTATGGGCAAGACCGCGGAGCTCACTCCGCGGTCTCGCCCATAAGAAAGGCCGCGGCTTCGGCCTAGCTCCGGAGCCGCGCCCATCTTGGTCCACCCGGCGGCAGCCGAATAGCGGCGCGCTGACGTCATCATCACCCGCCTGCCTGCTTGTATCATCTTCCCTTGTGCACGTGTCCATCAGCTACTCTGCGGACGGGTCTGCCTGCCTGATGTATAGTCAGGTAAGAGAGGACAACCATCCCATGTGTGGTTACAGTAACATTATGGGGGCAGATGTATATATTCCTGGAGTATGGGGGCAGATGCTTCATTTATACACATGAGCCGGTGTATGTGTATATTCTTGCAGTATGGGGACAGATGTGTATATTAAAGCATGGAGCAGATGTTGTAATATACACATCTTCCCCCATACTGCAAGAATATACACATCTGCCCCCATACTGCAAGAATATACACATCTGCCCCCATACTGCAAGAATATACACATCTGCCCCTATACTGCAAGAATATACACATCTGCCCCCATGCTGTAATATACACATCTGCCCCCATACTGCAAGAATATACACATCTGCCCCTATACTGCAAGAATATACACATCTGCCCCCATGCTGTAATATACACATCTGCCCCCATACTGCAAGAATATACACATCTGCCCCTATACTGCAAGAATATACACATCTGCCCCCATGCTGTAATATACACATCTGCCCCCAATATACACATCTGCCCCTATACTGCAAGAATATACACATCTGCCCCCATGCTGTAATATACACATCTGCCCCCATACTGCAAGAATATACACATCTGCCCCTATACTGCAAGAATATACACATCTGCCCCCATGCTGTAATATACACATCTGCCCCCATACTGCAAGAATATACACATCTGCCCCCATACTGTAATGTATACATGAGGGCAGATGTGTATATTACAGCATAGGGGCAGATGTGTATATTACAGCATAGGGGCAGATGTGTAAATTCTTGCAGTATGGAGTTGCAATGCAAGGAGATCAGCTAAAAGTAGTTGTATCTGTATGTGCTTTAATTAATCGAAATTAGTCAATTAATCGATTAAAAAAAAAATGATTAATCGAACGCAAACATTTTAATCAGTAACAGCCCTACTTTTCATACAAGTATTACAGGTATGGAAGCCGCAAGCTGTCGCCCGTCCATGAGAGGGATAGGTAGTGTGGGTGACCCGACTGACTGACTGACTGCGGAGACCGCGAGGAGGGGGGGGGGGGGTTGTGACACCGACTCACAAAAACCAGCCACCACAGGTCCACAGGGTCATCTAGGGTCTAAATGATGCTCAGATCAAGGTGTGCCATATCAACAGGAATTTTGCAGCAATCATCTAATATCTATGAGAATAATTCATTTGGCTATTTGGAAACTCCTGGATACAAAGCATACTCGTATGTGTTTTCTAAAGATATGTTTTTTCTTTAAATCAAAGACGACGTTTAATGAGCATAAAAAAAGGATTGCTTTCTAAAAATATGTTACCAAAAAATATATATTTAAACAGAGCTATTTATAGAGATATACTTTTCACTTATGTGTAACATATATAATTTTTAGCTAAATAGCTTCCTTTACCTTACTGCAGTCCTGGTTTCATGTCATCATTGTTCGTTTTTGCTTTGAAGTTGCTGTAATTCTGCTCTGATCTCCACACTTCCTGCTTGTCTGGCTCCTTATGAAAAATCTCATGGCAGCTTTTCACTGTGGTCCAGGCTGTGTGTCTAAAACTCCTCAGAACCAATCAGATTAATTTTTAAAACAAACACTGCCCTGTATTTGTTTGTTTTTTTGTTCTGTGTGTCTTCTCTACTTCACAGAAACATGAAACCATTTTAAAAATTAAACTAAACTGCAGGCACATTATATGATTGATTTTTATCTATTTTTATTCATTTTTAAAAGGAATCAGTTAACTATTATGTCTCTATACCCTGTAAACAGTTATTTCAGCAAAAAAAAGTGACCCTTTAATTAAACAAGCTGAAGTTAATAGCTGATTGGCTTCCATGCCCAGCTGCTTCAGATTTTGCACTCTCCAATTTTAGTAAATCAACCGCATAATGTTGTAGTTTATTTTATTTATTTTGCTTAAATGTACTAATATGTTTATTCTTTTTACAGGTGTATTTTACAATCAAATGGATCCAAGTGATTACAGCTACACTAAGGTAGGAGAAGCAGTTAGCTTGACTGTTGTCACTGGCCCCTGGGCACACAAGTTTTGAGCTTTAAGCCACACCTCCTGCCATAGGTTACATGGCCTTAAGGTTTTTCCTTGTGTCTTTTTAATAAAATCACCTGACATTTAAAAGACGTCTGTCACCTTAAAGAGATGGGTGCTTGGACATGCAACAGTACACTAATTAGATTACATTGAACATTTCCTTTGAGTCAGTCATTGTCTAGATTATTGTCAAAATATAGAACAAACTTTCTAGAAGAGTGCCATTTTATGCAGTCCAAAGCTAATGACCTGACAATCATAATATGCCATCTGCATTTGCTTCAGTCTACTCTGCACACCAGGATCTTGCGTTATCCAGTATGTGACAGCTGACAGGTTTGCTCTAAATAAAGATATTTATCTTCCATTTTTATTCATGTATTCTTCTATCCAGGGGAAAAACGACATGTAGTACTTTAACCCATCCTTCTATGTGCTGTCTAATGCCCTGCACACACGGTCGGAATATCCGATGAAAAAATTCCGTCTGACTTTTCTCATCGGAAATTCTGATCGTGTGTACAAGGCATAAGCATAGGCGTGCACACAGGGTGTGCCAGGTGTGCCTGGGCACACCCTAATCATCTTGTGCAGTGCAGATTAACCCTACTGCCCTGGCTCATTCCTACCTGGCCCCCTCCTCCTGCAGCACTACCGGCTTTCTTCCTCTTCTCTCCCAAAGGCTGCTGCTGGCACACTCGGGGGATGTTTTAAAAGGAGTGGGGGTAGGGGATGGTAAATATATAATATATATATAATTTACAGACCCCTTCCCTTTGTGAATGAACACAGTAAGAGATTGGTACCATGTGTTTGAGCTTTGGAGTGCACACCCTAATGCAATAGGCTGGGCACACCTAGCTGTGAGGTTCCATGGTTGCCAACAATGCAGCTAGCAAGGAGAAGACTGTTTTGACAGGTGGAACTTTACTTCATCTCCAAGCACTTACCCATTTGCCTGGAACATCACATGGGACTGCAGGCATCAGGCAAAGACCAGCAAACGTGCATAGAAAAAAAATTAAAAACACCACACCATAAATTGGAATAAAATTGGCCACGGACTGGTTTATTGATTTAATAAATAAATTAATTATAACATCAAAATATTATTTTTATCAAATAATTTTTTTAACCAAAAAATACTCCGCAATCCACAATACTCCAGCCCAGCCACTAAGGCCCCATACACACGATCGGACATATCCGATGAAAACGGTCCGCGGACCATTTCCATCGGATATGTCCGATCGGGAGTTTGATCCGATGGCGTGTACACACCATCGGATCAAATTCCCCGCCGCCGGACGGCGCGGCGACGTTGACGCCGCCGCGTCACCGCCACGTCACCGCCACGTCACCGCACCAGGAAGTAAAACACTTCCGCGCATGCGCCGAATCCATTCGGCAGTGGCGCGGCGGCGGTGGGGGACGACATGTCTGCTGGTAAGTGTACTAACCAGCAGACATGTCGGGCGGACAGATCCCCACCGGATAGATTTCAAAGCTTGCTTTGAAATCTGTCGGGTGGAGAAATCTGTCCGCTAGCCCATACACACGAGCGGAGATGTCTGCTGAAACGGTCCATCGGACCGTTTTCAGCGGACATATCCCCTCTTGTGTACGCGGCCTTAGACTCGAGCTGACTCAGCCTTTTATCATTAAGCATTTTCTTAAATCTGGGGGGGGGGGGTCACCTGATATTAAAATGACCAATCCTAGCCTGACCCTTCTATGACACCTGACCTTAACTAGCCAATCTCTGACTGACCCATTGACCTTCCAGAACCCTCTATGCCACCTGACCTAAATTAGCCAATCAGATAAGAAATTACCTCAAAACCCTTTTTTAATGTCCCTAACCACTAATGCCGCAGTCCCAAGAGGCAAAAAAGGCTCCCCCCCCCCCATTCCTCATGATACGCTTGTCTCAAACAAGTGCTTGGAGATGGAGAACAATGTCATCTCTCAAAGGGGCCTCTGTTCTAGCTGCATTGTTGGGTGGCCATGGAGGAGGAGGGGTACCCTGTCTGACCTTGCGACTAGCCTTATGCCGCGTACACACGGTCGTTTTTTGGGATGAAATAAAACGACGTTTTAAAAAACGTCATTTAAAATGATCGTGTGTGGGCAAAACGTTGTTTTATGTCTTCTGAAAAACAACCAAAAAAAAATTCGAACATGCTTCAATTTTTTATGTCGTTTTTCAGAATGTCGTCTTTTGTTTCACAAAAAATGATCGTGTGTGGGCAAAACTAGGTTTTTAAACCCGCGCATGCTCAGAAGCAAGTTATGAGACAGAAGCTTCAATGGAAAAGAGTGCCGTCGAACGTGTCTTACGTAACTGCGCTTTGCAAGAGCATTTTCAGAAAACGATGGTGTGTAGGCAACGTCGTTTTTGAATATGAAGTTTTTACAAGACATTAGACAGCACATAGGAAAATGGGACAAAGGAACTACTTTTTAAAATCTGTGCAGCGCCACAGACGCGGCGTCACACCTATTAGGACGGTGCCATTGACAGCAATTTGCGGCAAATACCGCCGTTTTGACATGTGATTTGACATGCCAATTCGCATGTCAAAACGCACCAGTGTGAACCAGGCATAAGACCTAGAAGCTAATTGGTTACTATGCACAGCTGCATCAGATTCTGTGTGCAGGAGTTTTAGTAAATCTCCCTCTCAGTGACTTTGACTGAATACTGATCCTCCGCTTCAAAGACCACGTGACCAGTGCCACAGCATTGCTCAAGTCTCCTGAAATAAAGTTCAAAAGGTTAAGTGCCCTGGCACCATGGGAAGCCCTGGGTATGGTGCTTGGAGCTGGAAGAGGTTTTCAAAACTCTTGCCTGTAGAGGTACACATCTTATTTTGGGTATTAATATAACATGAATTTATTTTTAGATTATACAACTGCTGTAATCTGTACCATCTGCCACACAGCTATGACTTAGCATATACCTTATTTTATAGATCCTGCAGGTATGGTTATATGTCACATGTCATTAGGTTGTGTAACGAAGCATACAACATCAATTCACATGACTCGTCCTGACTGTTCTTAAAACTAAATTTAGAAGATGCTGAAATGACATAACTGTGTTGCTTGTCAAACAAATTGTTTTTCATAAACATAAGTGCATCCACGGCAAAGTTTAGTTTACTTCTTAATGATCTGACCATGGCTTATGTTAGGATTAACTGCTTGCTGGGGTTAGACACACCCAGTGCAGCATCAGGGAACATCATAGCTAATAGATAATGTATAGAGCAGTAGTTCTCAACCAGGGGGTCGGGACCCCCTCGGGGGTCAAATGACGATTTGCCAGGGGTCACCAAATCCTGGGCTGTTCCTGATGCCTGTGCTGCTCTCCCAGCCTTTTCGCAGCCACCCAGCAGGGCTGTTCCTAAAGCCCGCAGCCATCCATTCAGTTCATGGCATGGCTGGGGGGCAGAGACTAGAGGTCAGCTGACTGGTAAGGAATGTGATGTGGGAGGGGCTGGAGGATACCCCATCTCCTGATTTCAGCATAGGTGTCACTACTACGAGACAATACAAAGTCGGAGACACAGTGAGTAACACTACCTGTGATTAAAGTTGCCATTATAATTGCCCACTTTAATTCTCAGATAAGCAGATGGCCTTGATCAGAAACACCTAAGTTGGCCCATCAGAAATCCCCTCCCAGCACTGCCACTCATTCCAACTCTGCCCAGCACTGCCACTGATCCCACCCCCCACCAGAACTGCCACTGATCCCATTCCCCCCACCAAGGAGTAAGAGAAATAATAAAAATAGGGAATACATGGAAGGGAGAGGAAAAGAGAGAGTGGAACAAAGAAAAAGGAGAGAAAGAATAAGAGAAGGAACAAAAAATATAGCTAGAGAGAGGGATGGGGAGGGGGGGGGGACAAAACAAGAAATTAGGATATCGAGAGCTAAAAGGTAAAGAAAGAAGAACAAAGAGAAACCGTGGCACATCCTAAAATGTACCAGAAGGGGTTTTAATACTGTACAAGTGGAAGGGACTCAGGGAGCCCTAAATGTCTGTGGGTTAGGGGCGCAAATTACTTGTCTTGCCTTGGGTGCTGACAACCCACGCTAAGAAAATCATTTTACTGTTAGGGGTCCCCACAACTTGGGAAATGTTATCAAGGGGTCACGGCACTAGTAAGGTTGAGAACCACTGGTATAGAGAGTCTGAGGTTCAAATGCCAGATTGGGATGTCAGCCAAGAGAAGGATGAGAACCGCATAAACAAACAGACTAGACAATTACAATATGAGGAAACATAGACTAAAGGTTGTGTCACCAAGTGGGCAGGATCAGAGAGTGACTAGTCTTAGCCATAATGGCTGGTGGACTTGTGAAGGACACCTCCACGTTGTGGCCTTTGCTTTAGTCACAACTTAGACAAACAGGATGGCCAACAGCCAAGGATAGACTTGAGTGGCAGCAAAAAAAGGCAGTAGGTTAGAAAGTTGCTAAGGGCAATTATGGATGGGCAAATGCAACCCAACAAGATGTGCTGAAACCAAACTAACAGGATGACCAGGAAAACAAACAAGAGTGGGGATGGGCAACAGGCACTAGATATGAAGGTTGCCAGCGTAAACAACACAGGAGTGACCCAACAGAGTGTCGTAGAACAGAAGATTGCCAGGACAAGATTAGAGAGTTAGGCCTCGTACACACCACCGTTTTCCTCGGGAAAATCCATCAAGAAAAATGCTGGCAGAGCATTTTTGGCGAGAAAAACGGTCGTGTGTATGTTTTTCGTTGAACATGCTCTCTTTTTTCTCGTCGGGAGTCTCAATTTCCTCGTCGGGCTGATTTACGAGAAACACGTTCGTGTGTATGCTTAGAAACCCGCCCATGTTCAGAATAAAGTATGAGATGGGAGCGCACCTTCTGTAAAAGTAGGGTTTGTAATGGAGATAGCACATTCGTCACGCTGTAACAGACTAAAAAGCGCGAATCGTCCCCCACCAAACTTTTACTAACACGCAGTAACATGAGATTAGCAAAAGCAGCCTCAAGGGTGACGCCAATGGAATTAAACTTCACCTTTATAGTGCAGTCGTACGTGTTGTACGTCACCGCGTTTGAGAATAGCGAGATTTTGTTCTGACAGTGTCTATGCAAAGATAGCTTGACAAGATTCTCATCAAGCCTGACAAGAACCTCATCGAGGAAAACAACGTTTCTTTTACGACTAGATTCTCGGTCGTGTGTACGAGGACTCAGACATAATCTGTAGAAGCTGACTAGGAAAAGGCATGGCAAGATACTTTCTGCTTTTGGGTAAATACCAATAGGTTGATTTCTTATATCTTCCAGAGATTCCTGTGCCAGCATCCCCCTTATGAATTTCCCAGCCTTGCCCCCACCATAATCACTTTTATAAAGTTAAGGATAAACCTGTATTTTTAGTTGGAACATAATTTGAGTTATTGCAGTGTTTTCATGCTTCATGTTTAATGCTTTCATATCCAGCTCCTTTATTATTTTTCTGTAATATTAAATATAGATATTTGGAGATTACAAAGCAACTACCATGTATTCTGTTTAGGAAATCCTGGAATAATCTAAAAGCCACATAGGGAGAGCATTGTTTTCAAATAATCAAGAGACTAATTAACTTGCATTATTGTCGATGTTTCAATGAAGCTCAGTCCAGGGGCGGACTGACAACTCATGGGGCCCCCGGGCAATAGAAGATTATGGGGCTCCCGGGCTTACAGATGGCCACCATGCCAGGAGGCAGTGCAGAGGCAGGACAGCTAAAATCTCAGGATTTTTACATCAAAAGCACAGATTTTTACATACTGTTCCCTGGTTTTACTGAGCCTGGAAACCCTGATGGGGCCCCCTAGTGGCATGGGGCCCTAGGGCAGTGCCCGAGTATCTCAATGGTCAGTCTGCCCCTGGCTCAGTCTATCTTTCTCAAGACACTACAACATAGAAGTGAACAGACCAATAACAAAAGTTTATTAATCTGTTCACTTCCATATTGTAGTTTCTTGAAAAAGGTGGACTGAGCTTCATCGCAAACCTTGACAATAAAAACGCTGCTGTTTTGATCTATGTCATCTGCAAGACCCATGAGTGCTTCTCTGTTCTTGTTTTGAATTTATATATTTACATTTTTTTTTTTGTATCCCAGTTGAGAAAGCTCTTTATACAGGCCCAAAACGACCTCCCAGAATGTTCTGGGTGGTCACCTGATATTAAACCAATCCTAGCCTGACCCTTCTATGACACCTAACCTTAAAGCGGAGATCTGCCTAAAAAAATAATATTAAAAGCCAGTAGCTACAAATACTGCAGCTGCTGACTTTTAATAAATGGACACTTACCTGCCCAGGGTGCCCGCGATGTCGGCAGCCGAAGCCGATTAATCGCTCGGCTCTCGGCTGCCTCCGCCACCATCCTCGGTGAGGGAATCAGGAAGTGAAGCCTTGCGGCTTCAATACTCAGTTCCCTACTGCGGATGCGCGAGTCCTCACTGGTCCCCGCTATCTTCTGGGACCTGTGTGTTTCTCAGAAGACAGCAGGGGAGGACAGTTTAAGCGCCGGACATGACGTAGGTCACCACGATCACTGTGGTGATCTATGCCAGGTAGTGGGAGCAAATACCTGTATTACACAGGTATCTGCTCCCACCTCCCCCTGAAAGGTGCCAAATGTGACACTGGAGGAGAGGGAAGAATCCAACAAGTGGAAGTTCCATTTTTGGGTGGAACTGCACTTTAACTAGCCAATCTCTGCCTGACCCATTGACCTTCCAGAACCTTCTATACCACCTGGCCTAAATTAGCCAATCAGATAAAAAATTACCTCATAGTAATGTTTCTAATCGCAGATACCACAGTCCCATGAGAGAAAGGGGGGCCTAAAAAGGCTTCCCCCCTTTTTCCCCCCATTTTTCATGAGACGCTTGTCTCGAGCAAGTGCTTGGAGATGGAGAATAGTGCCATCTGTCAAAGGGGTCGCCTCTGTTCTAGTTGCGTTGTTGGGTAGCCATGGAGGGAGGAGGGGTACCCTGTCTGGCCTTGCGACTAGCCTTAGACAGCACACATTCCAATGGGCAGGGAGTTTTGGGAACGCTAAATACAGAGCTCCCAAACCACCCCAAAGATGCTACTTGCAGGACTTTTCGGAACATCCTGCAAGCGCCCCGCCCCAGTATGAAAAGTTGCACTAGAATAAATGGGAGGCAGTTTTCAGATGCTTCAGAAGCACTGCCCATTCATCCAATAGGCAGGGAGTTTTGGGAGTGCTAAATACAGCGCTCCCAAGCCGCCCCAAAGATGCTGCTTGCAGGACTTTTCGTAAACGTCCTGTGAGCGTCCGCCCCAGTGTGAAAAGTCGCATTATAATAAATGGGAGGCAGTTTTCAGGTGCCTAGCAGAGGCTATTTCCAGCGCTAAGGTGTCTGAAAACCACCCTAGTGTGAAAGGGATCTAAGTGGAGTGGAGTTCCTTTCAATTAGATTGTGTTTTCTTCGAGAAGATGTCACTTATCCAGTTATCTTTCTTATTATCTTGCCATTCATGTGCTTTTTTTAACAAGTTGGTTGTAAAAAAGGAAGAATCTATTTAGCGACCATGGAAATTATATATTTAAATTGATAATTTTATTGATCATTTGTATCGGTTTATTCCTTATGGGCCAAATTCATTTTCACCTTCCTGATATGGTCCAATTCAGCAATAATTCTGTCATTGCTTGTGACACCAAAGTGATGTTTTTTTTGTTTTGTTTTTTGGAGACTAACATTTAATTGAACAGTAATGTTTTCCATCATCTTTCTTTACTTTCTATATATCACAAACACAAAAATAAAGTAAAACATTTTATTTTTATAACCTCGGTGGCTTAAAACTGGATTAAAAATGATAAACTTCTCATCAGCCTAAAACAATTGCAGGCAAAAACAGAGAAAATTAAGTACTTTAACCGCTTTAGCCCTGGAAGATTATACCTCCTTCCTGACCAGAGCACTTTTTACAATATGGCCCTGCGATGCTTTAACTGACAATTGCGCGTCGTGCAATGCTGCACCCAAACCAAATTTGCAGCTAGAGCTTTCTTTTGGTATTTGACCACCTCTGCGTTTTTTTGAGCTATAAACAAAAAAAGAGTGACAATTTTGAAAAAAAACAACAATATTGTTTACTTTTTGCTATAATAAATATCCCCCAAAAATGTTTTTAAAAAACTAATTTCTTTATCAGTTTAGGCCAATATATAGTCTTCTACATATTTTTGGTTAAAAAAAAAAAAAAATCACGTATATTGATTGGTTTGCGCAAAAGTTATAGCGTCTACAAACTGTGGGAAAGACTTATTTTTTTACTAGTAATGGTGGTGATCTGCAATTCTTAGTGGTAGTGCAACATTGCGGCGCACAGATCGGACACTTTTGACACATTCTTGAGACCATTGACATTTATACAGCGATCAGAACTAAAAACAGCCACTGATTAATGTATGTCACTGGCAGGGTTATTCGTAGATGGTAGACCCCAGCAGCAGTCTCAGGAATTTTAGACGTCTACACAGGTAAGGATTTTACAAGGAAGATAATTTGCATAAAATATGTTAAATGAATGTTTAATCTTACGGGAGGATTTTAGTTGACATAAATGTGGACAAGGTCTCTTTATATTTAGGCAGAACCAGACAGTCAGGGGGAGATTTACTAAAACTAGTGCACACAGAATTTCATGCAGCTGTGCCTAGTAACCAATAGGCTTCTAACTTCAGCTTGTTCAGTTAAACTTTTACAATAAGTTCACACCAGACGCAGTTCCGTTCAGTTCCGTGTGCTTTTTTCTGCACAAAATGCATGCACAGTGTTTTCCATGTATTCCAATAGCTCAAGTTGGCTCTAGTTCACATCATGCAGTCAGTTTCCGGTCAGTTTCAGGTGCAGAAACTGACTGGAAACTGACTGCATGGTGTAAACAAGAGCCAACTTGAGCTATTGGAAAACATGGAAAACACTGTGCATGCATTTTGTCCAGAAAAAAGCACACGGAACTGTGTCTGGTGTGAACTGGCCCTAAGACCTTGAAGCTAATTGGTTACTATAAGATGTGTACCAGATTATGTGTGCAGCAGTTTTAGTAAATCTCCTTCTCAGTGACTTTGACTGAATACTGATCCTCCACTTCAAAGACCACGTGACCAGTGCCACAGCATTGCTCAAATAAAGTTCAAAAGGTTAAGTGCCCTGGCACCATGGGAAGCCCTGGGTAGGGTGCTTGGAGCTAGAAGAGGTTTTCAAAACTCTTGCCCGTAGAGGTACACATATTATTTTGGGTATTAATATAACATGAATTTATTTTTAGATTATACAACTGCTGTAATCTGTACCATCTGCCACACAGCTATGACTTAGCATATACCTTATTTTATAGATCCTGCAGGTATGGTTATATGTCACATGTCATTAGGGTGTGTAACGAAGCATACAACATCAATTCACATGACTTGTCCTGACTGTTCTTGATACTAAAATTAGAAGATGCTGAAATGATATAACTGTGTTGCTTGTCAAACCTGAACTAACACATTGTTTTTCATAAACATAAGTGCATCCACGGCAAAGTTTAGTTTACTTCTTAATGATCTGACCATGGCTTATGTTAGGATTAACAGTCGACTGCTTGCCAGGGTTAGACACACCTAATGCAGTGTCAAGGAACAACATAGCTAAAAGATATGTATAGAGAGTCTGAGGGTCAAATGCCAGATTGGGATGTCAGCCAAGAGCAGGATAAAAACCGCAGAAACAAACAAACTAGACAATTACAATATGAGGGAACATAGATTAATGGTTGTGTCACCAAGTATGGGCAGGATCAGAGAGAGACTAGTCTTAGCCATAATGGCTGGTGGACTTGTGGAGGACACCTCCACATTGTGGCCTTTGCTTTAGTCACAACTGAGACAAACAGGATGGCCAACAGCCAAGGATAGACTCGAGTGGCTTAAAAAAAAGGCAGTAGGTTAGAAAATTGCCAAGGGCAACAATGGAACCCAACAAGATGTGCTGGAACCAAACTAACAGGATGGCCAGGAAAACAAACAAGAGTGGGGATGGGCAACAGGCACTAGATATGAAGGTTGCCAGCGTAAACAACACAGGAGTGACCCAACAGAGTGTCGTAGAACAGAAGATTGCCAGGACAAGATTAGAGAATTAGACATAATCCGTGGAAACTGACTAGGAAAAGGCATGGCAAGATACTTTCTGCTTTTGGGCATATACCAATTGGTTGATTTCAGCTTTTGGTAAATACCAATAGGTATTTTGGTATCCAGCTCCTTTATTATTTTTCTATAATATTAAATATAGATATTTAGAGATTACAAAGCAACTACCATGTATTCTGCTTAGCAAATCCTGGAATAATCTAAAAGCCACTTAGGGAGAGCATTGTTTTCAAATAATCAAGAGACTAATTAACTTGTATTATTGTCAACGTTTCAGTGAAGTCTATCTTTCTCAAGACACTACAACATGGAAGTAAACAGACCAATAACACAAGTTTATTAATGTTCACTTCCATGTTGTAGTTTCTTGAAAAAGGTGGGCTGAGCTTCATCACAAACAATGACAATATAAATGCTGCTGTTTTGATTTATGTCATCTGCAAGACCCATGATTGCCTTTCTATTCGTGTTTTGAATCTATATATTTACATTTTTTTTTTCTTTAGTATTTTAGGTCCTGGATCAATAATTGGTTATGCAGTCTTTCAGAATGTAGTAAAATCAGCAGAGGTAAGTGATTCGTCAAAATGGATAACATCCATATTTTCTCATAGGAATAAGCAGAGTTAAAAACACATTTTCTTTGCAAATATGACAGCCCAATTAAAACCAGCTCAATCCTAAACAGTTTTTTTTTCATTTGGATTAGAACCAATGTTGGGCGTTATTTCTGCCTCAGAACCCATTGGGTGATTTTCCACAAATTTTCCAGCCTCAGTAAGAAGTGAACTGGAAATTACCCCAATCTCTTTAGCAATAGCAAAAAATAATCCTGTTACCTTTTTTGTTGCTGTCTGTGTCCCTCTTGGGGTGGTCACCTTCCTGCTTCTGGTGTGGTCAACAATGTAATAATTATGCTCTGTATGGCACCTGGTGAGAGTGCAACGGAGGCATGCTTGGTGCATCTAATGCCTCGTACACACGGTCAGACTTTTGACCATGCAAAAGTCTGCCGTGAGTCAGTCAGAAGTCCGATGGAAAGATAGTGAACAGGTTCTCTATCTAAGGTCCGTCGGACTTCTGACCAAAAAAGTTTGATGGATGCTACACACGGCCGGACTTTCCAAGAAAAAAAGCCTGTCTGACTTTTTTTCTCGGAAAGTCCAACCGTGTGTATGAGACATTAGGGTTGTAATTGAACATTATTCAGTAGAGCTAAGATAGTTTTAACTACGCCCCTTGACCAGGTTCTAACTATAAGATTAGGTTACAGGACGGACCGTTTCAGCAGACAAATTCGATCGTGTGTACAGGCAAGCAGACAGGTTTTTCCAGCAGACAAATTTTAAAGCATGCTTTAAAATCTGTCTGCTGGAAACCCGTCTGTCCGACATGTCCGCTGGTTAGTACGCCTTACCAGCGGACAAAAATCTCCCGCATGCTCCAGTATTTTACTTCCTGGAGTGGTGATGTGGCGGCGTCAACGTCACCGCCACGTCACCGCGCTGTCTGCCAGCGGGGATTTTGGTTTGATCGTGTGTACACGGATCAAACCAAAATAGCCCAGCAGACATATCCGATGAAAACGGACTGACAGACCACTTTCATCGGATAAATCTCATGGTGTGTACGCGGCCTTACAAGTAAGAGATTGGTGGTATTCTCCCCAGTAAGAGGTAATTTGACAACAATCAGCAAGTTGAGCTGTTGCGTCAGGTTGAGCAGCAGGGGCTACAAAGAAGACCTGGCGAACTGTGGATGGGAAGTTACCATTTAAATGACATATGGTGTCGCAACCCTTCCAAGGGCATCATTGGCCTTGCCAAATCTGTGGGGTTTTAAAGTGTTTTTTTCCTGATGGAGTTGAGGGACAGAAAAAGGTTTTCTGGCCTTGAAGTGAGGCAGCCTAAGAAAGCGGTCATCTGTCACTGTGAGTGATAGGTGCCCTCTGCTATGATATCACTACCAAAGTGTAATAAATATTTTTCTTTATTTCTTTCTCTCATCTAGTAATGGCTCTACCCTAATGTAATAATCCAAGCCAGCGCCCAGACAGGCATCCTACAGGTTGAACGAAAATAATCAGGTCTCCCCATCCACAATATACGGCATGGATGGAGCTATTGCCTGCTGTGGTTTTTAAATTCTGACAACCTCAGCTAACAGCCAAATCTAATTGGATACAGCTGTTGTTTGGCCGACTATTCTCTGATTGTTCATTTGAAGGGTGTCCAGTGGGAGGTGGATCACAGGGCCATCCACACAGAGAATTCCCAAGGGAACCATTTGAAATTGGTATAGTGTGTTTGCAGCTTACCCTGTTGTAGTGCCGACAGATATTCAGAACAATATGGGAACAACATGTAATACGACTGAGACAGTAGGTGAAGGGAAAACGTCCCCACTAGGACCCAGGCATCAATAATACCTAACCGATGTTCTAAACCTTTATATTCTACCCATACTAAAAAATTGGCTTAAATTCCCTTTAAATTCTCTTCTAAAAGCTAAAATAATTCTTTAGTGCTTTGCCCACTGCATATTTATGTTATATATTTCATATGATATACATGCATTCTTCTGATGTGTATTTAGTTTCAAAGATATGTGTGATTTATTGCAGACAATAATTCTCTTGTAATTGTCACTCCTAGGTTCGGCCTCTCTTCTACCTTAGTCTTTCCGATTTGCTCCTTGCAGCGTGTTGGCTCATCGGAGCCGTTCTATATAGGAGATCATGTCAGCACGATGTTGCATGCTATAACCTGCAGGCAGTAGGTCAGGTAAGTGCTGTACTCCCTTATTCTTACATGTCAGCTACGCATTTTCTGTACAGAGACCGGGGCATCTGTTGGTCAAGTGTTTGAACATAGTTTTACTATGCTGAATAAAAAAAATGTGAAACCTCCAGAGATAGATAGATGTAGATAGATAGATATATAGATGGAGATGCATACAGATAGATATACCTGGTAAAAATGGGGATACACTGTCTGTAAACCATTGCTGTAGCAGGACACAGTCTTGGGACCCCTCGTGTGGCATACAGTGAGGAGATGATGTGTAATGAGCACATTGTCGGGTGAATGACTGAAGGTTGATTCCCGGGGCACAGAAGAAGCAGGTCACCCTCCCCTCCCTCCCTCCACATGCAGTTCGATCACAGATCATAGTACAAGGTGCTGCTGTGTAGTGGACACTGGACAGACACTGACAGGGTAACACACTCACTGCACAGATCACAGTACCTTGTTCAATGCTTCCTTCATTCATATACAATCAGGGAGCCGATTTTCATGCTGGCACAGAAACCAGAAGTGATGTCTCTGCCCGGGGAAAGCACCACCCATATCCTATGGCGGAGCCAATCCACAGAAAGATATGAAGGAGAATGACCAATGAGAGTGTAGAGGCGCTGTCATGGGCGTCCGCTGAACTTTTTCCAGGGGGGGGCATAATTTTATGGTCACCTATGCTCCGCTTCTTTGACAATGTCATGAAGGGCAGGGGCTTAGTCATTATCCCATAAAGCCTTCTCCCTTAACTTGTACTCACAGTCCCCACTTGTAAGGTCACGGTGGTCTTCCTTCTCCCAAGTCCTGTTTCCACATGTCCCTTTGAAAATACATTACAGGCAGCAAAGCAAACACAAGGGTGCACATACAGGAAGCAGCCAGAGGTGGCAGTAAAGAGCTCTGTAACTCAGTGACACTGATCTTGCAACAGCTGTGGAGCCAACTCGCACAAACACAGAGAGAGTCAGCACAGCTAGAGATGCAAGCATGGCAGACCCTTGCCGATTCCAGGGGGGGTCACTGGCCCCCCCTTACTCCTATGAGCGGACGCCCATGGGCGCTGTGCAGTGTGCCTCAGAGCCTCACAAAACCCCACAAATTAAGCATCTTGCCTGCAATCACAGGATTGCATTGGCATGACGATTCCATAGTGCACTGTGTCCGAAGCTCAAACACATTACACAGTGCACTTAAAGGATTTTTTTTTAAAGGAAAATTTTTTGTGTCAAGCGGGGGGGGGGTTTGGTGGTCGGCGACCCCTAGCTAGATCACTGCTGATTGGAGCACTGGCAGGGAGTGTCCAGCTTCTCAAGACCAGTCTGTGTTGAGCAGTGGTCTGACTCCCTAGCATGCTGCTCTCACAGGATAAAAAAAAAACTTTTAGCAAACAGCATGTTTAGTACTATAAATTAATAACTATGGAAGCTTCAACTGGGCCAAATGACTGATTTAGCAGATATTTTGTCAAAATTTGCTTACATTTTTGTCACATCATACAATCTGGTTGAGCAAAATTGGTATGAAAGAAAAAAATATCATATGGCTTGTTTGCTAAGTTAGTCTTGACTAAACCTAACTCCAACCTTAATGCTCTAGTCCTTTGATTTATGTCAGTGCTGTCACTCCAAAGAAAGGCTGATCTCTCCATGGGCTAGGGTATACAGATATCATACAGCTTTTTTTTACTGTATATATTTCTGTCCAAAAAATGCATTTCCTTATGAGCAAGGGCCCATTTACATGGACTGCCAGGGGAGTTAAAAGCAGGTGGGTGATCCACTGTGTGTCCAACCACCCACCTAAACACAGAAGTGCAGATGCTTAGGGCTGTATACAAGCTGCATCCATGACAAAAATTAAACAACTTGTCACATTTGGGAGGGCAGTACCCCACCGAACACAACCCATTTAAGTAAATGGGGACATTCTGCAACTGTCTGTAATGCGATTGGTTTACAGCAAGTTGGCATTTTGAGGGGTAAAAGAAGTAGTGAGGATCCAACATACTGCCACCTCACTGCCCGTCAAATACCCACTGGAAAACGATACACTGCGTATCACTTTTCACTTTTAGCTGCACATGTGAAAAAGCCCCAAGTTGATCTAGTCCTTGTGGAATTTAGGTACGTCCTTTTCACTTCCAGGTGACCAAATTTAAAGCCAGCCACAGATAGATCAAATTTCATCTTTTTCAGCAGTGATCGGCCTGAGATTACATCTATCTATGGGCAGGCTGGTTGTAGTGAAGTTGATCCATTGATTGACTTTACTACAACCAGCCTGTCAGATTTTTTTCATTCACTCCCTGCTGGCAGAACACAATAGAGCTTTGGGAGCGATTCTCCCATCAACAGAAATCAAGCAATTTTCTTTCCTCCCACTCATGGTGGAAGGAGAGAAAATTGCCTAATCTATGACAGGGTTTCTCAACCATGGTTCCATGGAACCCCAGGGTTCCTCCAGATGTTTCTAGGGGTTTCTTTGAGCAATGAGCAAAGTTTTGCCGACACCATTAACCTTTTTAGCTATCTGTAAATGAGGGATTCTTCCCAATGATCACAAGTGTAATGCCGCGTACCCACGATCGCAAATTCCGACAAGAAAATCGTAGATTGTTTTTAGACTAAATCTTGGCTTAAACTTGTGTTGCATACATACGGTCACACAAAATTTCGACCATCAAGAACGTGGTGTGTACAAAACTACAACAAGCGTAGAAAAATGAAGTTCAATGATTCAGAGCATGCATCGAATTGATTCCGAGAATGCGTGTTTTTTTGCGCGTTGTAATTGCATGAAGACGATTGGAATTTCCGACAAGAAAAGAACCAGCTCTCAAATTTTCGCTGTCGGAAATTCCAACAGAAAAAGTCACATGGGGCCTACACACAAACTTTTCTTGTCGCAAATTCCGACCGTGTGTACACGTCATAAGGAGCATTCTTCCCACTGACCATCACACTAATGTGTCATGAGTTGTAGATGTAGTCATTTTTAGCCGGGGTTCCCTGAGACTGGAAAGGTATTCAAAGGGTTCCTCTGTTTTGAAAAGGTGGAGAAAGTCTTGATCAGCCGCTTTAGCCTTTAGCCTTGTACACAAACATTGACATTAACATTAAAGTACAGGTTCAGTTCTCGTGAGGTATGTCCCAGGTAATGCCTTTGTTTTGTTTCTCAGCTGTCAGTGATCTCATGACTCTGGACAATCCAGTTTTTACCGTCTTACAGACACATTTCTTGTAAGGCAGTTTCTTGTAACACGTGGCCCTCGTTGTAGCTAGGTGCATATTTTAACTATTTATGGTCATTAAACACAAGGAATTAGAAACATTGCTGTATAGAAAACTGTAAACCTTGTAAAACAACCCATTCAGATTAAAATAGAAATGAAAGGCAAAAAAAAATTGTATAGATATAAAAAATAAACATTATAAATACCTTTTTTCCCTTTTTTTAAAATGATCACATTCCTTCTGTTCTCAGCTACATTAAAGTTGGGGGCGGAGAAACAGCAGAACACTGAGCTTGCCAGTAAATGGCTATGCAGTGGGGGCATGTCAGGACAAGTTATCATTGGAGGAGAGCAGGTATAGCTAGAGAACTGACCACAGTATGTTCTCCTGCTTAGTGTGGTCAGATTTTAATAGGAAAGCAAGGGGAACACTAGGGATTTCACATAAAGGAAACAATACAAAGAAAACAGGATACTTTCTCATACAAGTACATGGAAGAGCAGGCACATTTCAGGACTATAAAGTGTTGGGGTAACAAGCGATTTAAAGTAAAACTTTTTTAATTCTTGATAGAGTAAATCCCCGAACACAAGATCGTAATTTCTGATGGAAAACGTCTGACTGACTTTTTCCATTGGAAATTCTAACTGTGTGTATGCCCCATTGGACTTTTTCCATCGGAAATACTGTGTGTATGCCCCATTGGACTTTTTCCATCGGAAATACTGTGTGTATGCCCCATTGGACTTTTTCCATCGGAAATACTGTGTGTATGCCCCATCGGACTTTTTTCAGAGGAATTCCGTTTTTAGATAGAGAACATGTTCTCTTGTACTCCGATGGAATCCCGTTGGAATCACGATGCGAGTTTGGCCAGGCAAAAGCCAGATTGTGTGTACAGGGCATAAGTAAGAGTTATAACCCCTGCCAGTTTTTCTTTAGCCATCTGTGTCCCATTGGGAAGATTCACCTTCATTTTCTTCATTCAGCCTGCCCATTAACGTTTTTTTTTTTTTTTAAATTGTTTATTTATTCATAACAGGAAGCCGGCCCACACGAGCCACATTAACATACAGTGCATAAGTAATAATAACATACAAGGAACCTCACGGGGAGCCTGGCCCTATGCGTCATTCCCGACTCGCAGGTACTCCGCGGGGCTCAGCCTCCCGTCTTTTCCGTTTTCTAAGTTACAAGTATTAGTGTAGAGAGAGAAGTGTGAGAGATGAGGACATTGCCCAGAGGGCATAAAGGAAAGGAGAGGAGAAGAGAGGGGGGGGGATAATGATGAGCAGGGGGGGGGGGGGGACTCGCGAGCATGGACAGCTGTCAAGCATAGAACAGCGCACTCCCGTGCAGAATTTGACTATGTAGTCGAACTGCCGTCCGGGGGGGAGGTTTGCCCTATCTGGGAGCACAGTCTGCTGCCTCTGAGGGCCTGGCCCTCTTCAGAGTATGTAAACATATTCCATAATTGCCAGGTCTGGGTGTACTGTTCATTTCTGTCCTGCTTTGTCAGGATTAGGTCTTCCATCCTATTGATCTCGTCCACCCTCCGCAGCCACATGGCCACCGTTGGAGGATGAGGAGATTTCCAGCAAAGCGGGATGCATGCTTTAGCCGCATCCAAAAGGTGCCGAATGACAGATCTTTTGTACCTGCGGGCAGGGATGTCAGTCACATGCAAAAGGAAATACGTTGGGTCGTCAGGGATTGTACGGTCTGTGAAATTCTGAGCAATTCTCCTCACCTCCTCCCAGAATGTGCGGAGGCGTGGGCATGACCAGAAGATATGAAGCAGAGTCCCTTTTTCGGTCTGGCATCTCCAACAAAGATCGGACACTGTTGGGAAGAGTCTATGCAAAAGGACCGGGGTCCTATACCATCTCATCAAAATTTTATAATTGGTCTCCTGTATCTTTGTACATATCGATGATTTGTGTGTAAATGTTAGTATGTGTTGTTTTGTGCTGGTAGGGAGGGGACCACCGAGGTCCCGTTCCCACTTCTCAAAACACGGGGTTTGATACCCCTCTTCTGGCGTAATTAGCAGTGTGTGTAGGGAGGACAAGGCGTGTGGCAGGGGTCCCGATTCCGAGCATAGCTCTTCTAGTGGCGTGAGAGGGTGCCCCGTACCAGGAGGGGGCGGGATAGTCCCCAGAAAGTGGCTAAGCTGACCCGCCCTCATGAAATCCAGATGGAAACCACCGCCCGAGTCTATCAACTCGGCCGGCGTTCTCCACCTGCCCGGTAGACTGAAATGTGAGGCCTGAAAAAGTCCAGACTCCAGCAGCTTACGGAATTTAGCGTCCCCGATTCCCGGCTCAAAAGATGGGTTACCTAAAATTGGACGAAGCGGCGAGTCAACCGACGCTAGGCGGTTGTGTGCTAGAAGTCTCCTGCACACGCTGATTGTGTTGCCTATCAGGGGATGCTGGCGCACCTCCTTTTGCAACAGACTGTGGCACCATGGGGCTCGCCGCAGTAAGATTCTGCTTTGTGCTTGCTCCATTCGTGTCCACAACTTGGTCGGTTCATGTCTGCACCAGTCAATCAGGCGGTTCAGCTGCGCCGCGTGGTAATATCTACGTATGTCCGGCACTGCCAGGCCACCGTATTGCTTAGGTAGGGAGAGAATCGATTTGTGTATCCTGGGGTGCCGTCCTGCCCAGAGAAATGTTTTAAATACCGTTTGCACCTGCTTGAAATATTCTGGTGGAATGTGAATGGGAAGGGCCTGCAGGAGATATAGGAATTTGGGCAGGATGGTCATTTTCAGTATACTGTTCCTACCGAACCAGGAATGCAGACCCGTGGTCCACGTATCCAATAGGCCACGGATCGTTCTAAGCAGGGGCGGGAAGTTAAGTTTATAGACGTTATGTATTTTAGAAGGTATGCGCGTTCCTAAGTACGTCAACGCTGTCTCTGTCCACTTTAGCTTAAAACTATCTCGCAGGTGTGATAGTTGTGGTAAGGGCACTCCCACCCCCATCGCCTCCGACTTGGAAAGGTTAATTTTCAGGTTGGAGAGAGTCCCATATATGTCAAATTCTTTCATTAGGCTTGGTAAGGATAGCAATGGCTTCGTTAGTGAGAATAGCATGTCGTCGGCATATGCCGAGACCTTACAGTGATCCTTGCCCACCACCAGTCCTGTAATGTCAGGGTTTAGCCGGATATGTTGTAAAAAGGGTTCCAGGGACAGGGCGAACAGGAGGGGCGACAATGGGCAGCCCTGTCTGGTCCCATTTGTTATTGTAAATGGGTCTGATAGCGTCCCGTTTGCCCTGACCCTAGCCGTCGGACCCGTGTACGCTGCAGATATCCACCCCAGCATCTTCTGTCCAAAACCTATGTGTTTCAGGGTGGTGAACATGAACCGCCAGCTAACCCGGTCGAACGCCTTTTCGGCGTCTGTGCCTAGGAAGACACAGGGGGTATCCGAGGTATTCGCGATATGCAACAGGTTTAAGACCTTCGCCGTGTTGTCCCTTGCCTCTCTGGATGGTACGAAGCCTACTTGGTCTAGGTGTATAAGGTCGGGGAGGAAGCGTTGGAGTCTGATCGCTATTATTTTAGTGAAGAGTTTAACATCGGTATTTAGTAGGGAGATCGGGCGGTAGCTACCGCACTGTCCCGGATCCTTGCCCTCTTTGTGAATCACCGCTATCTGAGCTTGCAGGGTACTAAAATGTAATTTCTTGCCTGAGCCTAATGTGTTAAATAGGTCTACCAGTCTACCTCCTAAAGACGGTAACAGGGCTTTATAATAGGCAGTGGTAAGGCCATCAGGACCCGGAGCTTTGCCGGGTTTGGAGGATTTAAGTGCCCCCTGCAGCTCAGTCAGCGTTATCGGCTCTTCGAGCAGCTTTCTCGACTCCAACGCTAGGGTCGGCATTTGAGAGGCTGTCAGGTAGTCCGTCATCTGTGTCAAGTCAGGGTCTGGGGAGGACGGGGGTAGATTATATAGGGCTCGATAGAAGGTACGGAATTCCTGTGAAATTTGCTGGGGGACCGAGATCTTGCGACCTCTATGCGAGGTGATATGCGGGATGTATGACGCCATGTGTTGTGACCGAATCGCTTGTGCTAACATCTTCCCGCATTTGTTCCCTGACTCATAGACTTTGCGCTTACAGATTTGTATCGCTGCCTTGGCTTTATATTGTAGGACATCAGTAATTTTCTTACGGACGGTATTCAGGTCAGAGTATATTTGATTCGTCGGGGTCCTTTTGTGTTGGGACTCTAGCACCTGTAGCTTAAGAAGTAGGGAGTCTAGTAGTTCAGTTCTTAGTTTTTTAAGGCGGGCCCCATGTTTAATCAAGATGCCTCGTATTACCGCTTTATGGGCCTCCCAGACCACCCCCGGGTCACTGTCCTGCGTAATGTTTGTGGTAAAATAATGGTTGATTTCCGTCGTTACTTCAGACATAACATCTGGATCCTGCAGCAGGCTCTCATTGAGCCTCCAGGGATGTCTCTGGGACGTCCGTATGTCTGATAGACTATAGAACAGCGTGACTGGAGCATGATCCGACCATGTAATGGAGCCTATCTTTACGTCTTTCACTGCCGCTAGGTGTCTGTGCGGGATCATGAAATAGTCAATGCGCGAGTAATTCTGGTGAGGTTTAGAAAAAAAGGAATAGTCTCTCTCTCCAGGGTGGAGGAGGCGCCAGGCATCCACCAATTGTGCTGAGTGAAAAGCTGCATGTATACGCCTGCGAGTGTCACCCGACATAGAGGACTTCCCTGACGAGGTGTCCTCTGATGGGATCAAAGGGGTATTAAAATCCCCTCCTACTATTAGTTGCCCTTCAGCAAAGTTGGTCAGGTGGTCAATTTGTCTCTTCAGGAAGCTATCTTGTCGGTCGTTCGGGGCATACAGGTTTGCAATAGTAACCTGCGATGTCCCCACACGTCCCTTCAAAAACAAGAAACGGCCCTCGTTATCTGTTCGCATGTCGCCGTAAGTCCATGGGACCCTAGCTGATACCAGTATTGAGACTCCCTTAGACTTGGATGCCGCGTTCAATGAGTGATAGACCGTAGGGTAATATCTGTTCTTAAGCATGTGCAGGGCGTTATCTCTGAAATGCGTCTCCTGGATCAGGACTATGTCCGCACCAAGACGGCGCATATCCAGGAGGAGCATTCTCCTCTTTTCAGGGACATTCAAGCCCTTGGCGTTCAAGGTGACCACGGTTAACGTGTCCATGCCCGCGAGACTGGGGAGGGAGGGAACCCCAAGGTTCGGAAAGCGATCCGACTTGGGGAGTAGGGAAGGAGGGGGATCTACCGTAGATCAGGGGAGGAGGTATAAAAGTGGATAGGGAGTGAGGGAAAAGATGGGAGAGGAGGAGAAAAAAGGTGAGAGAAAACAAAGGAGGGAAGTAACCCGAGAAGAAGGCTGACACTAGGGCGTGTGGCCTCCGAAGAGAAATCTAAATTAGCCTAATCGGCAAACGCACTCACCGGCAGATAGCCAGAACCTGAGCGCAGACCTAGGTGGGTAGTTGGCTGAACCGGACCGTAGAGGCGAGCCCCCAGGTCCCATCCCTCCCCCTCCCGACCAATCTTGGTGGTGTGAATCTAGTTAACAGTGCAATCAATTTCAGTCAAACAACATAGACAGAAGAAAAAAAAAGAACCAAAAAGAAAAAAGGGTAAAACAAAGGAATACATAATACACCAGAAACTGTAAAACATAAGCTGAGCAGCAGCACGCCCCCCAATAAGATAGCGTAGCCACCCCTAGGGGGAGCATCGGTAAACATAAACAGTTCCCCAGGCAGAGAGAGCGGTATGGCAGTCCTTCCACCCCATCCCCCCCTCTTAAACAAAGAAACCTCTAACGTGTGCCGTTGCTCTCCACCCCAATGTCCCATATTGTGAAGAAGCTGGCCTGATCTTTAAGTATGTCGGGGCTCCGCCACCCAACACCTCTTTCGGATCCTTTCGGGTGGGTGTCCATCTCTCAGCTGACCGGAGGGGCTCTACGTAAGGCCAGATGTACTATAAATCCATCACCCCCCGCCAACCCATCTCATCTGTATGCCAGCTCAAAGTAAGCTAAATGTCACCCAGTGGACTTAGGTGAGCGGTCCAGAATCTGCTGAATGTTCTCTCTTCCGTCTCTCATGAGCGTCTTAGAGCAGTAGGGGGAAGCCGACTCCCTGGTGGAGTAAGTGGGTCCTCGTGAGGGGAGCTAGGACCTTGGGTGCGTTTTATTGGCACTGTGGCCCTCAGTTTCGCCTGCATAGGGTGTGCAACATATCCGCAGGGGCCTACGGCCAGGGGGGGGGAGCCGAGCGCAGGGATGTGATGATGGAGATGGTGGTTGCCAGGCCCCCCTCCCCGCTCCCCCCGGGACGGGCCAACGCGGCCCAACAGCGGTCCGCCGTGTGGGCAGTATGAGTGGAAGGCGACCCCCCCCCACCTCAATAAACAGGCATAACTGGATCCGGGGCATGGATGGGGACAAGAACACAGGGAGGCCTCAACTCAATGGCGATCGGTCTCATTAGGGGTCAGGGCAGGAACAATCCGGCAACAATTTTGGGTAGTTGGGGTGCAAGGCGGAGTGGGGGACTGCGGCCTACGGCCTACTCACGTTCCTCATGTCCCGATGGTGCTCTGTCTCTCCGTCCTCCGGGCCTCCGTCGCCGGGGATGGGCCGCGGCTCTGTAGTTTGAGGGGCCCGAGCGGCCGGCTGTACGCGGGAGGATCTGCAGCCAGTCCGGGACGCGCACTTGTTCTGCTCCAAGAAATTGGAAGAGGTCCGGGAGGTCAGCCGGGGTCTGTAGAGTAAAGGCTGAGCCTTCCTTCCGGAAGGTCACTGAAAGTGGGTAGCCCCATCTATAGGTGAAGTCCTTCTCTCTGGCTAGTTCCAGGACCGGTTTCAGCATGGCTCTTCTGCGTAGTGTCGCCCGGGAGACATCTGGTAGGATCCGGATCTCAGCGTCGTCCAGAGGGATTCCCCCCAGCTCCCACTCCCTGCGCAGTATTTGTTCCTTCTGGGTGTACCTCAGGAGCCTGCATACCACGTCCCGAGGCCTGTCCGGATCCGTGGACCTAGGCCCCAGGGCCCTATGCGCCCGGTCGACCTCCACCACCGCCTCCGGCTCCTCCAGCACCCCCCTGAACAGGGACTGAACATGGCCTCCCAGGGATTCCGCCTCTACCGTCTCTGGTATGCCGCGAAGCCGTAAGTTATTGCGGCGGTTTCGGTCTTCCATCTCTTCTAAGTGAAGCTGTAGGGCCACTGCGGTATCCCTATGTTGGTCTCTGGCCCTTTCCAGGTCCGCCACACGTCCCACAAGCGCTTGAAGCGATCCCTCTCCTGTGGACACCCTCTCGCTCAGCGTGGAGACCTCCGCTCGTACCTCCTGGTAGTCTCGGCGGTGGGTCTCCTCCAGGCGCAGGATGAGCGCCTCTATATCGGATCTCGTCGGGAGGGCCTGCAAAAGCGCGCGGATGTCCTGGTCCGTCTGTGTACCCCCAGGTGAGTGCGGTGGTGTTGCCATGATCGGAGGTCGGATCGGCGATCCTGCCGACGGTCCTGGTCTCGATGCTGGTGTCTGAAAGCTTCCAGGTGGGGGCCGCCGCGGGGGATCGCAGGCCTCTGTGGGGTCTCCACGTGCAGCTCCACGTGGAGCCGTCGCCCGGGCTCCCGGAGAGATCCGACCCTGGGGCTCAAAGTAGCGGTGGATGTCACCGGCGTACACACTGGAACGGGTCACCCGGATGGAAGCTCTTGTTCTCTTCTGTTTGTTCGATTGCATGCCGACTTTAAAGTCGTTTTTGGCCGGTTAGGGAAGGGACAGGCCGGGAGCTCAAGAGAAAAGCAGCCTCACACAGCCATGTCCAGGCCACGCCCCCCCATTAACGGTTTTAATACAAGCCAATTTTTTTTAAACCGGCAAAGATTGGAACCGTGTATGGCTGGCTTTTCTTAAAGTAGTGAAGAATAAGGCAAGGCTGTGGTCACTTTGAATAACCAATCATGTTTGAGAGAAAGAAAAACGTTTTTTTTCCTAGCACCTGATTGGATGATTGAAGAAACCTTATTCATTAAGCTCAGTAAGGCCCCTTTCACACTGAGGAGCTTTGCGTGTTTGCGTGCTATTTTTAGCGCTAAACCGCCTGAAAAACTCCTGCCCAGCATTCTCAATGTGAAAGCCCGAGGGCTTTCACACTGAAGAGATGCGCTGGCGGGAGAGAATCTCCTGCAAGCAGCATCTTTGGAGCGGTGAGAGGGACACAATGGGATAGCGCGATAATACCGTCCGCAATGCGCCTCTGCAGAGGCGCATTGAGGGCGGTATTAAGACTTTTTCGGCGGGGGGTTAATGCCGCTAGCGGGGGTTAATACTGCACCACTAGCAGCCGAATCCCGCGGCAAGTATAGCGCCGCTATTTTTAATGGCCCTATATCACCACCGCACATCCCGCCCCAGTGTGAAAGGGGCCTAAACCTATATATTTTTGTTAAGTGGATAACTTATATTCCTTAAGTAAATCACCCCACTCTGTAGGCAGTTAGTTTTAAAAATAGATTTTTTGCCCTCTGCACTCTTGTAACATGTTATTACATTTTGTGCTTTCAAATACGACAGTGAAAAACTACAAAGGAAGAATAAAAAGAGAGGGACTGGTTATGATTTCACAAACTCTTGTGTTTTCACAATGAGTTGTCGCAGTCAGCTTGCTGCTTTGCATGCAAAGAAAACGACATGGAAAACATGTAATGAACTTTTTTTCACAGGAAAACGTTTATGAAAACACCTTGAACGCCGTGTGTGCTGTCTACCATTATTATAATGTAGGGAAACATTCACAGCGGGGACTGGAAATGAACACAATGGAATTCAAATAATTATAATTATAAACAAGAAGTGCTTTTCACATGAAAAGTCTAAATGTTGGAAAGTCCAGGGCAGAGTGAGAAGGAACGTCATATTTGCTCAGTGATTGGATATTGATAATGTCAGTGCTTTGTATTGGTGAATTAATAAAACTAACCAGACTCTTTGCCACGTTTGAGAAAAAGTATAGTTGCAATTTTTATTTTATTTGTTAGGATAGACGGTCCTTATTTTGAATGCATATTCTTCTGTCCTTCTCCACAACTATACTTATTTTAGGGGTCTCCAATCTTTCCAAAAAAGGGCCAGTGTATTGCTCTCCAGACTTCAGGGGGGCCGGAGTAGAAAATGGCCCAGTGTTAGTGGATTTAACCAATACCCCATCATTGGTATTAATGGGAGGAATAGGGCCCCATCGCTGGTGTCTGTGGGAGGAAAAGTTCAAATTACTGGCATCAGTGTGAGAAATATTGCCTCAGATAAATGGCAGTAACAATGCCCAATCTCCAGTACCAGTGGGAGAAATAGTGCCCCGATTTCAGTGCCAGTTGGAGAAATCGGGCTGCATCATCGGTGTCAGTGGGAATCAAAGTGCCCCATCATCAGTGTCAGTGGGAGAGATAGTGCACCATCATCGGTGTCAGTGGGAGAAATAGTAACCTATTGTTGGTATCGATAGGAGATATAGTGCCCCAAGGGCCACATTCAGCACTGTATACAGCGCTCCCAAAAACAGCCCTGCTCATTGAAATGAATGGGCAGCACTTCCAAAGCACCTGAATTTTATCTGAGCCATACAAGCCACACAGAACCAAAAAATGGGTTACATTTGTGTTGCATAGCGTATATTTTCTCTAACATCTTTAGTTCATAAATTGAGGAGTTGAACTTTAAACTGGCTGCATTTTAGTTTCTATCCTCTTCTTAATTGGCATCCATCTCCATGGCCTCTTCCTCAAAGTGTTGTAGAGGATGCAATAATGGGAGACTGTTACCCATATATGGTGTCTATATCTGGTTACTAAAGCCTTTTGCCCAAGGGAGTAAAACTGAGATGCATTGCTATCTATGGGACATTGCACACAGCTGAGTAAAGATCTGTAATACAGCATTGAGCACAGAGTAGTAAAACGAAAATTCTTCATTTGGGTGCAGTAATTTACGCATGTTTACTCGTTTTGGCCCCTTGTACACGGGCGTTATAAGTATTAATGGGAATATTACAATACTGGCAATGAAGAATTCTACTGATCTATACGGTTAGACACCTTTACTTGCCTATACATAACATTACTCAGGTCTTTACATACAGTTTTTGGCCCTTTGCACACGGGTGTCACGAGATCGTAAGTAAACATCAGTAAATTATGACCGTGTGCAAGGGGCCTTAAATGTAGTGGTCAAAAGGGGCAAATATATCTAAGATCATGGGTGGGCCCCACCTCTTGATTTCTGATTCTACTTTTTCCATTGTTCTACTATTTCACGCAAGGCTTAACAATATGGCATACTGCCTCATTTGCTAAACAGAGCAAAGAGTAATCTAGCTTCAAGCTGGAAATCAAGGAAAATCCCACCAATGGTTCCTTGGTATAGAAGATAGATCAAATGCTGCTAATGGTGGAACTAATGCCGCGTACACATGACCATTTTTAGTGGTCTAGAAACGTTTTTTTTCGATGTGATTCTTGTTAAGTCTGCCTTGCATACACACGATCGTGAAAAAAAAATGCTCGAGCAAAGTATAAAGGGGAAGTACCATTCGGATGACACCACCCTTGGGGCTGCCTTTGCTGATTTTGTGTTAGTAAAAGTTTGGTGAGAGACGATTCGCGCTTTTCAGTCTTTGTGCTTTTCAGTGCGTTACAGCGTGACGAATGTGCTATCTCCATTACGAACGCTAGTTTTACCAGAACGAGTGCTCCCGTCTCATAACTTGCATACGAGCATGCATGTTTTTTTCACGTCGTTAAAGCCCACACACAACGTGAAAACGACGTCATGAAAAATGCTCTGGAGCCTACACACGATCGTTTTTAATTACCATTTTTAAAAATGTAATTTTTCACGTTATGAAAAAACGGTCGTGTGGCTTAACACAACATAGAGACAACATTGGAATTCCTGGAAAAAAATTAAGACAACTGTAAAGTATTTACAGGCAAATACTGTCCCTTAATTTATCTGAATTTATTTGCGGCCATTCTCTTGTAGGTAAACTCAATTTTAAGAGGGACTTAAAATGTATTTTGACGTGGGAAGTTGATGCTCCTTTTTTTTTATAAAAATTAAGAAGAAAATATATTCTCTGATTCTGTCAAATGTTTAAAAAAAATTCAACCATTATGAGGTGAGAATAATTTCAATGTTTTGGCAGAAGAAACGTTGTAGCGTAGTAATAAAATAATTGGTTTGAAGGATTTGTTTATGACTTTGGCAATGGTCTCTAACATTTACAACCAACATTTGCATATTTTTAATAATGAACATGATAATACAGTATGTTCCAGTTTTGTGCATCTTCAGCACTCATCATAGCAATAGTTGGTACTAAATGCCATTTGTACAAAATGCTTTATTGTAATTCTTGCAATTTTGTGTTTCTAGAAATTGTACCTGGAATTTTGAGAATATGTCTTGTTTCTTCTGTATAGTCAGGGCTTTTTTTCTGGGGGAACTTGGGGGAACTCAGTTCCACCACCTTTGGCTCAGACCCTTTGGTGCCCGCTCACCACAATCACTTGTGAACACAGAAGTCTGGTTTCTGTGTTTACAAGTGACTGCTTTGTAACCCCCTGAACTCTGCACACTGTATGTAATGCAATTCTGGTATTTAATGCCCCTTTAAGACCCTTCTACTGTTTGTGAAATCTGAACGGGTCGTGGTTGAGTTCCTGCACCTATTTTCTGAGAAAAAAAGCTCTATCTATAGTACTTTTATATATTAGATCTCTGTTATTATGTTTGGCACAAGAATATCCGCTAGTTTATTTAATCTTTTGATAACCTTATTATCATTTTATAGTGACCCTTTCAAGGAATACGTATTTTACATATTTTTTTTTTCATTTCTACAGATGTTCTATATATCCACCTTTTTCCACACCTTAAACTATACTTGGCAAAACTTCAGTATCATGAGAAGAAGGCTGGATAGTGAGTTGTATAAGGTCAGTTATTGGTTAGTGTTTAATATTTAGTTTAAACTGTTTGCATGTGCTAAAAAATATTTATATAGTAGTACCCTGAGATATGAGGGGAAAGAGACCGCCGCTCCAGATGAGTGCACCTCGGTGGTGAGTGTGAACTCAGAAAAACCCAATGGGTGCAGGCAATGCACGAAGCATAAATGGAAGAAACAAGGTATGGACAGCCGCACTCCGATAAATGTAAAAAACAATAAAAGCCTTTAATCCAGTAAAAAAACACTGCACAAACAGAAAAACAGCAAACGGTGGGATGATATAGCTGACGCGTTTCACATTGTTATGCAATGCTTAGCCTAGCTATGACTAAGCATTGCATAACAATGTGAAACGGGTCAGCTATATCATCCCACCGTTTGCTGTTTTTCTGTTTGTGCAGTGTTTTTTTACTGGATTAAAGGCTTTTATTGTTTTTTACATTTATCGGAGTGCGGCTGTCCATACCTTCTTTCTTCCATTTATACCTTGAGATTTGAGCCTAATTAGTTCCAGAAGAATGCTTGCAAACCAACGCACTCGTATATCAAAGTGAGTTTCCAAATAGGAAATAATGGAAACTCAGATAATTCGTTCCAGTTTTACTGCTGGTGTATGCGGTGCCGCATGTGGCCAGAGGTGCAGGGGCATCGGAGACACTTCGGAACCGAGTGTCTCCGAGCATAACCGGTGCACCTCTGGCCACATGTGGTACTGCACACTCCAGAAGCTTGAATTCTGCTCGTCTTGTTAAGGCTCATACACACGGTAGGACATCCAACAAAATTTCCCTTGGATTTTTGTCCTAATTGATTTGTCCGGTCACACCCATAGCATACACACTGTCAGACTTTTCTGCAAACTTTTCTAAAACTTTTCCATCATCACGTCGTTTTTCTGCTCTTTTCTGCTCTTTACGGCCACCCTTTGGTTAACTTCTGCTATTGTTGGTTGATTTTAACATTGGTTCTGAGCATGCGCATTTGTACTTTGTCCAAAAGTCCGATGGTTTGCTGTACACACGGTCACACAAGGTATCATCAGACTTTTGTTGCCGAAAAGTTGGTCCGTTCACAGACCCAACTTTTTGTCCGATGAAACCCAAAAAAGTTGGTCCGATGGAACGTACACACGATCGGACAAATTCGAAAAGTTGCAGATTTTGAAGTTGGTTGGCCAAAAGTCCGACCATGTGTACGGGGCTTAAGACAACGCTCGCAAATCGAGTAAAGCCTCGTACACACGATCAGTCCATCCGATGAGAACGGTCTGATGGACCATTGTCATCTGTTAAGCGATGAAGCTGACTGATGGTCTGATGTGCCTACACACCATCAGTTAAAAAAACGATCGTGTTAGAATGAGGTGGCGTAAAACACAACGACGTGCTGAAAAAAATGAAGTTAAATGCTTCCAAGCATGCGTCGACTTGATTCCGAGCATGCGTGGATTTTTAACTGATGGTCGTGCCTACTAATGATCAGTTTTGACCTATCGGTTAGGTATCCATCGGTTAGTTTTAAAGCAAGTTGGGTTTTTTTTAACCGATGGTTAAATAACCTATGGGGCCCACACACAATTGGTTTTCATCAGACCGTTGTCCTCTGTCAATCCTATCGTGTGTACGAGGCCTTAGGGTTTAAAAAGCTTAAAATAGCTTATATTGTGAAATGCTCGTAAACCGCGTTACTCGCAATCCAAGGTTTTCACTGTAATGAAATAACATATCAGGAGCTTGTAGCTATAATACTGCTTTTCCAATATGTTACTAATAATGCAGTTTTCATTGTTACCACTACTATTAATGGTAACCGATAATGCTTGTTAGTGCCTGGTATTTTCCCAACAAGTATGAAGATAGGACAGTTTTTTTTCTTATTGGATTAAATATTTTATTGCTCTTTTTTACATTTACAAAGAAAGCAACGACATGTTCCCAATTCACTATGGACTTGCAAGTGCAGTCACTGTAAATCTAAGGGGGTAGATCTTAAATAAGGGGAAGCTCTGCTGATTTTATCATCCTATCATATGCAAGCTAAAATGCTGTTTTTTTTTTATTTTCCTTGCATGCCCCCCTTGGATCTACAGCGATTGCACTTTCAGTGCAATTTCAGGTGCATTTTGCACTTGTAGTGCAAAGTGGATTTGCCCTTCGTAAATAACCCCCATAGTGTAGGATAGGTAAATTACATGTTTTGAGAGATACTTCTCCTGAACAAAAAGGAGCTGTAGCATAACATCAGTAGTGCAATGTAATGGAAATGTATTGTTTTGTCTTATTGTTCAGATGGAGTTAGTAGTTGTAGATGTCCCAGCAGCAACAGTTTTTTTTTCTTGTTAAGAATTTTAAGCCGAGTATAACTAAGAATAGTTTTTATTTTGTTAAGAATTAAAAATTGATTAAACCTAATTGATAATTTTTTTTTTTTTAGATTTGGATAGTAGTGAGGGGCTAGAACCACTGTTAGTTTTTCTTTTCTTTCTTTTTTTTGCTGTTTGTGTTCCCATTAGAGAGATTCACTCTCTTACTGTCCTGATCACCAATGTCACCAGGAATGAAAGTAAGGGTAAATTCAAAATGTCAGTTTGCAACCAGAGCAGGAATAAAGTGGAAATCCCTCAGTAGGGCCACTTGTTCCCATGACAACTGTCTAAAGATTTTCACATGCACATAAATTAGATTATTTTTGTTCAACCTGGACCTGGAGGCTGAATGAAAATTATTATTATTGTTATTATAACAGATTGGCCTATCCATGCTGTGTTGTATACTGGCAACCACAGCCAGTGCCTGTCAGAATACCCAAATACTGCATTTAATTGGATGCAGCTGCTGTTCAGCTGACAATTTTCTGTCCAGCTCATTTGTTCGTTCAGTTAAAGAATGTCAAACGGGAAGTGGCCAACCGAGTCACGCAGTCAGCTAATTTCAACGGGTTCCTCAAGAACCTTAAGATGGGGCTCCTAATGCATCAGAAAGATATCGTCTAACGCCGCGTACACACAATCGGATATTCCGACCGTGTGTGTGCCCCATCTAAGTTTTTCCTTCAGAAATTCTGACAGATTTAAAAAGAGAACGTGTTCTCTTTTTTATCCGATGGAAATTCCGTTCCTCTGTATGGAACTCCGATGGAGAAAAAAAATACACATGCTCAGAATCAAGTTGACGTATGCTCGGAAGCATTGAACTTAATCTTTCTCGGCTCGTTGTAGTGTTGTAGGTCACTGCGTTCTTGACAGTCAGAATTTGGTGTGACAGTGTGTATCAAAGACAGCTTGAACGGAATTCCGTTGGAAAAATCCATCTGAGTTTAACCCTGATGGAAATTCTGATCTCGGGTACAAGGCATTACTTCTGGTTAAATATATAGGGCAATACATTGATCTCCCCAGTGAGACACAGGTGACCAAATAAAAAATAACAGCAGTTTTACTCTATACAAAAAAAAGCTTTATTTTTTTTTATTTGTGGTAATGTCATCATGTATTGGCTTGTTTATATATAACTATAGAGCCATAGTTGATGATTAAGCTTGAATAAAATAAAGAAGGGGATTTATCAACAGGCAATGCAGAAGATAAAAATATTATATTATTATTATTATTATTATATTTTTTATAGTATTGTTGCAACCTATATATTAAAACTGCACCCTACTGAATTCCAGACTTGCATCATCCTACCAATACATGTTCTGGGTCATTGACCCGGAAAGTACTTAAGCCGCTGGATCAGCATAGAGGCCGGCAAAATAACATTTTAAGAAGAGGTCAGCCTACATATTCCCTCAGTATAATTTGTCAACAAAAAGAAATTGGTAGTCAGATAGATATGTAGGCTGCCATTGCTGACCTTTGCTTTTAAAATGTAAGTTTGCCATACTAATGCATTGACATTTGCATTTGCTAACAAAATACTGACCCAAAACAAGTATGAGGGTCAATAGTTTTGACTCTGGTCTATATGCTGCATACAGGTTTCAGGTCAGTAACCTAAATTACAGAAGCTTGGAGCAGTGGCAACTTCAGGCCCATTTGAACCATCGAAAACATTAAATACATTTCTTTCACTCAGCCTTAGGCCCCTTTCACATTGCGGCGGGAGCCGCGCTGGCGGTATACCGTCGGATTTTCCGCGAGTTGTGGCCGCTAGCGGTGTGGTATTAAACCCCGCTAGCGGCCGTGAAAGGGTTAATACCGCCCTCTTTAGAGGCGCATTGCGGGCAGTATTGCCGCGGTTTCCCATTGTTTTCAATGGGAAGGAGCGGTATACGTGCCGCTCCTCTCACCGCTCCAAAGATGCTGCTGACCCTCAGGCTTTCACATTGAGGATGCAATAAAGGAGTTTTTCAGGCGGTATAGCAGCGCTATTTTTAGCGCTGTACTGCCTGAAAAACTCCTCAATGTGAAAGGGGCCTTAGATTGCTCAATTCATGGTAACACATAACACAATCTAATCTCTATTAACTAATCTCTCTGCCGGCTATTGTATTCTGGAACCTGCAGCTGTCAGAAGTTCCAAATAGTGATTGTAGTTGACTGGCTGCAGTCGCTGTTCGGGTATCAATTTTTCACCTGACCTTTTTTTCCGCCTAATGTTTGTCGAGCTGTGTGGTGCTGGCAGGGCCACCCACAATTAGAATTTCAGCTGATTCAGTGAGAGTTGACCAAATCACCAAAATGTATGGCCAACTTTAGTTCTGGCGTTGCAGGTATAATGATATATACAGGAATTTTGTAATGTGCTATTTAATATTTCATGTCTAGTGGTGAAAGACAAAGCTACATTTATCACACATCCATTGTAGGAATTTTGGCTTAAAAAATACAAAAATCAATAGCGGTATGGCCAAATTTTGCTTTTTTAGATAACTCCATCCAAATTTGAAAATTGCCTAGAAAACATTTGCTGGGGATAGTGTACCCTGTTTACTGTACATTAGTACTTACTCTTATTACTGAACAATGCACTTGAACTGTAGCGCTTCCATTGCGTGGGGTTAAGGAGAAAAGGAATTGATTGATGGCCCAAACTGACAACATGGCTTCAGGTAAAAAGTTGTATTTCACAAATGCTGTCAGTCAGATCATTTTGTCCCGTAAATTCACCTTCAAACGATCCAATGTTTGCTTTGCACGATACGTTACCTGGAGGCACTTACTCTGGGTCACTGCTGACATATTAGGTACTTTTGACTCCTGTTTGTCTGTTCAAAGAATAACCCAGAGTAACAAATACAAAACATTTTGTCCAAGACCTAGGATGGTATACAATGAACATTACTCACTTGACTTAGGGTCAGGTAAAAGTGAGTCTTTGAGTTTAAGGCAGCAAAGCAATGGAAAAACGATATTTGTCTGCTGGTGAGCTTTAATGGAAATATACAAAAAAAAGTGACACTTCTCTTTTTTTCCCCCAATGTAGATGTCAGAAAAAGAGTGCTGTTTTGGAAGAATAACAACCGTTCTATCCAGGTAAAAAAGCACACTACTTTTGTGACTATCATGTCACCTAATGTCGTGTACAGACGATCGGACATTCCGATGACAAAACCGTGGATTTTTTTCCAACGGATGTTGGCTCAAACTTGTCTTGCATACACACGGTCGCACAAATGTTGTTGGAAATTCAGAACGCCAAGAACGTGGTCATGTACAACACGTACGACGGCACTATTAAAGGGAAGTTCAATACCAATCTTGTTAGTAGAAGTTTGGTGAGAGACGATTCGCGCTTTTCAGCCTTGTGCTTTTCAGTCCATTACAGCGTGACGAATGTGCTATCTCCATTACGAATGCTAGTTTTACCAGACGGAGCTCTTCTGTCTCGTACTTGATTCAGAGCATGCGTGGAATTGTCAACACACGATCAGAGCCAGATTCCTCACAAGGCCAGTGGGTGCAGGAGCGGCGTGCTCCCCTCCCTCTGTCCTCCGGCGCTCGGATGTCACGGAGCTGGGTCTGTGTGTCCAAGGTCCCACCTCCCTAGACCAGCTTGTGTGATAGTAGATTAAATCAGTGTTCAGCCTATAACACAAGCTGTTCTAGAGGGCAGGACCTTGTACACAGACCCAGCTCCGTGACATCCGAGCGCAGAGGACAGAGGGAGGGGATCGCTTTGCGTGTTATCCTTCCAGGAAATTGTGAGGCTGCCTGCAATCAGTGGGCACAGAGGCTGCAATCAGTGGGCACAGAGGCTGCAATCAGTGGGCACAAAGGCTGCAATCAGTGGGCACAGAGGCCGCATTTAGTGGGCACAGAGGCTGCAATTAGTGGACACAGAGGCTGCAATTAGTGGGCACAGAGGCTGCAATTAGTGGGCACAGAGGCTGCATTCATGGGCACAGAGGCTGCAATTAGTGGGCACAGAGGCTGCATTCATGGGCACAGAGGCTGCAATTAGTGGGCACAGAGGCTGCAATTAGTGGGCACAGTTATTTTCAGTGTTCTCGTGTGTGGAAATATGTTTTTAATTGATCTTTTGTAGCAGTCATCGATAAAGGACGAGAATGGTGATGTGTGTGTGTGGGGGTGGGGGGCTCGGGCATCATTGAAGGACTTGGACCTGGGGCAGCAAAGGGAGTAAATCCGGGCCTGCACGCGATCGGAATTTAAGAGAACAGATTTCGTTGTCGGAAAATTTAAAAACAAGCTCTCAATACTGGGTATTTTGCCCCGGGCGTAGGAATTCAGTGTTTAGCTGCGGAGGGCATAGGTTCACCATCTTTGTTGCCGACATCCTGTCAAACTTCATGAGAGACAACTGCTGTAGCTGCACGGGGCTGGGCAATGCAACTAGAATTTTAGGGCAGTGTTCTCTCAGGGCCATATGGGTTCTGAGCATTCATCCCTGGGCTCAAACTGCCCTAGTAATTAATACCTTTAGGTACACTGTCCAAATGCAACCACTGTTAGTCTTTCCCAAAGTTTGGCTGTTGGCAACGCAGCTAGTTGGTACACTTTAGCTAAAGCTAAAGTGTGACTGTAGCTGAACATTGGAGTTTCATGCACCTGGGCTAAACACCTAGGGCCAGATTCTCAAAAGAGATACGCTGGCGTTTCGTAGGAAACACTGTCGTATCTCTGATTTTTTTCCTGAGTATCTAAGCGTGTGATTCCTAGAATCACTTACGCATAGATACAGTGAAGAACCGACAGGTGTAAAACAATTACACCGTCGGATCGTAGATGTAATGACATCGCTGGCTGCTAGGTGGCCTTTACGATGATTTCTCATTTGCCTATGCAAATGAGCCTAATCCAACGATTCCCAAACGTTTTTATGCCGCCCCGTCGTCGTTTACGTCGTTTTCGTAAGCGTAAACCTACCCCTGCTATATGAGGGGTAGGTTTACGAAGTTTCGTCGTTGCCATGTTAAGTATGGCGTCGGGTCAGCGTCGTCTTTTTCCGTCGGTTACGTTGTTTTACTAAGTCGTTCGCAAATTTAGCAGTATTTATACTGTATGTTTTTTCTCTTATATTTAAATGTTTTCAAAGTTTTGTAGCCGGTTACATGATGTACAGTCCACCACCGATGCAGATAAAGCCCGCGGGCCGGTTGTGGCCTGGGAATGGCCCTCGCGGCCCGGGGGCCGATTGCGGCCCGCGAACGGCCCCCGGCGGCTATTAAGCCTCACTGTGCCCATCAAATTCAGCCACTGGGCCCATCAAATGCTGCTACTGGGCCATCAATTGTCATCACTGTGCCATGCCATCAAACGCAGCCACTGTGCCATGCCATCAAACGCAGCGACTGTGCCATCAATTGTCACCACTGTGCCATGCCATCAAACGCAGCCACTGTGCCATCAATTGTCACCACTGTGCCATGCCATCAAACGCAGCCACTGTGCCATGCCATCAAACACAGCCACTGTGCCACCAATTGTGACCACTGTGCCATGCCATCAAACACAGCCACAGTGCCATCAATTGTCACCACTGTGCCATGCCATCAAACGCAGCCACTGTGCCATCAATTGTCACCACTGTGCCATGCCATCAAATGCAGCCACTGTGCCATGCCATCAAACGCAGCCACTGTGCCATGCCATCAAATGCAGCCACTGTGCCATCAATTGTCACCACTGTGGCATGCCATCAAACATAGCCACTGTGCCATCAATTGTCACCACTGTGCCATGCCATCAAACGTAGCCACTGTGCCCTTTAATTGTCGCCACTGTGCCAATTGATGCCACTGTGCCCTTTAATTGTTGCCACTGTGCCCATTGTCGCCACTGTGCCCATTGTTTCTACTGTGCCCATTGATGCCACTGTTCCCATTGTCGCCACTGTGCCCATTGTCGCGGCTGAGCCAGAGGGGGCAGCTGAGCCAGAGGGAGCGGCGCTCCGGCGCCCTCTATAGATGCACTGCCACTGTCTATCTATCTATCTTCTTTCTTTCTATCTTTATCTATCTTCCTTTCTTTCTGTCTATCTATCTATTTTTATCTATCTATCTAGATCTATCTACCTATCTTCCTTCCTTCTCTTCTTTTTTCTATCTTTATCTATCTTCCTTCCTTACTATCTTCTATCTTTATCTATCTATCTTCCTTCCTTTCTTTATCTACCTTTCTTTCTGTATCTATCTCCCTTCCTTCCCTTCTTTATTTCTATCTTTATCTTTCTTTCTTTATTTAGCTTCCTTCCTTCCCTTCTTTCTTTCTATCTTTATATTTCTTTATCTATCTATCTATCTATCTATCTATCTATCTATCTTCCCTTCTTGCTTTCTATCTTTATCTATCTATCTATCTATCTATCTATCTATCTATCTATCTATCTATCTATCTATCTTCCTTCCCTTCTTTCTTTCTATATTATTCATTCTTTCTTTATCCATCTTCCTTCCTTTCTATCTATCTATCTATATATCTATCTATCTTCCTTCCTTCCCTTCTTTATTTCTTCCTATCTGTATCTATCTTTCTTTATCTATCTTCCTTCCTTCCCTTCTTTCTATCTTTATCTATCTTTCTTTCTTTCTTTATATATCTTCCTTTCTATCTATCTATCTATCTATCTATCTATCTATCTATCTATCTATCTATCTATCTATCTATCTATCTTCCTTCCTTCCTTCCCTTCTTTCTATATTTATCTATCTTTATTTCTTTATCGATCTTTCTTCCCTTCTTTCTTTCTATCTATCTATCTTTATCTATCTTCCCTTCTTGCTTTCTATCTTTATCTATCTTTCTTTCTCTATATATCTATCTTCCTTACCTTCTTTCTTTCTATATTATTCATTTTTTCTTTATCCATCTTCCTTCCTTTCTATCTTTCTATATCTATTTATCTATCTTCCTTCCTTCCCTTCTTTCTTTCTAACTTTATCTATCTTTCTTTCTTTCTTTCTTTATCTTCCTTCCTTTTTATCTATCTATATCTATCTATCTTCCTTCCTCCCCTTATTTCTTTCTATATTTTATCTTTCTTTATCATCCTTCCTTCCCTTCTTTCTATCTGTATCTGTCTGTCTATCTATCTATCTATCTATCTATCTTCCTTTCTTTCTATCTTAATCTTTCAATCTATCTTCCTTTATCTCACCCCACATCCCGTCATTAACCCCCGCTGTGCCCCCCCCCCCCCTCCGGGCTGCTCAGTCTAAAATGCCCAGGCCTATTTTTTGTCCCAGTCCGGGCCTGCCGCCAAGCTTACATAAACAGCTATCTTTGCAGAGCGGTCCGCTCTAGGACTCAGCATCCATTAGGGACCACTGTGACCACTGTGATCACACGCGCCGCCAGCTGACTCCCGGTATTGGTATTACGTCACGTGACTTGCAGCCCCTGTGATTACCCATCATCATCGGATTGGGTGGAATAGGACCAAAACAAAAATATGGCACTTCTACAGAGCCAATTGTTTTATTTTTTTAACTGCAATACCATTTATATATTTGTTATTTCAAGCTAGTTCTCTTTTCTTACATTCTTAGTTGATGATGTATTTGTTTGTGTATGATATGACATCTAAAGATACAAATTAAGCACACATTAAATGAATAGAAAACAGTACCGAATTGATTAAACTGCGCTCCTTCCATTTTAAAGTGCAAACGTGCAAAGTGATTTCAACTAAATACCAAAGTAATAATATGGGCCAGATTCAGGTAGATGGGAGTTTCTTTACTCCAGAGTAACGCATTTCATTTACGTTACTCTGCCGAAATTTTAGGAGCAAGTGCTGTTATTCATGAAGCACTTGCTCCTAAAGTTGCGGCAGCGTATCGAAAATGAGCCGGCGGAATTCAAATTGGGCGGGTACGGGGCGTGTAGTATTTAAACTATGCGCGATCCCGCGGCGAACGTATTGCGCATGCGTCGAGTGTCAATGCATCCCAGTGCGCATGCTCCAAATTCTGTCAGTGAACGTCAATGACGTCACATCCCCATTCATGAACTTTTTACGCAAGCAACGCTTTTTTTTTTTTTCGACGCGATGACGACGGCTATACCTAACATAGGATACTCCACTAGGGGGCTGCTTTATCTTTACGTCACGTATCGCTTCCGGAAACGTCGTAAAGTCACTGCGTCGCGCCCGAAAAAGATCGTGAATTTCAGACTCCCGCTGATTAACATATTTTTTCAGCGTTAATCAGCGGGAACGCCCCCGGCGCCATTTTTAAGTTGAAGTAACGATGCGATGGCGAAATTCAATTACGCCGATCGCATCAGAACTCCAACCCGGCGTTTCTTGTTTTCTGGTTACAGAAAACAAAAACGCCGGCTTAAAGTGACAGTTAGGCTGGCGGATCAATGGATACTCCAGCCTAACTCTACCTGAATCTGGCCCATAGTGTGTAAAAAGTTCAAACACAAAATAAGTTCAATAGTGCAAATAGTGAATGTTCAAACAATGTATCAGAGTCCTCAGACAATGTATTTTCTTCTTCAAATAGTGTACACAATCTTCAAATCCCTGCTGAACAGTAGGTATATTTGACTGAAATTTCTTCCACCACCACCATCACCTGTCACTCATCCTACTCACCTGACTTCCATGACCCCTATTACAGGTAGTCATAAAACGCATATTGAACTTATTTTGTGTTTGAACTTTTTACACACAAATTATGATATTATCACGTTGGTGTTTAGTTGAAATCACTTTGTACTTTAAAACGGAAGGAGCGCGGTTTAAACAATTTAGTATTGATTTTTATTCATTTATTTTTTCTTATACAACGTGCTGCTCCTTATCAATACTCACCTGTTTAATTATTTTAATTACTCTAGTTGTTCTTACTCATTATCTCTCCACTGGTTCTGGGTTTTTTAACCCCTCATTCACAAGCATGCATTAAATATTTAAAGAAAACACAGCATTACATTGCCTCACTTCCTTTTAGTAAATCATTTACCTTTGTGTAAATATATCTGCTTGTACTGCCTCTATATTAATACAGTTCTATTTATTTCAGTGCTGTTCCTTTCTTGTTCACTTTGCCCACCCTGAGCATTGGGAATAGCCATCATTGCTATGAGAACAGCAGTCACAGGTAAACACAACATGTTATAAGAAATCATGTATATGTGCTTAATGTGAACAATACCGCACTGTCACACCAGAACAGTGATGTGCACCAGATGCTATAGTGCATGTACAGTGGGGCAAAAAAGTATTTAGTCAGCCACCAATTGTGCAAGTTCTCCCACCTAAAAAGATGAGAGAGGCCTGTCATTGTCATCATAGGTATACCTCAACTATGAGAGACAAAATGTGGAAACAAATCCAGACAATCACATTGTCTGATTTGGAAAGAATTTATTTGTAAATGATGGTGGAAAACCAACCTCAAACAGTCACACTCCAAACTCCACTATGGTGAAGACCAAAGAGCTGTCGCAGGACACCAGAAACAAATTTGTAGACCTGCACCAGGCTGGGAAGAATCTGCAATAGGCAAGCATCTTGGTGTGAAGAAATCAACTGTGGGAGCAATAATTAGAAAATGGAAGACATACAAGACCACTGATAATCTCCCTTGACCTGGGGCTCCCCGCAAGATCTCACCCCGTGGGGGTCAAAATGATCACAAGAACGGTGAGCAAAAATCCCAGAACGACACGGGGGGAATGACCTGCAGAGAGCTGGGACCAACGTAACAAAGGCTACCATCAGTAACACACTACGCCGCCAGGGACTCAGATCCTGCAGTGCCAGATGTGTCCCCCTGCTTAAGCCAGTACATGTCCGGGCCCGTCTGAGATTTGCAGAGGATTAGGAGAATGTCATATGGTCAGATGAAACCAAAGTAGAACTGTTTGGTAGAAACACAACTTGTCATGTTTGGAGGAGAGAGAATGCTGAGTTGCAACCAAAGAACCTACTGTGAAGCATGGGGGTGGCAACATAATGCTTTGGGGCTGTTTCTCTGCAAAGGGAACAGGACGACTGAACCGTGTACATGAAGGAAAGAATGTGGCCATGTATAGTGAGATTTTGAGTGCAAACCTCCTCCCATCAGCAAGGGCATTAAAGATGAAACGTGGCTGGGTCTTTCAGCATGACAATGATCCCAAACACACCGCCTGGGCAACAAAGGAGTGGCTTCGTAAGAAGCATTTCAAGGTCCTGGAGTGGCCTAGCCAGTCTCCAGATCTCAACCCCATAGAAAACCTTGGGAGGGAGTTGGAATTCTGTGTTGCCCAGTGACAGCCCCAAAACATCACTGCCCTAGAGAAGATCTGCATGGAGGAATGTGCCAACATACCAGCAACAGTGTGTGACAACCTTGTGAAGACTTACAGAAAACGTTTGACCTCTGTCATTGCCAACAAAGGATATATAACTAAGTACTCAGATGGACTTTTGATATTGACCAAATACTTATTTTCCACCAAAATTTGCAAATAAATTATTTCCAAATCAGACAATGTGATTTTCTGGATTTGTTTCCACATTTTGTCTCTCATAGTTGAGGCATACCTATGATGATAATTACGGGCCTCTCTCATCTTTTTAAGTGGGAGAACTTGCACAATTGGTGCAAGTTCTCCAATTTTGCCCCACTGGAAGTGGCTAAAGGATAGAGAAGATCAGCACACATGTATTGTTACATTTGTTTGGTTTTGGATAGTTTTCATAGTTGGTAAGGTTGAATAAAGACACTAGTTCATCCAGTTCAACCTGTGTGGGTGTGTGTCTGTTTGTTGATAATTATTTCCCATATCCCTGTATATTGTGTTCACTAAAATGTATGTCCAAAAGTATTTTAAAACTATCAATTCTTCCTGCTGATACCACCAATTTTGGCAGAGAGTTCTATAGCCTTATCGCCCTCACAGTGAAAAAAAACCCTACGCAGCTTAAGCTTAACCGCTTCTCCTTCAATCTCATTGTGTGGCCCGTGTCTTCTTACAGGGTTAAAACTCATGTCAGTTTATTTTTTATTGCCTCTCGTTGGGGAGATTGCCTCCTTTCCAGAAGACACAACAGGAAATGAGAACGTTTCGAAAGAAGTTTCCATTTTGATAGTTGTTACCCAAACAAATGTCCACATTGGAAGACAGCTCTTACCTCTTCTCCTAGGGACAACTCTAAAATTCATAATTTCCCAAGACTTTTTCCTGGTGACAGTTGTTGCCAGGAAAAAGAAAGGTAAAATCTCCCTAGCGGGTAGTGGAGACAGCAGTAACAACTTGACAGGGGTTATTTAGCTTTCTAACTCTATTCAAAGAGAAAAAAAAGCTTGTCTATACCAGGCATGTCCAAAGTCCGGCCTGCGGGCCAAGTGCGGCCCCCCTGTTGTGTCAATATGGCCCCCCTGGGGATTTAGATATATATATATATTGTTTGTGGCCCCCAAGAGTCACAAAAGATATTTACTGTATTTATCGGCACTGCCTTGGAGGGGGCAGGACGAGCGCCGTCAGATTACATGAAGAGAATCTCCTGTTTACCCAGCAGCGTCTTAATTGGATGTCCCGTCTCCTAGGATGCCATTGGATGACTGTTCTGTCTATCATAGGAGGCAGGACTTTGTATTAAAGAGGTCGCAGAGTAAACAAGAGATTCTCCTGTTTGTAATCTGTCGGCACTCGACCCACCCCCCTCCATCTGCCCTCCGAGGCTGCAGATGGGCATCGATCAGGCTGCACTGATGGCAATGGTGAGGCAAGAAATGCAGAGGAGGGAGCAGGTACCTGCCATAACTTTAATGGTAGAGAAGGATGATCAGAACTTTCATTTTTAAGTGAAGTTAAACTTTAGGTTATTATCAAGTTTTCCTCTGCTGATCCTATAGGCTCAACTCTTGCAAAGTACTGTTTCTATCCTCCGCATGAGCTGCTTTAATCAGCAGTGTATATAGGTTGGAGGCTTGTTGCATGTTGATGCTAAAAAGGTCTTCCTGCACACTTGGTTGGTGGCCGAAAAGAGGTCTTCTATCCTAAGAAGACTTATTTATTTCAAAATAACAGTAGAGTATGAAAGCAACTATTCTATAGATAATAAAATATTTCACTGCGTCCTGAGTATTCAGGATTGTCCTGATGTTCATCGACCATATAGAATGGGCGTGTGTGGTGAGTTGTGTGGTACAGAGGTGTTGTGATACACACTGTTCTTTGTTGGTAAATCTTAATTTTGCCTAGTTCACAGTGGTAAATGGTAAAGGTTCTACTGTTGATAAAATCAGCATTTCATGTGGAATCGGCCTTTCTTGGAATGGGTGACAGTTTTGTTAGATTCATTGGCATATGCTTGGTTAGTCTTTGGTGACCATAACATTTGGCCCTTTATTAATAGACCTCAGGTGCCTTTTTCTTTTGTAAGTAAAAATATAAACAGTAATGAAGTCTGTATTGTTATTAGAAAGACAGTAATTTTGTATGACTGACTTGCTCTAATGTTTTTAACAGCTGCTTGGTGTTGAATGTTGGATCCCAGATAACAGCAGACCCCGACAGATATACTGACACTGTCTGTAATGGCTTACACTTCTATAGCACAGGTGTCTACCTGGCTAGCTTCTTCCTTACAGTCATCCCCATACTGGTATGTAACATCATAGTGGTGGTAGAACTGATGGAATTTATTGTTTTACATTTAGCACACAAAGTTTGAAATGTATTAGACTGGAGCGGAGAGAATCTGGAACAGTTGTGCATAGTAACCATTCAGCCTCTATTTTTCAATTTCATAGTATTTATTATTTTTGGTATAAGCATGTGGTACAGATAAAACAGTTCACATTGTGGGTACAGAGAAAGTAAGCTAAATACATGGATCAACAATAAGGCAAACTGGTATCCAATACACACTGAAAAACGATCAGTGAAGATGTGACAACGTAGCTGGAGAGTATCTCAGATCAATGAACAAATCTGTACACAGAGTTCTGATATTAAAAGTCACATCCTATGTATGGGCTAAGAAGAAGAAGAAGATGGTCAGCCAAGAAAGAGGAAAACGAAAAAGGAAGAAAAGGGAGTGGGGGGATGTAGAAGAAGCTTAAAAAAAAAAGATGGGGGGTGAGGAGAGATAAGTGGAATGAAAGGGTACTCCTGTACTATAAGAGGAGAGAGGAAGGGAAGGGATGGGAACAGGGCCGATCCTAGGCAGGGTGCACAGGGTGCATTGCACCCAGGCGCCTGCAGAGGTGGGAGCGCTGAGCATCTAACAGAAGCCCTCTCTGTGTCCATCACAGAGGCCCCCCCTCCAGGTCCCAATAAAGTACTCTGCTTCTCTTTCTGTATTTTGTTGTTAAGAGATCATGTAAGGATCCCAGGGTAATAAAGACTATGTGGGGGAGCATATCTGTGGTTGAGTCTTTGCCATAGAAACATTTGTAAAGGGGGGGAGTTAGTAAAATGACCACATCCATGTGGGGGCGCCAGAAATATTTCTGCACCCAGGCGCCTGTGACCCTAGGATCGGCCCTGGATGGGAAAGCTGGCACAGGCTAGTGAGACAGCAGGTGAAGAGGGGCACGTATCACAGAAGATGATTAGAGTGACGGTAAGCAACCCAGGGATTCCAGATCTTGATGAATTTCTTATGGTTGTTGGTATTGGTGCGTGTCAAATGTTCATTAATATACAACCATCCACCCTGTTTTTAACTTCAGGGAAGTAAACTGCTTCCTACAAGCTTTAGCGATGGTCAGTTTAGAGGCTTATGCCTTGTACACGCGACCGGTTTTCACGACAAGAAAACTGCCATTTTTTATATTGGTCGTGAAAACCGGTCCTGTGTATGCTCCCTAGCAGTTTTCTCTGCAAAAAATTGAAACCAGCTCTCTTTTTTTCTTGTCGTGTTTCCCATCAGTCTTTTTCTCGTCGCGAAAAACGGGCGAATGTTCAGAATCATGTATGTAGCCCAAAAGCAGCCCAAAGGGTGAAGCCAATCGAAAGGAACTTCCCCTTTATAGTCCTGTCGTACGTGTTCTACGTCACCGTGCTTTGGTCAGAAGTTTTTTTGCATGAACGTGTGTGGAGAGGAATCGCGTCGGCGAAAAACTTTGTTTTTTTTCCTGCCGAGAAAAATGGTCGTGTGTACGAGGCATAACAGTACATAATGTGTTCATTTTGAATAGCTTTTTGGTGAGATTTAAAGTGTTGAAAAGCGAACCATGGGTCTTTAGGCAAATGAATGCTAAAAAATAATTTGTAAAGGAGGGTGAATGCATTAGACCAAAAACGACCTAGCATCAGACAGGTCCACCACGTATGGAAGACAGCAGCTTCTATGTTTCATCTTCAAAGCTTAACTGAAGAAGCTGATTGGTTGCCATGCATAGCTGCTCCATTCCCTCTGGTCCAGTTTAGATAAATTCCCCTCGTATTTTTTAATTATGATATAGAGCAGGGATCGTCAAACTACGGCCATCCAGCTGTTGTGGACCACACCCCCCCATGAGGCATTGTGAAACTCTGACATTCACAGACATGACTGGAAATTGTAGTTCCTTAACAACTGGAGGGCCATAGTTTGAGGACCCCTGATATAGAGTGATGCTAAATAATTGACATTTTACAGGTGCAGGCATCTTGTGAGAAATCATAAATAACAGCTTAGTGTATGTTAAAATATATATTTTGAAGCCATAGTGCAGGGGTGTCAGACTCAATTGCATTGTGGGCCACATCAGCATTATGATTGCCCTCAAAATGGTTGTATCTGTAAGATTAGATGTCCAGCGCATTCCCTCCCCTTACATTAGATATCAAGAGCCACCGCACCATCAGAAGTTGAGTTCCCCCGCCCTCCCTTACATCACAGTGCACCCCCCTTACCTTATGCTCTGCTGGGAAAAAGACGAATGCATTGCTTGAAAGCAGAAAGTACAGGGTCTGGAGGAGGACCAGAGGAGGGCTGGAGCTCTCCTGTAGGTGCAGTAGAGGTGCGAGGGCCACATGAAATGATCTGGAGGGCCGGATTCGGCCCACAGTCCCTGTGTTTGACACCTGTGCCATAGTGCAATGATTTCTGTTAGAGAAAGAGAGTCACCGCTCAAGGTAAAAGAGAAATAATGAACCTTCACCTGATCTGAAGCCACAGGTGCTGGCAATACATATCACAATGCAAATGAAGGGAAAAGTCTGGACTCCAAAAGATGATGCTTATATTGTAAAAACAGGATCACAAAACACATGCCACAGCAAACAGGATACAAGCTGACGCGTTTCACACTACAACTCGCTCTGCTGATCCCCGCTGAGCCGGCAGCTGACAGGGCGGTCCCTGCACACTGCAGGGACTGTCCTGTCAGATCTCCGCTCTCCCCTATAGGGGGATTGAATTAACACGGACCGTTTGTCTGTGTTCATCCGATCCTCTCTGCAGGCGGATGAAAAATAGGATTTTCCTCCATCTGCATAATCGGAGCATAGCGGACACCGATGAGATCGAGTGTCAGCAGATGTTCATCCGCTGACACCCGCTATCCCATAGGGATACATGTATGTCCCTTTTCCATCCGTAAACGGATGTATGAAAAAACAGACATACGGTCCACATGTGTGAAAGGGGCTAAAACCTCATACACACAGTCAGATTTTTTGAAAAACTTGCTCATTTTGAAGTTTGTTGGCAAAAAGTCAGACCGTGTGTATGGGCCTTAAAGGGTCACTAAAGGACTTTTAGCTAAATAGCTTTCTTTACTTTGCTGCAGTCTTGGTTTCATGTCCTCATTGTTTGTTTTTGCTCTGATGTTGCTGTAATTCTTCTCTGTTCTGGACACTTCCTGGTTGTCTGTTTCCTGATGACCACAGTACTGGGAGCTTCTAGTTTCGTTTTCCAAACCATCACTGCTCTATGGCTCTGTATCGCACAGATACAGGATAACATGCAAAAACGAAACTAAAAAACTACAGGTACATTATATGATTGATTTTTATCTATTTTAATCGTTTTTAAAAGGAATCAGTTAACTATTATGTCTTTATACCCTGTAAACAGTCATTTCATTTTCCTTTACAACTCCTTTAAGACTGGAGTGAGGCTTTATTTCGTTTTTGTCTAGCCATGCACAAAAACCACTTGAAAAAGCCTCCAAAGTAGTTCAAACAGAGAAAGCCTAAAATACAAATACATAAGCAGTATCAAAGGCTGATCTAATTGGTTTATGCAGTAAACTGACCAAAATTTTTTCATTTTCTCAGCACTAATGTTGATTTTAATGACCACATAAAAGCCTAACACGGTCTGGTTTCCATTTGTAGGTGATCGCAGCGTGTTCGCAGACTGTTGTCCAAAGGCATCTTGCAACAACACCAGGCTTCATCCAAGACCAACAGTGGGCAAGGATTAAAGTAATGAGCTGGAGCCTTCTGATCTTCCCTGCCATCTTCTTTCTCTGTTGCTTGCCAGGTGAGTCTCTTAAGTGTAGACTTGTAATAGACAATTCCCAGTTTCTTCATATAGCAAGGATGTTTGCCACAGATGAAAGGAGTATATTTGATACATTTTTGATCACATGAGTACAGTAAACAGCGCTCCTTTATCTCATACCTGCGAAATTGATGGACTAAGGCTGGCCATACAAAGTAGGAATTTCTTTCCTGCAACCACAGGTGGGGGAAGCCGTCCTCACTGGGTGAAGATAGCGATTATTGCTAGCTGCTATAGCAGCCACTAGTGATAATCGCATGTAAAAGCCTGCTGAATTGGCTGAGATTCTAACCATATATGGGCAGGCTATATGTACCAAGTTAATCGATCAACATGGGTACAATCTGCCTTATGGATTTTACTTGCGATTATTGCTAGCGGCTGCTGTCTTCTCCTGGTGGAGACGGATTCTGCCACTGACCTGTGGTTGCAGAAAATGAATTTGCACTGTGTATGGTCGGCCTTACTTAGAAGAGCAATGTTGGGAATGTTTCCTGGACCTTGTACATTTTACATGTACAAAGTAGACACCTGGGACTATATAACGGTCCAGCTCCTCCCACCCTCTGTTGTCTGTACACATCAGTCAATTTATAGAAATCCATTTAGTTTTTTTCATCTCCATTAGGCTTTTTCAAGTCTCTTCTGCTGTAAGACATGACCAGATCTTCCAATGTGAATTTACATTTGTTTTGTTTGTGTTCAGAAAATTAACCCCTCGACCTTTAGAGCCCTTTGACACCCAAACCGCCCATAGTGCCGGCGGTAAAACACCGCTATTTTTAGTTCTTAGACACTATGGGCGGATTTGCGGCCACTAGCGGGTCGCATTTACCTTCCTCTAGTGGCCGAGAAAGGGTTAAGGTTGATTTCAATGGGCAGCAGCAGAGGAGGAGCGGTAAACACACCGCTCCTTCTCCGCTCCAAAGATGTGGCTAACAGGACTTTTTTTTACTATCCTGCTAGCGCACCGCTCCAGTGTGAAAGCTCGCACTCATTTGGTCAAATCATATATGAATACTGTATATACTTAAAAAGGCACTGAATATTATGCCAAACTTTACAATGTAGATCAATACTTTTATTTTATATTTTTATTTTATACATTTTAATAACAAGCTTTAGTTTGCATTAGCTAAAAGTCCTGTGTGTGTAAAGCATCAGCTCAACTATAACTAACATTTTAATAATTGTACAGTCAGTTGGTCTGAATTATATATCCTGTTGAGGATTCCAGCAGCTGCCTGCAGCCAATCGCCCACAAAGTCTCACTTGTCTTCCAGCCTCTTCTATATTGTGAAATAAGTGCAGAAATCAATGGTCACAAGCAATGAAATTCCAATGTAAAGGCTGTAGAAAGTAGGAGGCTCAGGTGAGAAGCTTCTTCCTAAGTCCTCGAGGGACATAAAATCCATCATTATCTTCCAAAAGAAAATCATTTAAGCCTTTAAATGAACAAGCCTTAGAAAAACAAACTCTCTGTTACTTAAGCCTCATACACACAATTGGATTTCCATCGGACAAAGCGTAGGACTTTTGTCCGAAGGGAGTTGGCCATGAACTTGTGTTACATACAAACGGCAAAGGATTGTTGGCCAACAAACATGAAACTGTGGTTTTTCCGGTCTTTAGCGCCACCCTTTGGGCAACTTCTACCAATGTTGTGTTATAGTTAGTATTGCTTCTGAGCATGCGTGTTTGTAGTTTGGATTTTTTTTTTTTTTTAGAAGGACTTCTGTACATACAATCGGATAATCCGACAGCACAACATTTGTTGTCGGAAAAATGTAAAGCATGCTATCCAACATTTGTTGTCAGACAATCCAACAACAATTGTCAGATGGAGCGTACAAACGGTCGGATTTTCCGACAAAAGCCTGCCATCACACAATTCCCGTCGGAAAATCCGATCGTGTGTACGGGCATTTAGTGTCATAGTTGAAGTAGTGATTATTAAGATATCGGTTTATATTTTATTTTACAGCTGTTATCCTAACTGTTTTAAAGCTGGCTGACTACAAAGGAACAAATGCGTTATATATATTTCTTTATTGCATTCAGGTTAGTTAATATTTCTTTTTTGTTTTTCCCTTAGCTGGTGATAGTTTCTAATTAATGTTTTACCTGTATTCATTCCTATGCATAATTCTGTGGAAATATATAAAATAACTTCCCAAACTTGCTGATACTTGCTGATGTTATGTGTTTGTATCGTTTTTTACTTCTACATCTATCTCTAAGCAACTTCAAGTAGCCCCTATATACAAGGCTCTGTGCATGCTAATGCACTATATATATTACTTGTCTAGATATGTAGATTATATACGGAGGACAAGTTACTTTATTATGCCCCTGACATTAGTACATATAACTGGACTAAATTAGGGTTTTATATCTGCATTGAGTTCTGTATTACCCATTCACATTAGTTTACCGAATACCATAGCTTTGGAAACGACACATTTTAGTGTGTCCCCAAGATAGGCAAAAGTACTTGAAAAAGATTGCTGAGCCTGCCAGCCATGAATTCTTAAATACCAAAGCTGGGTTTAAAGTACATATTTTTCACTGTGAATTGATGTATACAATAAAAATTTTAATAAAAAAACAAAATAAAAGGGCATCAGAATTAAAGGGTTAGTAAAGGTTCCCGTTTTTTTTTTAAATAACAAACATTTCATACTTACCTCCACTGTGCAGTTAGTTTTGCACAGAGTGGCCCTGATCCTCGTCTTCTGGGGTTCCTCGACAGCTGTCTCGGGCTTCTCCCCGCAAGAGCTAACCCCCCTCTGGGAAGCTCTTTCCCAAGGGGGTTAGCTTGCAGACATGCTCCCGTGTGATCTAGTGGTGGCCATAGCCATCAAGTGCATCATTTGGACCCACTGCATCATTGATTTGATTGACAGCAGCGGGAGCCAATGGGTGCGCTGCTATCAATGAAGAGCCACCTCAAGCTGGGGGAAAGCATCGCGGGTAAGTAAAACGGGGAGGGGGGGGGGGCCGAGAGTGCGAGGTGGTTTTCATTCTATGCATTAAGGTGAAAAAAACACAAATCTTTACAACCCTTTGTGGCTATAAACTGAGCAAACTTTATGTTAAAAAAAAACTAAGCTAACTAATCGGGTACATTAAGGACCAGCCAAAGATAGATCTTCAGTTAGACAGATATTGTAATACCATCATCCATTTTCATATCCATACCCCACTTTTCTGTTAAAGCAGCATTTGTCTGAATAGAACAGTGCAGTCCATTCAGCACCAGGTTGACCACACTCTCCAGGACACTCTTTAATCTAACAGACTTGGTCAGACACACATTCTTTTCTCATCATTACAAGTCTATGTGAGGATGCTTGTGATAAGGAATATGGGCTTTACTAATCTATACATATAGCATGCATACAGCTCTGGAGTGTAAGGGCATGAAGTGTACATACAGTATTCCGTAAAATTGTATTTTCAAGAATTTCCAAGCAAAAAGTAACTTATATAACACTGTATATAACGTTGTATCTGTAGAGAATATTTTCCCTTATTTGACCTATACAACACCATTTTTTATGGTTTTTCATGGCGATGACAATGCATGTAATTATATTTGGTATCCTGTGAGCTCCTATGGCATAGGCGTGCGCACAGGGTGTGCCAGGTGTGCCCAGGCACACCCTAATCACCCTTGTGCAGAACAGATTTCCCCTTACTGCCTAGGTCCCCCCCTCCTTCTCCGTGCAGCGCTACCATCTTTCCTACTCTCCTCTCCCTCTGGCTGTTGCTGCAGGGATGTTTTAGGATGAGTGCGGGAAGGGGCCGGTAAATATGTAACTTACCGGCCCCTTCCCTTTCATCGTGAGTAAACTGTAGTTTGTGTTTGAGCTTTGGGGTGCACACCCTAATGCAATAGGCAGCGCACACCTATGTCCTATGGGGACTTTGGGGGAAGGGGGAGAGACAACTGGTTGAATCAGTAGTTGCGTACAACAGATGGGTTTTGCTACAAATGTTATTGATGCATATTAAAAGAAAAGTATTACTGGTAACTACAATTCCTTAAAAAAGAATGGCAGTGCTTTGTTCTGTACTTTCATGTCTCTAGCAGAATTTTTCCATCTGCTCACATTCCAGAACCATAATATAAGTAAACAGAAGGAGATAATTATAAAATGGCAAAGCAAACACTTTCGTCATTCCAGTAAGTCATAGCCAGACTCTTGTGCGGTCAAACTGGTAAAATGCCATGATTTCTTGTATGGATCAAGAGGCATCTAAGTTTAAAGAAGAATTCATTCTAAAACCTAAAACATTAACCACAGCCACAGTACAAAGCAGCGACAGAAATACTTGAAGAAAGTCTTTTTTTTTCTTGTATTTAGCTGGATGAGCCAGTGATACCAGAAGAGTGGTAAAGACCATGCACCCCTGAAGTGCCCCTTCCTGTCTCCAGCCTGTTCTCTTGAACTACATGAGCACTGGTTTCTAACAGAAAGCAGACCTGTACTTTTCCCATGCAGGGCAAAATTACAAAATCCAAATATGCCCCTCTCCCCAGCAGCAGAGGAGTGAAGGAAAGGCCTGTGCTGCCGGGAAGAGGGACATCGAAGCATGCCTGTTGCTTTGCCCTGGTGGATGAGTTTGCTTGAAAGCCAGCACCAAGTCAGAAGTCAGCGTTCTTATAGGCTACATGGGTGAGGGAGGTATAGGCAGAGGGTGGCAAAACTCAATTTGGCAATCTGTCAGGATGGCACCGTGTCACGAATACTACATCTCATGTGTGCCCAACTGTGTTCACTGGTTCCTTCCACTGAAGCACAAGACACAGTAGTGACATAAAGGTCAGAAGAACCACTGAGTGCAGCAGGGGGCACACTTTCATGACACTCCCTGACATTTTGGTTTCTAAAGAGACTTAAGTTGGCACTTCTAGTTCATCATAGCTGCGTTCAGGGACTTAGGCATCAGGAGAGCTAAGTATTTACTGTCTTCTTTTCAAATAACTTATTAACATATATTTGGATATTTAATGATCAATTTAAGGGATACCTATACTGAGAAAGATATTTAAAAGGGCATCACTAATTTCTGAAATGGTAGGTGCATGTTCCTGTCTGGTTTGGGCAGCACAGTGGTGTAGTGAGTAGCACTCTCGCCTAGCAGTAAAAAGGGTCGCTGGTTTGAATCCCAACCACGACACTACCTGCCTGAAGTTTTGCATGTTCTCCATGTGCCTGTGTGGGTTTCCTCCGGGTTCTCCGGTTTCCTCCTACACTCCAAAGACATGCTGGAAGGTTAATTGGCTTCTGCCTACATTGGCCCTAGAATATGTATGTGAGTTAGGGACCTTAGATTGTAAGCTCCTTGAGGGTAGGGACTGATGTGAATGTACATTGTATATGTAAAGTGCCAATTGTAGAAAATGCTGAACTTTACAAGGCAATTAATATATACTAAAGTAATGAGCTTAAGAGATATTCACAGGTTCCCTCTATTTACTGCATAAATGGATTCATTGGTCTATGCCTATTAATATACAAACGCACACATACGCACTGCAGCTGGTAAAAATGAACATCTCTGTTTATTCCCAAGGAGATCGGGATAGTACGACATCACACATTAAAACATCACAATACATATATATACAAGAGAAATTCAAAGATACTTAGCACATCTGTAAAATCAGCTGGTTAGCAGTGAGCCTAGAGCTCCCATGGCCGGTATCAAGAGGAGAGAGAAAGACGGAGAAGGCTTTGGCCTGGCCACATGTCTTAGACCTAAGGTGGCCGCCAGGTTTTCATGAAGCTTTTGGCCAGCCAAGACCCTTCCTCACCTAGCATCCAAGCGAACAGAACTTGACAGCGCTATATAAGTTCCTAAATAATAATTTGCAATCCCAATTGGAAAAGTAAAATAGAAGTCCTGATGGCACCACCCCTGGCACAAAAGCTCCCTTTGATATTCATGTTTAGCTTTGCTTAGCATATATTATTATTATTATTTTTTTTTCCGAACAAGCTCTGCAAAATTACCAGATATTTGGCAATGGCACGTGGCTGTTTTTTCTCATTTAATGTTCTCATTTTCTGTTTTATAATATTACAATAATTAATTCCTCATGTTAAAGTACAGTTTGCTTCTTTTTTTTTTTTTTAGGCCATTACAGCAGTCTCTCCCGGATTTATTAACTGCTTGGCATACGGATGGACGCAACACGTGCTACGGAGCTTAAAACAAAGAGGCTGTCGGGATGTGGACACACAGACTCCTCTCCTTCGCTCACAGAAAAAAATGTATGCCAGCATGCACACCTCTTCCACTGACTTCAGACCAAACACAGTATCAGCACTGTGAGGACTACATTAGGCAATGCTGAACAATTATAATGGCGGAATCTAACCTGTCCATAAGGATTTAATGGGTTTCTGCCATACTTGACAGACTTGAAAAGTGAACCGCACAGAAGCTATAAGGAGATATCAGAATGCCTATTTGAATATGCAATCATAATCAGCACTGGGGACATTGTCATGGTCTGCTTATAGAACATTGCAGGATTTCGTCCTTGTTTTAGTATCCTGAAAGTTGTCAGCAATCTGTCGAACATGTGGGACAATAAGTGTTGGTTGCTCAGCAGTGCATTTTTGCCTTTGTTTAATAGCTGATGTCAAAGCAATGATGTGATATAAAACATAACAACCAATCAAAAATCAGCTCTGAACATTACACTAAACCTGGTAAAACTGGTAACTAAGTGGCTGTTATAGGTTTCTATAATTTATATTTTCTGTATATAATAGCACATTTTTGTTAATACACAAGGGTAGTCATATGCCTGCTGTATGTGACTATAACATTTAATATTTATTTTTATTACAGCCCTAGGAAACCTGTTCTGTGGCACATTGCATTTTAGATATTAGGTCTTGGCACTGTCTACAGCAGTAACATGTGTTACCTACGTCTGGTCTAAAAAAAACTGAGCATGCCAATATAATTCTATTGCACTTTTCTGCATATTATAATAGAGACTGAAACCTAAACTAAATGAAGTGAGGCTGCTCTGCACTATGACAACATTGGATTCCTTATTTAGCAATGTACAGTGGGGAAAATAATTATTTGATCCCCTGCAGATTTTGTAAGTTTGCCTACGTACAAAGAAATAAAGGGTCTATAATTTTTATCATAGGTGTATTTTAAATGATAGAAACAGAATATCAACCAGAAAATAGAAAAAACACGATACAAATGTTATAAATTGAGTTGCAGCTTCAGTGAGTAAAATAAGTATTTGATCCCCAAGCAAAACATGACTTTGAACTTGGTGGAGAAACCCTTGTTGGCAAGCACAGAGGTAAAAAATTTCTTGTAGTTGGTTACCATGTTTGCACACATCTCAGGAGGGATTTTGGTCCACTCTTCATTACAGATCTTCCATAAACGCCTTACATCTGTATTTGCCAACAAGGGTTTCTCCACCAAGTACTAAGTCATGTTTTGCTTGGGGATCAAATACTTATTTTACAAATTTAAATAATTCACAGGGTATCACATATATACACGATTCATCTAATCAAATAGAAATACAGGAATAGAAAGGTTTGGCTCTACATGTTTTGCGACCAGAATTGTCGCGAAACATGTAGAGCCAAATTTTAACCCCTCAAGGACCTTGTGGATACACCTAGGAGATACCCTTTACTCAGCGTTGGGCTTTGTTTTCTTCTACAGTTTTGCAGCAAGTCTAACTACATATATACTGAGTAATCTCTCTGAGACAAACCACTCAGCCTTTCTATTTTTGTATTTCTATTTGATTAGATGCATCATGTGTTTATGTGATACCTGGTGAATTATTAAAATTTGTTAATATTTTTATACATGCCTATAAAGTGAATTTTTCCACAAAAATTCAAATTACTAATAGGACGTGGCCCAAGGGCGCCTGTTAATAATCTATATCTATTTTACTCACTGAACTGCATCTTAAATTCTAGCATTTGTTTTATGTGTTTTTTTTCTGGATTTCTTTTAGCTGCTGAAGAAAAATAACTAAGTGCTGGAGAAGAATAAGGGGTGTAAGAGTTTACAAGCAGCTGTCAATCTGTTAGCAGCCTGCTTTTGGATAATTTTACATTGGAGTACTAAGCACTACATTTTGTTCGTATTTTTATTTTGTAATAAAATTAAACATTTTGTAAATTTCCTGCTGATGGTGATAGTTCTCTTTTAGAATGAGTTTATTCTGTCTATCTATGAAAATTGTGCATTCTTATGTAGAGTTTTTTTTTAATTTATATTCAGGTCTCCACAATATTGTCATGAGCATTAAACCATTAAGTGTTACTGTAGGAGTGATGGAACATACTTGATGTGCAGAGATCCTGCAGAGATAGTGGCTAGGGTGTATGTATTCTGTTGTAATTGCTTTGGAAGTCTTGACCTTCACATTCCCCTCCCTTACTTGATTCACATTAAACATATGCCTGAGCTCTAGTGCAACAAGAACAAAGCTTTCTCTAAAGTAATATATCTGTAAACTCAGGTGAACTCAGCTTAGCTTGTGTTTTCATTGGTTTATAGTCTTAAAATTGATTTAAACATTTCTGGCTGATCTACAACGATTAATATATGCGTTGCCAAGATGGTGAACTGGTTTCTTGAGGGAGAGATCAGGTGGGAACTTTTATTGATGAATTCATTAGCTGAATTTATTTTATTTTATAGTTCTTTAATAATGATTATTTGTAAACTCAAAACAAAATTCCACATGACAGCACCATGGTTGATCAGTGCCATTTCTATGTCTCATATCTATGGAGGCCTGTAGGCATTGTAGACAACATTATTTTGGGTATTAATGAACAGCTGAGCAGGGTAGAAACAGTTTCCATTTTTTCTTCTAAAAAGGAGATAGAGTAGTACCTTGGATTAAGAGCATAATTCGTTCCAGAAGAATGCTTGTAATCCAAAGCCAATGGAAACTCAAATAATTCATTCCATAGTGACTTATTTTGTATGCAGTACTGCATAATGCCACGTACACACGATAATTTTTCGGCTTGAATTTTTTTTTTTTTTTTTTAAATGTCATTTAAAATGATTGTGTGTGGGCTTCACATCATTTTTCGGGTTCTGAAATACGACCAAAAAAAAGTTCGAACATGCTGCATTTTTTTAACGATGTTTTAAGCAATGTTGTTTTTTGGGTTGTAAAAAATGATCGTGTGTGGGCTTAAATGACGTTAAAAAGCAAGCAAGTTATGAGATGGGAGCGCTCGTTCTGGTAAAACTACCGTTCATCAAGCTGTAACAGACAGAAAAGCACAAATCGTCTTTTACAAACACAAAATCAGCATAAGCAGCCCAAGGGTGGCGTCATCCGCATGGAACTTCCCCTTTATAGTGCCGTCGCACGTGTTGTACGTCACCGCGCTTTGCTAGAGAATTTTCTTTTCACTATCGTGTTTAACCACTTCAATACCCAGCCATATACAATTGACGACCTGGGATGGGATTTACCATCCTAAGTGGCCGTCAATTGACGGCCTGGGTATTGCAGGCGAATATCTGGATGATGCCTGCAGCCAGAGGCATCATCCAGATATCCTCTTCTTCAGCCGGCGATTCTGCACAATGTAAGAACGATCATATCGGCGGTTCCGCTGCTTGATCGTTCTTACAGGCCGCGGGAGGGGACATCCCCCCCCTCCCGCCGCCATCCGGTGCTTCTCCGGGCTTACCTGTACCTTCGGGGGCCCGGAGAACGAATCGTCGGCGGCGGCAGGAAGCATAGAGATGACTGGTGACCAGATGGTCACCAGTCATCTCTATGACCGTCGGAGGACCCGGGCGCGATCTGATGACGTCACGCCCGGGTCCCCGTATGTAAACAAAGCCGCAATTGCGGCTGTAAGTCACCATTCATGAGATCGGTGAATTTTTTTTCACCGATCTCATGGTTTCCAGCCTGGAGGTGAGATGTGAGGTCTTATTGACCCCACATCTCTCCATAAAGAGGACCTGTCACACACATTTCCTATTACAAGGGATGTTTACATTCCTTGTAATAGGAATAAAAGTGTAAAAAAAGTGTAAAAAAAAATAAAAAATAAGTAAAAAAAAATAATAAAAGCTAAAAAAAAAATTAAAACGCCCCTGTCCCTGATAGCTCGCGTGCAGAAGCGAACGCACACGCAAGTCCGCCACCATATGTAAACGCCGTTTAAACCACACATGTGAGGTATCGCCGCGTGCGTTAGAGTGCCAGCAACTAATCTAGCACTAGATCTCCTCTGTAAATCTAAACTGTAACCTGTAAAAAATAAATAAAGCGTTGCCTATGGAGATTTTTAAGTACCGAAGTTTGGCGCCATTCCATGAGTGTGCGCATAATTAAAGCGTGACATGTTGGGTCTCTATTTACTCGGTGTAACATAATCTTTCACATAATACAAAAAAATTGGGCTAACTTTACTGTTTTGTTATTTTTTTAATTCATAAAACAATTTTTTTTACAAAAAAAAGGCGTTTGAAAAATAATTGCGTAAATACCGTGCAAGATAAAACTTTGGAATGACCGCCATTTTATTCCCTAGGGTGTCTGCTAAAAAAAAACATATATAATGTTTGGGGGTACTGTGTAATTTTCTAGCAAAAGAATGATGATTATAACATGTAGGAGAAAAGTGTCAGAATAGGCCCGGTATGGAGGTGGTATAAAAGCCTAGTATTGAAGCGGTTAAGCAACATATTTTTAATGATGAAGTTAAAAAAAACATTGTTTTTTCTAGAGGCTGAAAAACATAGTTTTTTACAAGTCGAAAATGATCGTGTGTACGCGGCATAAGGCCAGAGGTGGGGGGTGCCGGAGACACTCTGAAACCACTCAGATGCTCTCGGAAACACCCAAAGCGGCTCAGAGTGCATTCGAAACAGCTCAGAGTATCGCTGAAAAACACTTGTTAACCGCGTAACTTGCAATCCGAGGTTTTACTGTACATACTTCTTTACAAGGTTTTCTTAAGACTGGGGGTGGTTGTATTGCACCTGTGCATCCAATTGCCTTCTACATCGATAGTTACCCTTAGAAAAATGTACTTCACATGTTCTGGGATCCACCATCAGACCCCAAGTTTGTGAAAATAGAAGGATGTGGGCATTAAGAAAGAATAGTACCAACCTGACCTTACTTTTAACAAAATAAATTCACAGGAAAAGAACATGTCTGGTTTCTGTAAATAACTATGCACATTGCCTAAGATCCCCTAGAGCAGCAGTTCCCAACTCTGGATACAAGGCAGTACATTTGGAGTACTTGAACAAAAAATTCAGAATGGCATAAAAGGCTATGCCATCCTTGTAACCAGTGGCAGCTGGTGCTCAAAATTTTTGGGGGGCGCAAACGGAAAATAAATAAATAATTGCACTGTGCCCATCACATGCAGCCACTGTGCCATCAAATGCAGCCACTGTGCCCATCAATTGTCACCACTGTGCCATGCCATCAAATGCAGCAATTGTGCCATCAATTGTCACCACTGTGCCATGCAACACAGCAACTGTGCCATCAATTGTCACCACTGTGCCATGCAACACAGCAACTGTGCCATTAATTGTCACCACTGTGCCATGCCATCAAATGCAGCAACTGTGCCATCAATTGTCACCACTGTGCCATGCCATCAAATGCAGCAACTGTGCCATCAATTGTCACCACTGTGCCATGCAACACAGCAACTGTGCCATCAATTGTCACCACTGTGCCATGCAACACAGAAACTGTGCCATCAATTGTCACCACTGTGCCATGCCATCAAACACAGCCACTGTGCCATCTATTGTCACCACTGTGCCATGCCATCAAATGCAGTCACTGTGCCATTAATTGTCACCACTGTGCCATGCCATCAAACACAGCCACTGTGCCATCTATTGTCACCACTGTGCCATGCCATCAAACACAGCCACTGTGCCATCAATTGTCACCACTGTGCCATGCCATCAAACACAGCAACTGTGCCATCAATTGTCACCACTGTGCCATGCCATCAAATGCAGTCACTGTGCCATCAATTGTCACCACTGTGCCATGCCATCAATTGTCACCACTGTGCCATGCCATCAAACACAGCAACTGTGCCATCAATTCTCACCACTGTGCCATGCCATCAAATGCAGTCACTGTGCTTTAATTGTCACCAATGTGCCCCATGATGCCACTGTGCCCATTGTCACTACTGTGCCCCATGATGCCACTGTTCGTCTGTTCCCATTGTCATCACTGTGCCCCATGATGCCACTGTGCCCATTGTCACCACTGTGCCCCATGCCACTGTTCTCATTGTCGCCTCTGTGCCCTTTGTCACCACTGTGCCCCATGATGCCCCTTTCCCTGTAAAAAGCACTTACCTGAAGCTTCCATGTCCTCCCTCGATGTCTTCTGCCGCCATGGTGAAGCTTCAGCCAATCAGGTTCCTGATAACCAGAATCCGGGAACCTGATTGGCTGAAGCGTCCGTCAGTCTTAGACATCCGAGAGCCGGAGGGCTGTACTTGGAAAGCCTATTAGAGCCAGAAGCTCTGATAGACAGTTCCCCTCAGCCAATCAGCTGCCGCTATTCAGGTAACCGGTGCCCAAACGTCCGGTTATATGAATAGACCAGCGGCAGCTGGCAACAATGATAACTCACTTTCAATGCATTGCATTGAATGTGTGTTATTTGCGATAGGGGTGGCGCTGCAGCACCTCTATTGACGGCCGCCAGAACTGCAGGTAAAACTAAAAATTACATTTTAGCAAAATAAAATGTCTTAAAGGGCCCGTTTTTTTTACTACAGGAGGGGGGCGGTGCCCGGGCGCTCCTATGGACGGGCCGCCACTGACACCAACAGGTCAAGTTTTCAGAATTTTCCTCAGATGAAATGGCTGTGGTGATTACTAAGGCAGTGAAACTGATCAAATCACCTGTGCAAAATAATGGAAAGCCTAAAAACATGACATGTTGGTGTGCCTTGAGGACTGGAGTTGAAAAACACTGCTCTAATGGATAAGGTTACACTATTCACATGCAGGATAAAGAGGGTTAAATTACAGATAAAGAGCAAACCCAAGGCTGCACGCCAAGGAACCCTACAATTGCAATGTCATGGGTGTTTGCTGTCAAGCCACGCTCCATGCTCAAATGTGTATCTAATACATTTTGCATATAGCCATTATGGTAATATTAATGAGCATCATAAAGAAGACATGGATAAATCATATACATATCCCTTTGTAACATGACATAAACGAGTGTGTGCGATGTGTATATCTATGCAGCACCTGCATGATCTAATGGTCCAAGCTTCACATGTGTGTATGAAGCATGTACCAAAATGTTATAATCACAAAACAGAATAAACATATAAAAGAAAGAAAAAGTATATATATAAAGTTAATTAAATTGGCATATGTATATGCTCATGTTATGACGTTTTAAAAATAGTAAATGAAAAATAACAATAAAAGTAAAATAAATGAAAAGAGGGATGTGTGGTGTGATACCACACATCCAAAAAAAAAAAAAACTTTCTATAATCCAATATTCTCGTAACACTGGACGATACATTAATTCTATGTTGCGTCTTGTCCTTCCATTAGTCACTGGACAAAATGTTTAAACTCTAAATTGTCTCCAGGCATGGAGAGTGAAGCAAGAGAGGAAGGAACTAAAGCTAGTAGAGTAGAGAAGGAAAAGGTAAGAAAAGAAAAGAAGGAAAAGGTAAGAAAAGAAAAAAAGGAAAAAAGAAAGAAAATGAAAAATGAGAAAAAGTGACAAAGTAAGAAGAAAGAAGAAAAGGCTAGAGACAGTAGAAAGGTTGGAAAGGAGGGAAAAAAAGAGAGAAAAGAAGGGAAAAGAAAAGAAAGGAAAGAAAAGGGGGAAAAGAAGGAGAAAGAAGAAGAAGAAAAAGAACAGCTGGAAAAGAGAGAGCTAGAAGAAAGGAGAGCTAGAAAAAAACAGCAGAACTCGAAGCTGTGTTACTGAGACAAATCTTATTTAAAGTATTTATTTATCTACACAAGTGTGAAGCATTAATATAGTATATGTCTATATCTCAGTACATATATTCAAGGTAATGGAGGGTTTGAGAGGGGTATCGTATAGTCTGGAGTTAGACCGCAAGGTTTTAACTGAAGGTACCCTCTATGATAGTTAAAACGTAGAGGGCCAGATGAAATTGGTGAGCGATAATGCTCGTTATATGTATGGTGGCCCAAATCTTCCCATATTCATGTCTGAAGAGATAAACCTGGTTGGAGTCAGATAAAATCAGGACCAATGATAAGCTCCAAATATGCACACTTGTGTAAATGAATAAACAGACAAATACTAGTAAAAATGTGCATTCAAAGAGCCGAAGTGTGTATAGAAACACACATTACAGTTGCTACAGTCTGTTCATAAATCAATCATAATAATAGGATACGTCCCATTCGAAATTCATGCCCAGTGGAATTCTTGTATTAAGAGAAAAAATCCAAAAGACTTCTCGTTTACAGAGAAGCCGAAACCTATTTCCTCCTCTGATGGGGTTTTTTACATTTTCTATGCCCTGGTTTACAAAACTGGAAGTGTTTTTGGAGTGTGCCATATTCCAGTGTCGAGCCACATTAGTTTTCTTGTTTATGGAAATGTCATATAGGTGATATCTCAGTCGGTCTCAGCCTACGGGAGGTCCGTCCCACATATTGTAGATTGCAGTCTGTACAGGTGATGACATATGCCACATATTTGGTGTTGCAATTTATGAAACTTTTAATTTCAAAATCCCTGTCATTGCTGCATGATGTGACACTTTGACCTGTTTTTTTTATTTTTTTGAAAAAAAAAAAAATTGGATTATTGACCTGTTTTAATAAACCGGCAATAGTCACATCTCTTGATGCCACATCTGAAAGTACCTTTGAAATTCAACCACCCATGGTGGGCTACACTGCTGCTAAAAAGGCTGGGCTATAGGGATGCTCCCAATGTGGATGCCCTGCGAGAAACAGTTTTGAATCCTGCACTTAGGATTTCACTGTAAGCTGGGTCGTTGTATAAGATGGGCAAATACTTGGTGACTGTGTTTTTGATTTTTTGAAACTCCAGACTGAAAGGGGTGGAAAACACCGGTGTGTGTTATTGAAAGAAGTCGGTTTGCGGTGGCTGTTTCTTGATGGGCCTTTCAATAAATTGGCTCTGGGAATAGACCGGCAGCTAAGAGAGCTTTTATAATAATGTGATCAGGATATCGTCTATCTTTAAATCTGAGTACAATGTCATGTGCCTCTTGATCAAAAGTCTGTTACAGCGTCTCAGCCTAAGGAATTGTCCATAGGGGACTCCTCTGATGGTATGCTTGGGATGTGCTGAATCCGCTCTTAATAAAGCATTACCCGCTGTATATAGGCTGGTAACCAACGTTTCATCAGAGCCTGTTAATTTAACGTCTAATGGCGCGTACACACGATCACTTTATGTGATGGAAAAAAACTACGTTTTTAAAAACGTCAATTTAAATGACCGTGTGTGGGGGAAAACGTTGTTTTATGTCTTGTGAAAACAAAAAAAAATTGAAGCATGCTTTTCAAAACGTCGTTTTTTGTTTCACAAAAAATCACTGTGTGTAGTAAAAAACGACAGTTAAAACGACGTTTTTCAACCCGCGCATGCCCAGAAGCTAGTTATGAAGCGAGCTTCAATGGAAAAGAGTGGTGAACGTAACCTCGCTTTGCTAGAGCATTGTGAAAAAACGATGGTGTGTAGGCAACGTCGTTTTTGAAAATTGAAGTTTCAAAAACGTTGTTTTTTACTTCACAGAAAACGTTGGTTTTTTTCCATCGCATAACGTGATGGTGTGTAACCAGTAAACCTGAGATTAAGATGGTTATCATTGAAGAAATCAAGCCAGTTTTGGAGATCTGTCTCACTGTTGGAAGTAATAAACAGGAGATCATCGATGTAATGACAGTAAAAAACTGTGTCTGTCCTACGGGGACTATCATGTCCAAAAATGCGGGACCTTTCCCACCAACCCTATCTGTGGTCAGTGGATGGAACAGTGTGAACTAGCAATCAATCAATTGAAGGAGTGCCGGAACACTCCAGTCCTAGCCTACGCTGACACATCAAAGCTATTAGAGCTACACATACTGTAGATGCTAGTCGAGAGGGTTTGGGTGGGGTGCTGTATGAAGAGTCTGAAGGACAGCTATGACCTGTGGTGTTTTTGAGCAGAAGTGTGGCTACAGCTGAAAATAAATAGCACACACACAAGCTTAAGTTCCTAGCCCTGAAATGGGCAGTGGTGGATAAGCTAAAGGATTACTTGTATGGAGCAGAGCATAAGGTCAAGACTGACAACAACCCCCTGACATATGTAATTACCACGGCCAAACTGGATGCTATTTGGCATTGATGGCTGGCTGCTCTCTCAGCATTCCATTTCAGCCTGAAACATCATCGGGGGTTTGAAACAGGGATGCAGATATTCTCTCCAGAAGATTACATGGTTCTGATATGAGCCAGGGTGGACCCAACTTTCACCTGAAGGTGCAAGTGCTGAGTCAAGGAGTAGAACTCCATGCCAAGGGTGCTGCATGTATGGAGGTTGTGGGAGTCAGCACTGTTGATGTGCCCTAATATTACTGCAACTTATCCCAGCTGGGAAGTAAGAAGCTGCCCAGGTTGTCAACAGGAATTTACAAGAGGAGCAGAAAAGGGATCCCCTCTGCGGTTTAGCCAGGGAGTCACTCAAGAACAAGCAATAGACATGATGCTGGTCGATGACCCAAAAGATGCCAAAATTTTGCATAAAGGATGTAATCGACTGCAACTGCTGGAGGGGTGGTTTACTGAAGGGACCTCTTGCTCTCGGACCATGCAGATGATCTATGACAGCTGTTTTTATTGGAATTATACAGAGAATTAGTGCAGAGGTCATTACAAGATGAGCATGGCCATTTAGGGTTGGACCAGAATTTCAAGCTATTTAGAGACTGCTTCTACTGGCCTTGTATTTGAGCTGATGTAGAGAACTATTTTCGTACCTGCTAATGCTGCATCCAGCTGAACACCCTGCTAAGACAACACGCACCCATGGGGCATCTCCAGAATCAGAGGCCAATGAGTTGGTGTGCATTGATTTCCTGTGCATGGAGCCTGATTCTGGAGGGCAGGGATGTCCTGGTGGTAACTGACAATTTGATCAGATACACCCAGGGGTTCCCATTAACAAAACAACAGGCCACCACTGTAACCAAAGTGTTTGCCAAGACGTTCCTCATGCACTATGGCTTGCCCCAGCACATACATTTAGATCAGGGTAGAGACTTTAAGTACAAGCTTATCAAAAAACTGTTGAACCTACTAGGATGCAGAAGTCTAGAGCTACTCCCTCCCTATGAGGGAGACTCCCAGCCTGAACAGTTCAATCGGACACTCCTGAAAATCCCTGCCACCTGCTGAGAAGAGACAACAGTGGAATCAGCAGATTTACACTGTAGTGCACATTTATGATAGAACTGATAATGTAGCCACGGGTTACTCTCCCCACTTGCTGATGTTTGGTAGAGAAGTACGATTACTGTAGATTTTGCTTTTGGCACCTTGGCCGACCACAAATCCACAGCTATTTATCAGGACTACATGGAGAGACTAAAGAAAAACTTGAATACTGGTTACGAGAAGGTCCTTTAAAAGCCCCTAGACAAACAAAATAAGAAGAACAAAACTTGCAACTGGGAGACCGAGTATTACTGAGGAATCTTAGGATCCCAGGAAAGCATAATATAGCTGATTGCTGGAAGTCTAATCCCTACATAATCTGCAGACAGTTACCTGAGTTACCTGTGTACCAAAGCTACACAGTGAGAGAAACTGGTCCATTGAAAATGTGGCACCAAAATCACCATTTACCTTGTTAAAATTAGACTGTACTCCCCCTAGGGACTCAAGTAGGCCTTAACCTCCAGCGTGACCTCCAAACACCCCTCCCACTACTAAGGATTAGGGGGTGAAGAGAAAAAGGAGATAGTATTTAAAGGGCAAGTCCATCTAGTTCAACCAATAAAAGGGGGAACAAATATACAATTCTATATACATAATCCTATAGCCACAGTTAATCCAGAGGAAGCATGATCCAATTTGCACCAGCTGGAGAAAAAAATCCTTCCTGATCCCCCTAGAGCAGGGGTGTCAAACTCAATTTCATCGTGGGCCGCATCAGCATTATGGTTGCCCTCAAAAGGGCCGGTTGTATCTGTAAAATTAGATGTCCAACGCATCCCCTCCCCTTACATTAGATGTCAAGAGCCCCCTTCCACCATCAGAAGTTGAGTCCCCCCTCTCCCTTGCATCACAGTGCACCCCCCTTTCCTTATGCTGCTGCTGGGAAGAAGTTGGATGCATTGCTTGAAAGCAGAAAGTAAGGGTCTGGAGGATGACTGAAGAGGTGCGAGGGCCGCATGAATTGGCCTGGAGGGCCGCATTCGGCCCGCGGGCCTTGTGTTTGCCACCTCTGCCCTAGAGGCAATCGGATAGTCTCTGGATTAACTTTACCTTTAAATGTTAGTATCCAGATATATTATGTACATTTAGGAAAGAATCCAGGCCTTTTTTAAAGCAATCTACTCAGGGCCGGTGCAAGGATTTTTGCCAACTCAGGCAAAGGTGCATTTTGACGCCCCCCAGGGCACAACACATCAGGGTACAGTGCACATCAGGACACAGGGCACAGCACATCAGGGCACATGAGGGCACAGTGAACAGCAGGGCATAGAACATCAGGGTACAGCACACCAGGCCACATCAGGGCACAGCACATCAGGGCACAGTACATAAGGGCACAGCGCATCAGGGCACAGGACAATGAGGCACAGTAGACTGGGGCACAGGACATCAGGTCACAGGACATTAGGGCATATTGGAGCACATTGGGGCATATTGGAGCACATTGGGGCATAGCGTTTACCTGGCAGCCAGTATGAAGGAAGCATCTGTTATAAGTTCTCTCTCATGTCACGCTGCCCTGACGGCCTCTCCTCTCTTCTCGGTCCATCCCAGATGATGTCACAAGCAAATAGGGATGGACGAGGAGAGAGGAGGAGCCGTCTGGGCAGCGTGACATGAGAGAGAATTTATCACACACACTGCCAGTCGCGCTCTTTTCCTCCCTCCCTCCTCCTCCTCTACACTTCACACACAGCAGGCATCCCCCTTTGTGTGTATTGGAGCTTAGTGTGTTAACTTTGGCTGCGCTGTGAGAAAAGTCCTCCTAGATCAGGTTGTGTGATAGACGCATTGTTCTGCCTATTACACAAGCTGATCTAGGAGGAGGGCGGGACTTTTCTCACAGCGTGGCCAAAGTTAACACACTAAGCTCCAATACACACAGCGGGAGATGCCTGCTGTGTGTAATCTTGGGACTCACAGAGACGAGAGATGCTGACACGGTCAATTTTCTGCCCTGTTCCCTGGCGCCATATTGCCTTGTGCTAGCGCCGGCCCTGAATCTACGGATCTGGAAGGAAGCAGCTCTTGAGGGAGTCTATTCCACATTTGCACAGCTCTTATCGTTTGCGTATTTGGAGATTAAATCTTTTTTCTTCCAGACGTGAAGAGAGCGCCCGTGTCCTCTATATGGACCACTTACAGTGCCTTGAAAAAGTATTCCTACCCCTTGAAATTTTCCACATTTTTGTCATGTTGCAACCAAAATCTTAAACGTATTTTATTGGGATTTTATGTGATAGCCCAACACAAAATGGCACATAATTGTGAAGTGGAAGGAAGTTGATAAATGTTTGTCAATATTTTTCAACACACCAGCCAGTGCTCTCAGCCATTGGCTGATCGGATGCCGATCCGCTGCTTGTTTTCCAGCATGCCTATTTAAAAGAAGCCGGACAGGCTGCTGTACACACTGGACAAATGTCCCCTAATTTTTGTTAAACCGGACAATTTTCTGCCAGTGTGTACCAGCCTTAACACTAATACAATGAATAGTTAAACCCATTTCAAACTAGTAATATTTGTGAACTTGACTTAGAAAGCTTTTGCTGCACTTTTTCTTTTTTTTTTTTTTATGCATAGGTGATTTACTCTGACAAGGTTGTCACAGCCTCAGGACTCTTGTGCTTTTTACATTCAGCTGTCAATTTCTATCTGCCTGACATGACTGAAAGCAATTTTCAATGGTAAACACTTGTGACCTCTGCGAACTCGAACATTATCTTAAACTTCTGTTTGAATTGCAGGTCACTAGTTCTGTAGACAAGTGCCATAATCAAATCTGCTATAATCTTGCGCTTTATCAACAAAGCTTATTAATCAAAGGGTGTTAAAATTAACACAACATCCTGTCTACGAAGGGCTTGTTCACATTTATCCTGTTGTCATTTATTTGTTCAGACTTTACACAACATTTTTTAAAGAATCTTGTTTAATTGATTTGGGCTGCTCAGGGCAGCATGTAGGAAGAAAACGTTTCCTACTACTGCAGCTTTGTTTGGCAGCTTACAAGTGTAAAATGTATTATTTTCTATAGGACTCATTCCCATTACCATGCTGCATTACTGTTTATTGGGAAAAGGTATTGTGCATTTTGTATGGCCAATGGGAATAATCACATGCTAGAAATCCAACATGTTGGTTGTATCAAAATCAATCGATGGATTAACTTGGATACAATCAGCCTGCCCATAGATGGATTGAATCTTGAATCAACCACAGCTAAGTTACTATGCATCCACCATTTATTCTGTGGATCATCCTGACTAAGGTGGCATTTCATCATTAACCACTTGGTGCCCATGCTATTGCTGAAAGATGCTTAAAATGCTAGGAGGCCGTCCTCCCGCACTTGCGCTTTCCAACCGCCGACCCGCTTTGGTCCTCGAATTTGGCTCATCACAGATTGGGGTAAAGGGCCAATCACAGCGGCCCTTTACCACGTGATTACTGTAACTGTCAGCCAACGACAGCTGATCACTGAAGTAAACAGAAGCTAGTCATTGGCTTTTTTCCTTCCTCAGGCTGAGAGCACAAGAAAAAAAAAAGAAAGACGTTAACTGGCTTCTGTTACAGGACATCTGTCCCCGTAGTGCCCACCAGTGCTGCTAATCCATGCCCACAAGTGCTGCTAATTAGTGTCCACCAGTGCCACCTACCAGTGCCCATCAATACTGCTAATCAGTGCCTCATCATCAGTGTCACTTATCAGTGCGGCCAATCAGTAGTACCTATTGTAACGGTCACCACCACTTACGACCTTCCATCCAACCACGACAAGCTTATCTGACACACTCCGACAATATTGCATACACGATCCATATCCTTTCCCAGAATAAGACGAGACAGAGCTCCGTTCTTGCTTCCAAAGATATGACAATTTATTAGTATTTTCTAAGCTTCTTATACAGTCTCAAGCATAATGCAGTTAATCACAGGACAATGCAATCTTCACCCCCCTTCACACCATGGGGGGCTTCAATCACACTCTAAAAGGCATTCAGGTAAGCTAACCATGTAGACCAGTCGGCACCGCATCTTCAATAGGGTTCAATTAACCTTGAATAGTAACACAGACATCTAGTTGAATAAGTTCTCTAGACAGCTTTATCACACAATGGCAGAGTCTTGTGAGAGTGGGTGCAATCCACACCTTCAACGGAATGTCTTTTCAGTGAATAGCCAACACCTTAAGATATTTCCATAGCATATTGTACAAAGGTATGACTCACTCTGGTCTTGTAGACCTGAATTAACACCTTTCAAAAGCATGTGTGCCCAGATTGCATAGCTAACAGCTTTTGATATTTGAAGACATCCTGCAAACATGAATTATTATTAATGTCCCTTATTAATGTCTTCTGTAATATATGAATTATGATTCTTTGTCACCCTATGGCCCTAGTGGACATAAGGTGACCCTAGACATAGGAATATCTCAGTCTGTCACGGGCCATTTCGTTACACCTATCAGTGCCACCTATCAGTGCAGCCTCATCAGTGCCTTAAGATAAGTGCCCACCAGTGCCATCTATCAGTGTCGCCTTATCAGTAAAGCCTATCAGCGCCCCATCAGTGAAGGAGAAAATGTACCTGCTTGCAAAATTTTATAACAAACTATAAAAAAACATTTAGTTTTTTTTTTTTGTTTGTTTAGCCAAAAATAAAAACCCAAGTGGTGATAAAATACCACCAAAAGAAGGCTCTATTTGTGTGAATAAAATTATAAAAAATGTACTTTATCATTTGGGTACAGCGTTCCATGGCCGCACAATTGTCATTCAAAATGCGACAGCCTGGGTAGGAAGGGGGTAAAAGTGCCCAGTAAGCAAGTGGTTAAGCTGCCCGTGTTGGCTAATGTACTTTACTTGAAAAATTGTCCAGTTGTTACACGAAAAAAGACTTGTATCAGGAACATTTTGTGTTCTTGTGAATATGATGCTGTGTGCATGTGTTGAGACTATTCTAATTTACCTGTAATGAATGCATTTGATAAAACCCAAAGATGAAACAGAAATACAACTAGTGCCTGCCTGGCAACAAAGCTAACAAAATTGATGTCATTATGGTTGTTCTAATGCACAGACTACTGTTCACTCCCTATTATGTTGGCCACTTGACCTGAAGCAGGTTGGAAATGAATTCTTTCAGTGCCTGCTCACCTTAGCACAAACGAATGAAGCAAGTGTGTACGCATTGTACGGAGGGAAGAATGCCACTGTAGAGGCTAAAGCATTCCTGACAAGTATGAATGATGCTTGATTCTATTTACTAAGGAGTGGTTGGGCACATCCAACGTCACATCCCTCCCTCTATTATTTGTTCTTATCACTTTGATCGGCAAACACTAGAAAAGACTTGTGAACATTTATAGAAATCTGCAAATATTTTAATAGTTGTATGTTACTCAATTGCATTCCAAAAATGGAGATTTACGCTGACCATTGACATGGGACAGTTGTCTGATGTTGACTCATGAGGTGACTACCTAAAATATATATATATTTTTTTATGTTTTTGAGTGGTGTATAACCATCCTTATTGGAACTGCCACACATGCATGTTTGTGCATCTCACACTTCTTTCATCTTTTCTGTAAGGAAATTCAAATGAAATATCTCTCTGAGAACGATTAGTCTAGAGCAGGGGTGCCCAACCAGTGGCCCAACCAGTGGCCCGTGGAGCCCTCTGTTGTGGCCCGCGACCTCCTGCTCTGGAATGGAATAGAATACTGTTATTAAAGGTCAGTTTATTACTAAAATCACAGGGCCAGATTCTTATACCTGACGGCGTAGCTTAGCGTATGCTATTTACACTACGCCACCACAACTTACAGGAGCAAGTGCCGTATTCTCCAAGCACTTGCTCCGTAATATGCGGCGGCGTAGTGTAAATGGCCCGGGGTATCCCCACGTAATTCAAACGGGGCGGCTTGTATTTAAATTAAGCGCGCCCCCGCTCCGAACGAACTGCGCATGCGCTGGCCGTAAACATAGCCCAGTGCGCATGCTCCATAGTACGCCACAAATACATTGGTTTCGACGTGAACAGCCCTATTCGCGACGAGTTACATAAACACGACGCTGTCCTGACATCCATACTTAACATGGCGTACGCCGGACCTACGCAAGATTACCCCTCATATAGCAGGGGTAACATTACACTTACGCAAACGACGTAAACTACGACGACGGGGCGCAAATACGTTCGGGAATCGACGTATCAGGATCATTTGCATATTCGACGCAGAAATCAACGGGAACGCCACCTTGTGGCCAGCGTAACATTGCAACTTAGATCCGACGGTGTAAGTGACTTAGGCAAGTCGGATCTAAGCAAAATCTATGCGTAACTGATTCGTATATGGAGCTACGCCGTCGTATCTCTTACGAGAATCTGGCCCATAGTGTATATATAGGCATATCTTTTCCGCAGTGGTTACTGGGCTGCTTTCAAACAAATCCATAGGTGCAGAGCAGTTTACCTGCGGGTTACCTGCACTGAGCCATAGATTTCTGTTATTACCTGCGAGTTTGGGGAGCTTTCTGAAATTGCACCAAACCTGCAGAATATAATAGAAGTCTATTGCAAAATGCAGGAAAGCCAAAGGTACACTGCGTTGCACTCATGGTGCGGGTAAACCGCAGCGCATCAGTGTGAAAGCAGCCTTGGGCCCCTTTCACATGGTCAGTCCGACAGTCTGACCAATTGGACACTCCATTTACCTCTAAGGCCTCGTACACACGATCGGACATATCCGATGAAAACGGTCCGCGGACCATTTCCATCGGATATGTCCGATCGGGAGTTTGATCCGATGGCGTGTACACACCATCGGATCAAATTCCCCGCCGCCGGACGGCGCGGTGACGCGGCGGTGACGTTGACGCCGCCACGTCACTGATAGGTCACCGCACCAGGAAGTAAAACACTTCCGCGCATGCGCCGAATCCATTCGGCAGCGGCGCGGCGGCGGTGCGGGACGACATGTCTGCTGGTAAGTGTACTAACCAGCAGACATGTCGGGCGGACAGATTCCCACCGGATAGATTTCAAAGCTTGCTTTGAAATCTGTCGGGTGGAGAAATCTGTCCGCTAGCCCATACACACGAGCGGAGATGTCTGCTGAAACGGTCCATCGGACCGTTTTCAGCGGACATATCCCCTCGTGTGTACGAGGCCTTAGTAGTGGCAGACATAAACCGACTTGTGTTTTACCCCCAATACGATCCGCTAAAAAAATTGTGGGGTGTGTCCATGTTCGCTCTGCATATGCATAAGCTGCTTTAATGTTGCACACAAGCACTGGAGCACAGTTGTCATCATCTTTCTGCACAGAGAGCCTTTATCCTCATCTTTGTGGATTTTCACTGTTGGATTGGACTGTATTTCTGCACTTTTGGACTGAGTTGTGTACACTATATTGCTAAAAGTATTGGGACACCTCATGCCTGCCTTTACAAGCACATGACCTTTAATGGCTTCTCAGTCTTGGTCTGTAGGGTTCAATATTGAGTTGGCTCCGCCCTTTGCAGCTATAACAGCTTCAACTCTCCTGGGAAGGCCGTCCACAAGGTTTAGGAGTGTGTCTATGGAAATGTTTGACCATTCTTCCAGAAGCCCATTTGTGAGATCAGGCAATAATGTTGGATGAGAAGGCCTGGCTCGCAGTCTCTGCTCAAATTCATCCCAAAGGTGTTCTATTGGCCAGGCCAGTCATCATCTCCCAGTTAGTTTTTGTATTAGTTCCCCTGTCTGACACTAGAGGGCATGTGATTACTTATATCTCTTGACAAAACAAATGTCCCCGTCTATGGCCTTGATGGCAATTTCGCAAATTATAGAAAGCAGTGTTTTAAATAAAACATAATTCTTTGAAAATGCAAGAAACACGCCTTAGTTAATGCAAAATCGTTATTAATTTTCACTTAAAACAGCAACACTAGTAAAATGCACTGCACTGTTTATCTAATCAAAAATTCAACTAATGATCTCAATTATCTTCTTACAGGAGTAGGTTTTAAAACTTTTACTGAACGAATGTGACAAGCATTCTCCCAGCCATAATTGATTAAACATGTGTTTTGTCTAATATGATTATTTGCTTATGATCATCAGCTCCATCTAGTTGCCACAATGTGGTACTTTCTTGATTAAGGTATTTCAGAGAAATATCAAATTATGGCCAAAAGATGAAGCTGCGACCATAGATAAATTATCAAATTAGATGGGATACGGAGATAATTCATTATGGCTGAGCGAATACTTGGGACACATATACAGCAATTTTTTTAATAGACCCTGAAGTGTTATTACAATAAAGTGTAAGGGGCTGGGCCATTTTCATAGACAGTGCAGAATTTATAAGAAAAAATCTGAATTTCACCCCGCTCATCCGCTCCTACTAGTCTATGTTTTTCCATTACCTGTGCCTCTTTTCTGATGATCATGTGCAGGTCGGAGTGGAGGGAATATATCTTCAGTTTCGGGTGCATGTTCTTCTGCCTTGGCTCAAGTCCCGGCCAGCTGCCTGCCTGCTTATCTCCTTGCCTTCCCTGATGGAGTGAGGCAGGCGGTGGCGACGGGCAGAGAGTAGCTGATTGCCGCCATTACTAGTAAAAAAAAATAAAAAATATGTCCCCGGATTTCATCTTCAAAATCTGGTCACCTTACTTTAACTAACACTCACTTCATGCCATACTCAACAATTTGCTGTACAGGAAGAAAATATTCCCCTGTGTACATCTCTATAACAATGCTTCCCAACCTTTTTCCCCTTGCGTACCCACTTTTCATAAATTTTACCCCATAATAGCAGAAGGCCAATATTGATGTGCGTGGCAAGCCATGCTGCACGATGGGTGTGTCCACAATGCAACAGTGGAAGGGGTTTAATGGTTAAATAAAACCTGTGCCTACTCTGCTCTAAGACCGGCCAAAGACAGAGTGAATTTCTTTTCTGCAATCACGGTTGATGACAGGGGAACAGCCGCTTGCAATGATCCCATGTAAAACTTGTCAGGCTGGTCGTACCCAAGTTGATTGATTGATCAACTTGCATACATTCAGCCAGCCAATGCATGGTCGAATCTCAGCTGGCTCAGAGAGCCTATGACGAAACCATCTCCAGGACAACTGTATTTATTTACATTATTTATATGCTCCTGACAATTTATGCAGCGCTTCACACATTCACTAATATGAAAGTGAAATGCGTATATGAAAGTATAAATTAAAAAAGTATGAAGGAATAACCAGAATGTGTAAAAGTGGATGTATGCTGTGCTCATACTAATTCCTGCTCCTTGACTTCACTGTCCTCACTGCCAGTCTGCAAGTTAACCTCTGCTTCCTCATGCTCATCCCTCTGCTCATGTGACCAAGTTTTCAGTTACACAATTTGCAAGCAGTATTAAATGTATCATTAATTTATAACTATCATTGCGATAACTGGACCTGCAGGGCGTGTGGTAGTGTTCTGTGACTGCTGTTGGTGGGTGTAACTCCAACAAGAGTGATGTCAGGACCGAGCGACACTTGGTTAGAAGCAGTGGCGGCCTGTCCATAGGGGCGCCCAAGCGCCGCCCCCCCTTCCTGTAGTAAAAAACAAACAAAAAAAAAAACACAGGCCCTTTAAGACATTTTATTTTGCTAAAATGTCATTTTTAGTTTTACCTGCAGTTCTGGCGGCCGTCAATAGAGGGCGCTGCAGCGCCACCCCCTATCGCAAATAACACACATTCAATGCAATGCATTGAATGTGAGTTATCATTGTTGCCAGCTGCCGCTGGTCTATTCATATAACCGGACGTTTGGGCGCCAGTTACCTGGATAGCGGCAGCTGACTGGCTGAGGGGAACTGTCTATCAGAGCTGCTGGCTCTAATAGGCTTTCCAAGTACAGCCCTCCGGCTCTCGGATGTCTATACTCGGAGCGCAGGCAACCTGCGTTCCTTGCATAAGACGGACGGCCGTTTCAGCCAATCAGGTTCCCGGATTCTGGTTATCAGGAACCTGATTGGCTGAAGCTTCACCACGGCGGCAGAAGACATCGAGGGAGGACATGGAAGCTTCAGGTAAGTGCTTTTTACAAAGAAAGGGGCAACATGGGGCACAGTGGCATCATGGGGCACAGTGGTGACAAAGGGCACAGAGGCGACAATGAGCACAGTGGCATGGGGCACAGTGGTGACAATGGGCACAGTGGCATCATGGGGCACAGTGATGACAATGGGAACAGACGAACAGTGGCATAATGGGGCACAGTAGTGACAATGGGCACAGTGGCATCATGGGGCACAGTGGTGACAATTAAAGCACAGTGACTGCATTTGATGGCATAGCACAGTGGTGACAATTGATGGCACAGTTGTTGTGTTTGATGGCATGGCAAAGTGGTGACAATTGATGGCATGGCACAGTGGTGACAATTGATGGCACAGTGACTGCATTTGATGGCATGGCACAGTGGTGACAATTGATGGCACAGTTGCTGTGTTTGATGGCATGGCACAGTGGTGACAATTTATGGCACAGTTGCTGTGTTGCATGGCACAGTGGTGACAATTGATGGCACAGTGGTGACAATTGATGGCACAGTTGCTGCATTTGACGGCATGGCACAGTGGTGACAATTGATGGCACAGTTGCTGTGTTGCATGGCACAGTGGTGACAATTGATGGCACAGTTGCTGTGTTGCATGGCACAGTGGTGACAATTAATGGCACGGTTGCTGTGTTGCATGGCACAGTGGTGACAATTGATGGCATGGCACAGTGGTGACAATTGATGGCACAGTGACTGCATTTGATGGCATGGCACAGTGGTGACAATTGATGGCACAGTGGCTGTGTTTGATGGCATGGCACAGTGGTGACAATTTATGGCACAGTTGCTGTGTTGCATGGCACAGTGGTGACAATTGATGGCACAGTGGTGACAATTGATGGCACAGTTGCTGCATTTGACGGCATGGCACAGTGGTGACAATTGATGGCACAGTTGCTGTGTTGCATGGCACAGTGGTGACAATTGATGGCACAGTTGCTGTGTTGCATGGCACAGTGGTGACAATTAATGGCACGGTTGCTGTGTCGCATGGCACAGTGGTGACAATTGATGGCACAGTTGCTGCATTTGATGGCATGGCACAGTGGTGACAATTGATGGGCACAGTGGCTGCATTTGATGGGCACAGTAGCTGCATGTGATGGGCACAGTGAGGCTGCAATTATTTATTTATTTTCCGTTTGCGCCCCCCCAAAAATTTGGAGCACCAGCCGCCACTGGTTGGTGTGCCTTGAGGACTGGAGTTGAAAAACACTGCATTAGAGCACCCAGGATCTACACCCGCGATTGTGTCTCACATGTCCATTACACATACCAATACTTATAATCCATTGCTAGGAAAGTGGGCTCATTAATTAATCACTTAGTTAATTCATTCATTGAAGTCCACCCATATAACAGGATCATATAATAGAAATTCTAATATTACAAAACATAAATAAAAATAATAGTAGTAATAACAAAAATGAGAAAACACACAATTAACTAAAAAAATCAATACACGTACTTATTATTTTGAGTATATAGTTTATAAATAGTCCAACACAGGACGGTAATATTTTCATAAAGTGAATGTCCAAGATACTTTTATACAATCACTTTTCAATCTTAATTTCACTTGAATTTTAACTACTTTTGTACCATTCACAGGGCAATTTCCACACACACTTTCAGGCCCCGTACACACGGCAGAGAACCTCGACGTCGTTCCGCCTGTCGAGGTTCTCTGCCGAACGTCAGAATCGCTGACCCGCCCGTCGGGAAAGGCAACCAGCCATTCATCCTGACGGGCCGTTGAGCAAATAGAGAACCTGTTCTCTATTTGCTCGACGGGTTTCCCGACGGGCAGGGGCTCGCCGAGAGCGTACACACGGCCGAGGTTCTCGGCAGAATGCGGCTCCCAGCGAGGTTCTCGCTGGTTTCTGCCGAGAACCTCGGCCGTGTGTACGGGGCTTCACTTATATGTTTTGCACCTCATTATCAACACACATATCCTGTCCGCACACAACATTCTCTCGGTTCAATTCACGCAAACACACCTCACACTCGGCTATACCACATATCATCTTTATCTTTACAATTGCACACTTACACCTCACTCTGTCTTTCTCCTTTCCCCCTCCCCCCCCTTTTTTTCGCCCTTTTTCCCGATCCCCCCCTTTCCCACCTCCAGTCCACCCCCCCTTCTCTTTTTCTTCACTTTCACACACGCTTCTCACAGTTACAGGACCCTCAGTTCATATGCCTATTCACTCCCACTTTTTCTTCTTTTTACACCTACTCACCCCTTTCACACACACATTAATTTATCAACCCATCCAATTTTTTCCTACACCTGTCCACACAATGTTCTTCACTTCCACACACGCCTTCATAGTTACAGGACCCTCAGTTTATATTCCCATCCACTCATATTCTTTTTTTTTTTTTTTTTCACCCCTTTCACACACCCACCAACTTTTTAACCCACCCATTTTTCCACATATTATTCTTCACTTTCACACACGCTTTCATAGTTACAGGACCCTTAGTTCATATGCCTATCCACTCATATCCTTTTTCTTTTTACTCACCCACCTCTTTCACACACACATTAACTCATCAAGCCTTTCATGTTTCCCTACACTTGTCCACACATCATTTTCATGTGCTCTTTCAGTCCTGGTTTTTCATTCATACTCATCTGCATTATGCGTATATAAATCACGCATTAACCCATTTATCCACTTATCCACTATTACACGTTATAGTTCTGCACTTTTAGAGATCTCCATGGCCAATGGATGAAAAGGTGCGTGGCTATGGACATGTGGTAAGCACTTTCAGCCCTACTTGTGTGATGCACCTGTGATTACCTGTTTCTCTGATTAGCCAATTAATCAATTGGCTTTGAGGGCGTTTACACAATTGTTTTCTATGTTGAATAGAGTATAAATTTATTTTTCTCTGCCATGCAAATCTAGCTATGAATAAGCACTGTATGATAGTGTGAAACGCGTCAGCTTTTCTCCTGATTTTTTGCTGTGATATGTTAATGTTGTGACCAGTTTTATTAAAAGAAACCATTTTTTTGGAGTGCGGCCGTCCCGGTTTTTCTCTACACATTTTTGCATATTATTGCAGTGCCTGCATCCAGGTGTTTGGATTTCACATTGCAGTTCCCTGGGACCTCTGAGTGGTAAACTTTCTCTCTCATCACATACGTCAGGGGGTTGTTGTCAGTCTTGACCATATGCTCTGCTCCATACAAGTAATCCTTTAGCTTATCCACCACTGCCCATTTCAGGGCTAGGAACTTAAGCTTGTGTGTGTGCTATTTATTTTCAGCTGTAGCCACTTCTGCTCAAAAACACCACAGGTCATAGCTGTCCTTCAGACTCTTCATACAGCACCCCACCCAAACCCTCTCGACTAGCATCTACAGTATGTGTAGCTCTAATAGCTTTGATGTGTCAGTGTAGGCTAGGACTGGAGTGTTGTTCCGGCACTCCTTCAGTTGATTGATTGCTAGTTCACACTGTTCCATCCACTGACCACAGATAGGCTCTCAAGGTTTCTTTGACCCCTTATCAGGCTTGTCTGACAGATGTGCACCCCTTTTCTTCAACAATTCAGTGAGAGAATCCCTCAACAAATCTTTGATAGTAGGAACAGAACCCCAGGAATGATCTTAACCCTTTGACTGGGTCTGGGTCAAGAAAGCAACAGCCTCTATTTTGTCGGGGGCGGTTGCAATTCCTTTGACAGGGACAACATGCCCCAAGTAAGTGACTAACTGTCGCTAAAATTGGCACTTCCCTAAAGACGAATGCAGCCCTTTTTCATTAAGCCTCTGTAGCACCTTTTTTTTATTTAATCTTCATGTTCTTTGAAGGTTCTACTGAACATGATGATATCATATAGGTACACCAGGACCTCATTCAAACTAATGTTACACACTATGTGCTCCATTAGTCACTGAAATGTTGTCAGGGCTCCTGACAGTCTCCTGTTTTCAGGGTGCATAGGGATTTGAAAGTAACCACTCTTTAATTCCAGCACAATGAACCATTTAGCACCAGACAATCCAGGGCATGGTGTATTGGTTGGGGATAGTCCATTGGTTATGTGTTTGATAATCAATGCATTGAGTCATTCTTCTTCCACACCAAAACTATTGGAGAAGGAGAAGTGCAAGGGCTTTGTGGCTCCCTAATGATTCCTGTTCTCTTCAGTTTCGCCAGCTGATGTCAGAGGTCTTCCAAATATCCTAGGGTAACTCTTCAAGCCTTGGCGGCTATGAGGGCTTCCTCTGCCCCGACAGTCTTCGTTAGCTTGGCGTATGAAAGCGGGTTATTTGGATCTCTAGCCCCAAACTAAAGCAAGATGCGGTCTAAAGGCTGAGCCCCTTTCATAACTTGTGACAATAGGGCCTTACTCGCAGCCTCTACCACCATGCTGCCTTAATGAAGAGCCTACAAGCATTCAGATGATGTGCATCCAGGCTTATCTTGCGTCAGGTCCCAAATTATGTTTGATGTCAGGGCCCATAAGCTCTCAATCACTCTCTGCCTCTTGATATTGTCAGCTACTTCTCACTCCTTAAAGGCTTGGGTTGTCTGATTGATCCAGGCATCAAGGTCATACTCTCCAAAGGGTGAGGGAGACTTGCACAAAAAGATTCTTAGCTTACAGGAGCCGTAATTGGTTGGCTTGGTGGGATTTCTTAATCACTTCAGCCCCGGAGGATTTGGCTGCCAAATGACCAGGCCACTTTTTTCAATTCAGCACTGCGTCGCTGTAACTGACAATTGTGCTGTCGTGCAGCGTGGTATTTGATCCACATATAAAAAAATATATAGTTTAGGCAGATACGTATTCTTCTACATATATTTGGTATAAAAAAATAAATAAAAAAAAATCGGAATAAGCATTTATTGATTGGTTATAGCGTCTACAAAATAGGGGATAGTTTTATGGCATTATTATTAATATTTTTTTTTTTACTAGTAATGGCGGTGATCAGCTATTTTTTTCGTGACTGCGACATTATGGTGGACACTTTTGACGCTATTTTGGAACCATTCACATTTATACAGTGATCAGCGCTATAAAAATGCACCGATTACTGTATAAATGTGACTGGCAGGGAAGTGGTTAACCACTAGAGGGCTAGGAAGGGGTTAAGTGTGTCCTAGGGACAGTTTCTAACTGTGTGGGGGCGGGGCTTACTGTGACAACACTGATCCCGATGAGAGGGAGCAGACAATCAGTGTCCTGTCACTAGGCAGAACAGGGAGATGCCTTGTTTACAACAGGATCCTTCCGTTCTGCCGCTCTGTGACACGATTGCTGGACACCGGCGGACATCAAGTGACATGATGACATGCAAGTAACATTGTCAGTAACTGTATCTCAAATTCATGTTTTCACTGCTGTTATATCTAATGCATAAGATTAAACTGGTAGTTTATTTAGGTACCATTTCCCTAACATACTGCATTATAGTACTACACTAGATATGTATACTCTGGACTTTTAAAAGGTACCATTTCAATGTAAACATCATATACTCAAATATATTGCAAAATATTTTTATTGCTACAAATCTTAAAATCACATACAAAATAGAAAAGAAAGTCTATGCGTGTTGATAGATTGATATACCAATATGTCTGCTTTTTTCCTGCTGTTCTGCCTCCCCAGTCACATCCGCTTAGGAAATGTACCAGCATCAGAAAGAAACCCTTGTAAGAATGCAAATAGCATTAAAAGAAATGTGGGGTTTGTTTCAAATGCTATGCCTACACAACACTATGCTAAAGACTTCAAGGCTATTATTAAGTGCAAAGAATGCAACAGTGATGATCACATGCAAGTGAGCCATTTCAAGACACTACCACTCCGTCCACAAAAAATTCTCCCAAGGCAAATCAAGGAAGGGAGAGCACAGACAAAACAGCGCCTCATATTCCAGTTTTCTCTACATGTACAGATGTAAGGGGGTGGTACTGTAATCCTAAATAGGTAAGATTATATGTCCGAAATGTACAGGATAGTGGGGGATTCTAATACCTATACACCACTCCCCTCTGACCCCAAAACTTAAATACAAGAGGGATTTAGAGAGGATTATGGCTAGGGTTCTTGAGGCCGTTATTCTAAACAAAAAAGGGAGTTTGTTTTTGGTGAATAAGGCACCGTGAACACCAACTATCTATTACCTACCAAAGATTCACAAGAACCCTATTTGCCCCCCGGGACTCCCAATTGTTAGCAGCATAGTTTCAATTACATCCCGGGTAGGCAGATATATTGATTTTTATTTGCAACCTTTTGTAAAATGCCCTCATTCAAAAAATAAATGGCATATTATTAATTTGCTTTATTTTTAGTTATTATTTAGTTATTTAGTTAGTTATTAGTTTTAGTTATTTTTAGGTAAGCAGATTGTAGAAAATAGTATGCATCACAAATGTCAACCAACATCATATAATGATAGGCAAAAGTTATAGCTTGTCAAAAAGATCTACGTACATTAATGAGATAATGGGTAAGGTTCCTTTACAGTGTTGTGAGAGCAGAAAACTGGTTCAAAAACTCCACAACAGCTACATCCTGCAATTCAACCTGAATAATGGGGGGAACCTCCAAACCAGGAAGATGGTTAGTTTTATAGGACATATATATACCATTAAATGAGATGGAGAGGGAAAAAGTAAAAGATAACCTAAAGAGTAAATTTAACGTAATCCCTATTGGCAGGTACAGAGCCAATGTAATTTAGTGGACTATGACTAAACAGTGGGTCCCTTATAGGGTGTGGCTCTCTGTCCTGGTTTCACAGGAGAGGTACAAAAGGGATTATGCAAACCAAAATTATTTTATCTGTAAAAGGGAAAAAGGAAGGAGTGGGCGACACCAATGGTGTCAGTGGGGAATAGAAGGGTAAAAGGGCAAAGGAACAGTAGAGAGAAAATGTGGGGGGGGCGTGAGAAGCTCTGGCATGGTCGACGGCCCTAGGCATCAAATTTTCCTGAAGCGAGTTATTCAAATGTAGGACTTATATTCGTCCGAGAATATGAAATATGGAAGCCGCTTTTTGGATCGGGACTTCCTGTCTGTCCGGTGTCCTATATAATGGAATTGTTAGACTATGCAGCCTCCCACAACTACTTCTGGTTTGACAATTTTTTTTTATCAAGACAGGGGGGTTGAAATGGGGGCTAAATATGCCCCCAGCTTGGCTAATCTTTTTTATGACCAAGTGGGAGGATGACATCTATGCCCAGGACAGACCCCAATTAGTTTTGTGATGGGATAGTAATTGCTTAGAATTGCAGGAATGTATTGCATCCCTGAATGTCAATCATAGGGGGATACATTTGAGTTATGAGATGGGCCAATCAGAGATGACATTTTTTGGATCTGAAGATCTCCGTTTCAAGGGGAAAGATTGGCTACATCGACTTTGTTCAAGTCCACCGACAGGAACCCCTACATTCCTGAAGATCACAGGTGTCAAACACAAGGCCTGTGGGCCGAATCTGGTCCTCCAGGCCATTTCATGTGGGCCTCACAACTCTCCTGCAACTGCAGGAGCGCTCCAGCCCTCCTCTGGTCCTCCTCCAGACCCTTACTTTCTGCTTTCAAGCAATGCATCCAACTTCTTCCCAACAGCAGCATAAGGAAAGGGGGGTACACTGTGATATAAGGGAGAGTGGGGGACTCAACTTCTGATGGTGGGGTGGCTCTTGACATCTAATATATGGGGAGGGGATGTGCTGGACATCTAATCTAACAGAGACAACCGGCCCTTTTGAGGGCAATTATAATGCTGATGCGGCCCACAATGAAATTGCGTTTGACACCCCTGCTGTAGATAGATGACACTACATTGAATCCTGTAAATGTTATGAACAGTGAGGACTTACTTCAACATAGGCCACTCCGCACAAATAGGACCTTTTCGTTAGCGTTTCCCTTTGTTTCTACTTATTCCATGCAACATAGGAGTATTAAATAATTTCCAGACATTAGCACATTGTGAAGAACGATAGAGTGCTGAAGGCGGTTTTACCTGAGAAACCACAAGTGGTGTTTAAAGGGGCTCCATCATTAAGGAATAGAGTGGCTCCTAAAATCTTTAACCCTCCCACTAATATAATTAGTTTTTTTCAACCAATTAACAGGTTTCTATCAATGAGGTGCAGGGTATGTTCTCCGAGTGGTTGTGCTTATAGAAGAACCGCCAGTTTTATTTCTACCAGTACACAGATGCAACATACGATTAAAATGTTTATTACTTGCTCAACAGTGGGGGTGGTCTATTTATTGCAGTGCCCATGCAGTCTTCAAAACGTAGAGAGGACTAAACGCCCTCTACAGGTTCACCTCAATGAACATATTACTGATATTAAAACTGGGTTTAGGAAGCGCTCGTGTCCAAACATTATTTGCTTGCACACAATAAAGACCCCCCAAGACTATTTTTTTTAGGCATTGATAAATATAGTCCCCATAGGAGGGGAAGCTCACTAGTGAGGGAAATATACAAATTAGAAATGTCCTGGAGCCATAAGTTAACCACTTCAATACAGGGCACTTACATCCCCTTCCTGCCCAGGCCAATTTCCAGCGCCGTCACACTTTGAATGACAATTGTGCGATCATGCTACACTGTACCCAAACAATTTTTTTATCATTTTGTTCCCACTAATAGAGCTTTCTTTTGGTGGTATTTGATCACTGATGGGGTTTTTATTTGTTGTGCAACAAATAAAAGACCAACATTTTTTTTTCTTTGTTTAGGTTATTAAAACTAAGTTTTCTTCTTCACTGATGGCCACTAATGAGGCTACACTAACAGGCACTCATAAGGTAACATTGATGAGGTGGCACTGATAGATGGCACCTGTATGTAGCACCAATGGGCTGCACTGATGTGTACTTATGGGAGGCATCGATAGGCTGCACTGATGGGCACCAATAGATGGCACCTGTATGCAGCCCTGATGTGTACTTATGGGAGGCACTGCTAAGCATCATTAACGAGGAGATATCTGGCAGGCATTAGTAGTGGGCACTGACTGGCACCATTTGTGGGCACAGATTGGCATATTTTTGGCCCTGCATGATATCTCTGGTGGCAATAGGGGGGATACCTGGTCATCCATGTGTGGTGGGCATCCCTGGTGGTCCATGGTGGGCATCCGTGAGAGGGGCTGCACTATTCAGCGCAGAACCCCATCAGGAGAGCTGCCGATCAGCGCTCCTCTACTCACATCTGTCAGACGCGAGTGAGGAAAAGCCAATAAACGTTTGTTTACACTGCAATCAGCCATGATTGAACATGGCTGATCACGTATTAAAGAGAATCCACCAGAGGCTCGTTACCGAGATCGATGTAGCGGTGTATCAGACTGAGAAGCCGCACCACCGATCGCCGTGCTGCACGCCCCCGCGGGCGTGCGCTGGCAGTTATCCTGCTGGACATCATACGACACCCAGTCAGGATAAGTGAACCATCGCCCAGCTGTCATTTTGCTATAGGCAGAGTGGGAGTTGGTTAAAGACTTATTCTACTTGGGTTGAATATAGATGTTGGCTTTGTGTTTGGGATCATTGTCCTGCTTAAATGTCCACCATCATTTCATCTTCAGCATCCTGGTAGATGGCAGCAGGATTTTTATCAAGAATATATTGGTACATTCATCCTTCCTTCAATGACATGAAGTTTGCAAGTACCATATGCTGAAAAACAGCCCCATGCCATTATGTTCCTACCTCCAAACTTCATTGTTGGTATGAGCAGGGATGGACTGGCCATTGGGACTACAGGGAGTTTCCCGGTGGGCCGATTGCTCAGTGGGCCGACTTCAGTGACAGCGGACCACCACCCCTCTCCGCTCCTTTGTCTCTCTCTTCCCGCAGCGCTCACCTCCTCCCCCTCCTCAGAGCGCTCACCTGGGGGGAACAAAGAAGCAGGGGAAGGACCAGAGGAGCAGGGACGACGACAGAGGAGCATGGGGGAGGGGACAGACAGCTGACTCAACAACTATGGCCTTGGAGTTTCTTACCTCTGCCTAATCTGGTCCCATAAGGGGGAGCACCAAACTGATTCTTTGCCCCGGGTGAAATAATGTCTAGCTTCCCCACTGTTACTGCCTATAAGAGTGAAGCGCTAGTAAAGGGGGAGTGGGGGCTTGTGTGGCCGGGTGGTGCAGGGGTTGTCTGGCCGCCATGGGAGAGACCTGTCAAAGTGGGCCAGTCTATACGAAGTCCAGGGCCAAATTTTTGTCCCAGTCGAGCCCTGGGTATGAGGTTTGGGGTGATGTGCACTACCATTTGACCTCCAACATGGTATGTATTATGGCATCCAAAGAATTCAAATTCGGTCTCTTCTGACCAGACTATATTCTCCCAGTATTTCAGACTTGTCTAAATGTTGTGCTGTAAACTTTAAATGAGCTTCAACATGCTTTTTCTTCAGCAATTAAGTATTGCGTGGTGAGCGTGTATACAGGCCATGGTGGTTGAGTGTATTACTTATTGTTTTCTTTGAAACAATTGTACCTGCTAATTCTAGGTCTTGCTGAAGCTCTCAACAAGTGGTCATTGGCTCTTGGTCAACTCTTCTGATAATTCTTTTCACTTCTCTGTTTTGCAAGGAGCACTGGATTGTAGCCGATTTATGGTGAAATCATGTTCTTTCCACTTCTGGATTATGGCCCCAAAAGTGCTCACTGGGACATTCAGATGTTTAGAAATCCTGCTGTAACCAATGCCATCAGTATGTTTTGCAATTATAAGGTTGTGAAGCTCTTTTACCCATCACAAGTTGTTTGTGTGTCACCTTGGTAATGAGATACCTTTTTATAGGAAATCATATTAGAATGAACCAGCGGATATTAATTTGCACACAAAAAAAATGGTCAGGATTACTTTCTAATTACTGATCGATTTCAGCTGGTGTCTTGGCTTTCCATGCCTTTTTGCAACTCATTTTCTTTATGTGTTCAGAAATTGAGTTGTGTAATAAAATGGAATGACACAGGGAAAAAGTATTGAAAAAAGTACTTATTTGTTTATGGTTTCTTTGTATGTAGGAAGTGCATAGGCGGTTACTGACGTGGTGAAAAGGTCATGTCGATGGCACCTTTGGAAGTAAATTTACCTAGAAAAATGGTGATGTGATCAATACCTAACTTTACAGTGTGTGTAATATATATATATATAAAATATATATATATATATATATATATATATATACATACATACATACATACATACATACATACACACACACACACACACTATATAGCTCAAAGTTTTGATTGGACAAAAAAAGACCACTTTTGTGATTATGTAAATATAAAACCTTCACGATATCCCCCAATTCCTAGTATTTTGGATTCATATTGGTACTTAACAGTAATAGGGAGGATCACAAGGGGTCCTGTTGACATATTAGGCAATTGAACCTCTGGCTTAAAATACTATTTTTCATTGGTCATTATAATGAAAAGCGCATACATGAAAGATCAAGACACAAAGGTTTCAGTAAAATTTTATATACAGTAATGCATATTTACATTTTAATACTGGTCTGAATAACAAACTGTAATGACATCAATAAACATTGCAACATAAATTAAATATGCTTGGTACATTTAAGAAACAAGATTAAGAATGAAGAACCACAGAAATAGATCAGACAAAGATCAACCAAACCTCCCTCCCATCCCCAATTTTTCAATTTGACTGAAATATATTATTCCACCAACTTTTCAGTGATAAATTAAACAATTTAGTATTCTATTTTCTGCAATAAATTTCAATATAGGCAGCAAATATTATCAAACCCTCTATGTGCGTTAGGCATATAAATCTATCAAAATATTTCTTAATCATGCCATGCACAAAAGGTGGCCAAAATAAAGTTGTACAACTTTTATTCTGGCGCAAATTTGAGAAAGGATAGTTCTTACAAATATCTAGTGATGCCACTCCAAATATCCTCCTTCCCCAAATTCACAAATTCGTAATCATATAGGGTATGTGATTAACAGAAGGGTTTCATGATAAAAAATAATATATAAAATTGATCAACAGCTGGAGACATTCAGAAGTTCACTAGGCCTTATTTATAAAGCAGATAGAAAAAACAATATTTTTAGCTTTTTTTCAGTGCGGGATTCAATAACCAGGAATTATCTGAGACTTTTTTTCCCCATTAGACAACTTTATAAATCAAGGATGTATTTTTAGGAGTTGTTTATGTGTTGTTCACGAGAAGAAAATTCATTAACAGTACAGCATTTATGTTTCTACAAAAAATGATCTGTCATCAGTAAATAAAGTGTATATGTGCTAACCAAGCAAGTGATCATTGACTAAAAGTTTCCAGTACATGGCCCCATAAATACAAGGAGTCTTGGCCAGACCACTGGACACCATCAAAGAACTTCCAAACCAATGGATCACGCCTGAAGGTGATGGTCTCCTTAATTGTAACGTATCGATTCCTCACTCATGATTGTGAAATTACTGTACCAAAATGTAATGCAACACGCATTTTTTTCCTACCTTTACAATGTCCATATTCATCTAATTCTGAACTGGGTTTAACATAAATACCACAAGCATTAACCTCAAGGACAGCCTGTTAAAACAAATTTGGAGCTTACATTTTGAATTACGAGTGGGCTAACAAAAGTATCAGGGTGAATAATAATAATAATAAAAAAAAAAAACCATGTTGAGCATTTTTTTGAATATATATACACACTTATTAGCACACAGCTCTCCAAAGTAGGGAGAATTCAGAATAATATCCCATCACTTGGAAAGTCAGTTGCAGTGTGGCATGGATGGCATTCTGAACCATGTTAAAGTGCCCACATCATGCAGTCCCAATTTCAAAGTGATAAAATGCAGTCCAAGTTAAATCGGTTGTCAGTAAAACGCATCAGAAGTTCATGCTTATAGCAGAGGAACAAAGCAGCAAACGAATAACACTTAGTGTTCTGGACTGAGAGAAGTACACACTATAGAGTGATATGCTTTGTTCATATTTCATGTCTGAGGTTTACAACCACTTAGCAAAGTGACTGCATAGAATAAGCAACAGTGTATGAACCTTACATGTAGAATTGCAGCTAGCAAATCACAGAGCTTCTTTGATTTCTTCTTTTTAGACTCTTGAAAACGGTTATTTTGCTTCATCAGCTTATTCACATGCAGTCTATCAACATGGTTTTACTGACAGAGACCGAAAGAGTTCTTTGGTTGCAGATCAGTTGATATATACACATACATATAAAAGTATTTTTCCATTAATAGCTTATGATGAATATTCGTTTGCCTGCTAAAATGAACTAGTAAGTGTATAGGAAAAATACAGAGAACACTGTAGCTCCAGATCAAGTTTATATATCACTACTCTGCTCCCATGTAAAACCAAGTACATAAAAAGTTAATTCAAGGGTAAAAGTGATTGTTTAAACACATTTAGTTTTATAATAAAATAAACTCAATATATTGAAATCAGACTTGTCTTCTAAGCATAGCGCTTTCACTATAGGACCATGCAACGTAAACATTCAACAACCACTAAGACCAAACAAGAACGCAGTACACAAGTGTCCACCTCACAAACAGCCTCGAAACAAAACCTGCACGTCCCAGCTTAAACTTTGAGACTTCAGCCACAGAAAGAATCTAACTTTGTACCAAGTATTATGTCAACAGGAGAAATGCCAGCCAATCTGCATAATGCACAGCATTATTTACAAAGGGTGCTTGATAAGGCGATAGATCCAGTCATAACTATTGGAAAAGACGTACGTTTACATATAGGAAACAAGTTAAAAAACGTTTGCGAGACGTGCCAATTATTTCTAGTTCAGTCATTTTTTATTGAATTTTCACAAAGCAATAGGCACAAACAAGAGTGTGCCAATTATTTTTCTATCAGGGAAGGGGAACCAGACTGTCATTGATCTTACGCCACATTTATCCTTTGGTTGTGTTTGGGCGAATGCCGCAGTGGCTTGATCAGGGACAGACTACAATATCTGGGATTCTCCTAGCCCTGGTTGGACCAACCTAAATAAAACAAATACCAATTACAAAGTGGCTTACTTTGTTATTGGTTTTAACTTGGCAAGTTGTTCAGCAGGAGTGTTAATTATTCTAGTCTGGCATACAGATGATAAGAAGACTTGGAATGCCAAAAGGTGAAAATATGCACCGATAAAAATATACAATTTTTTCCCATAAGCTTTGAAAGAACACAATTGCTTATGTTATTGGAAAAAATACACCTTTTGTCCTCTATACTGTAGTTTTTTTATGGTTTTAAAAAGAAGGGTACATAAACCATTTCCTACTCAGGCAGCCTTGTGAAATAATGCTGTGCACAATCCAGGAAAGGCAATTTCCTTTAGAAAGACTTGCATGGTTATGGAATATTAATAATACTGGTATTCATTCTATTGAAGAAAAGGACTTCCAAAAGTTAAATCAAATACTTTTAAAAGTATGGGAAAAAATACAAAAATATGGCTTAGATTCAGCATGGCAAGCCATGTACATGGCCAGCCAGCTATTGCTGGACTATACCTCTCATTAACCTCGACTCTGATGGTGACAGATAAATTAAACGTAATATGTAAACATTGCATCTGTTTTTAACTCCCGATTTACTCCACTAAAATTAGGTTGAGCACCCATAAACCGCCAAGACAAATTAAGATTTTTTTTATTATTATTTTTTTAGCTCAAATGTATACTGCTTACCTGAAATGCAGTTTCCTTAGTATCTCCATTTTGGGCACTTTTCCACTTCCTATATATTTTAACGAACACACACACACACACACAATTCTCTGATGTGAACAGAAAAAGAACCACACTAAAGTCATACAATCTAGTTATAAATCTGAAAGGATAATGATGTGCATTTGTGACCAGTGGCTAGTTTTACATAAACTGCTTCCAGGATTACTGCCGTCATTTTATTACATAAATGTACAAGTGGAGTATACTGATCACTCATGAATGATATGAAGTCATACAAACTGTGTGATCAACACTATACACTCTGAATTCACAATGTAAAATAATACACTGCTTAGAAATAATGCAGATAACTGATTATCAGTACCAAAATTCAGACTAGTTAGTGCTTCATACATACAGAATTTCATGAAGTTCAAGAAAAGGAAATCTCAAACAACATTCAATTATCATGAATATAAAAATAAAAGGTATTTAGAATAAAATTAAATGTTCTCAGTAGATGTGAGCAAAGTTGAGAAGTAAAAGTAGAAGTCAATTCTTAGGAGATTTGTAGCTATGGAAGTATCTGAAGGCAATGCTAAAGCAATTAGACATTCAGGGTAATGATGCAACATTTCCCCCAAATTACTTGCTATTTAGAGTTATGGTTTATGCGTCCGTTTACTTTAAATGGTTTGTTTGGGTCACACTGGCCCACACAAACTATTTCTATATGTAAATGATTCTGCCACTGTGAACTGACTGTATCATACTGTAGTAGCAGCATTTGCTACACACTGTACAGCAGTGTTTCTCAAACTTTCTTCCATCAAGGGACCCTTAAAAATTCTGCACAATTTCGAAGCACACCATTCTAATAAAAAGGTAAAAAACAAAATAGTTTTACATAATACAGAAGATTGTAATGTTGCACAATGTATAGCTATAAGGCAGGCTTGAACACAAATCTTTGGGCATTTTGCCAAGGCAACCCTAAAGAAACCTGGGAGGCACCCCTGGGCACACTGGTTGAAAAAGGCTGCCACATTCTAGCAAGCTTTGCGGGTGGCTTCCCCAAATTTGAGAGTGCTTCTCAGCCATTCAGAGGAAGTCTTGTATTTTAATCAATGACTACAAGGGTTCCCTCTGATTGACCGAGGTGGAAATGGGTGACATATGCCTGCTTCTCCACCTCTCTGCCAATAAGCAGGAAGCCTTGTATTTATTCAGAAAAATAAAAAGCTTCCACTAAATGGCTGAGAAGCATTCAATCTGACTCAATTTTGTCTTAGCAGTGATGGGAAGTCCCCCTTTATGCCTGCCAGAACACAGGGCTGCATACTGTACTACAGTATGATACAATGCTGACAGTGGCAGAATAACTTCGCTATGGAAATTGTTTGTTTGGGCCAGCTTGGCGCACACAAACTATTTAAAGTGAAAGGAAACCTGGACTTAAAAGGATAAGTTCACCTTTGGGAACATGTTGCATGTTTCACCCATTTTTAGGGGGGGGGGGGGACATGTTCCCAATGCTGAAGCCACTGCCAAATCCCCCCTCCCTGTGAAGTTTCTCGTACCAACTGTCACTTTTTGAAATTAGCGCAGCTGTGTGTGTGAATGAACTACACCCGACATCCTTTGTGGCTGTTGGCTTGTAGTTTTCAATGAATGGAGCGCCATAGTAGTTCATTAAAGGGGCTGTAAAGATTTGTTTTTCATTTTCTAAATAGGTTCCTTTAAGCTAGTGCATTGTTTGTTCACTTACCTTTTCCTTCGATTTCCCTTCTAAGTGTTTTTTTTCTTTAAGCTTGCCCCCATCATCCGAGCCGTTCTGGCTGGGGGGGGGGGGGGGTTAGCCAGCTTGCTCACGCACTATCTTGGCACTACATCCCTGTGAACACTATTTAGAAAAAAAAAAAAAACGAACCTTTACAACCCCTTGAAGTGTTCCGGTCAGTATCTGCTTACCTGCAAAAAATTGTGCATTTAAGCTTTAAGGCATGTCTTAATCCCAAAACAGGCTCCCCCCCCTTTCTTTTTACCTGGTTATCCTTCAAGTAACACACTTACTGTTCCAGTGTGGCTACACTCACTCCTTCACTATATCTAATCTATGTAGGAAGCCACGGTTGCCACCCAGGCTGGACTTCAATGAGCTTGCCTTGGTTTATCTCGGTTAAAAAGGGATGGGATTAGAAGTTTACATAAAAAAAAAAAAAAGATGTCACTGTTTTTTGCATGACATAAAGGTGACATAAGGCTGGCCATACATGGTTCAAATCTTGAAACATTAATGGGCAGGCTGAAGTACCAAGTTGATCGATCAACTTGGGTACAACCAACCTGCCGGATTTGCTTGCGATTAAAGCAATCGGCAACTATAGCTGCTAGTGATAATCGCAGTCTTCTCCCAGCAGAGAGACCATGTCTCGGCAGGAGGGATTCCCCTGTCAGCACTCGGTATTGATGGGGGAATCGTGTACATTTATTTCCTGCAACCCATGGCTGCAGGAAAGAAATCCACACCGTCGATGGCCTGCTGCTAATTTGAAATTTTTTGTCACTTATCACAAATGTGAGTTAATATCCTTTCAGATTTAAAAACTAGCACATGAAAAAACTGGGGGTGACAATGCATTTTGGCATGATCAACAGGTATTGTCTGTATTTGCTAAAAATGTTCACTGCCTGAAAAAATTAATAAAAAAAATAAAAAAAGTAGCCACCACATCCAAAGACTAATAAGCTGCAATATAAAAGGTTTAGTTTAGCAGTCATTTAAGCGAATGGGGTGGCTAGTCTATAAAAAGGAAGTTATACTTGCCATCATTCCCCTGTTATCAGCTTATGCCATGTTCACATCTGGCACAGTATATTATGGGCAACTGTTTAAAACAAACCTGCACTGACAAAAATGTAGGAGCTCCCAAAGAGGCCTTTTTCGGGTGTTGTTCCAATGGCTTAATTACACTGAGTAAATGCCCTTGATTTACACATCCAGTGAAGTATTGTTATGGGTCACTGGCTCATTGCAATGATAGAAGAGTGACCATAAGAGTCAGGAAAAAAATGAATTTTGATGAAGAGATGCAGCTTATACCAATTGCCCTTGACATGTAAAAAAAATGCCACTGGAGAGAAATTACATGAATTCAGTTTACATGCAGCAAGCAAAGGTCAAATCAACACAATAAAATAAAGGATCGTGAACCTTAGAGCAATCACAGAAGATGAACAGTACAGAGGGGAGTTGCACGTTTACACGGATGTACATTCAGCTAGACTCTCTACTGTGAAAGAGCTTTTCAAGATAGAACTGGGAAGATCACTTTGGCAAAGAAAGCCAAGCCACGAAAACATTAGTACGCCATTGCCGTTACTAAAACGTATATTGTTTCTAGAGAACCCCAGAATTGGCACTTTAGTCTGCAGTTCACCACTGCATGTTCAGGCACACTAAAAACATATGCATATTTCATATTAAAAGGAAAGTGTTAAAATAGAAAACTAGATTATCTAAAAAGAAATCTATTAAAGCTGAGAACTGTGCAGTAAAAAGGAGAACAGCAAGCACCCCACAATAGAATTAAAAAAAAAAATTAAAATTCTGAAAAGAAATAAATACATGGTATGTCTTATAAGAATTACACAAGAGCACCACCTAGTGGAGAAATTGCCCAAAGCAACACAATGCTTAGTTTCAGGGTTGGAAAAGATGAATATTCCGTCAACAAATGAAGAAAGGCTACAGAGATTTTTAGAACATGAGTACAAATTTAAAGTCTTATACCTTTCTGAAATATACTGGCACCTATACAGAGCAGCTGGTGAACAATTCAAAGGCATGTGCTCTATCCAGTTATTCCTGAGGATACCGCCAGCCAGTGTAACCAAGTCAGTTAAATTCAACATACAGCTATTTTCAAGTATGTTAACATGTTGACTGTCAGCTGAGACTGAACCATATTGCTCAGAATGTATTATTCTGACAGTTTAGGAATCAAGCAGCTTGTGTACATAGCAGCCTGCTGACTATCTATGGGCGAAAAAAAAAAAAAGGAGAGGGCTCATACCTTTGTAGAGTACTACAAGTTCATGAACGGCTATGTATTCCCTGCTAGGCTTGTACCTATTAACAGTACAGTAGTGTGAAAAAATATTTAAACCAGTTCATATTCTCTAAATAAATTACAGTACCAATGATTTTTTTTTCTTTTAAACCTCTATCTACATTTATACTGTATGTTCAAGCAGTGTGGAAAATCAGTGATATAATTTACATAAAACTATTTTACAGTTATTTAAGACGCACGTATTCTTCTATACAATAAGAATGAAAAAAACAAAACAAAAAAAAAACACTTCAGCTATTGAGAATCCTCTTGAGAGTTTGTTTGTTCTTCAATAACCTGCTTTACAATTTCAGCAAGTTTCAGACGGTCAACCTTGTCTGTAAATCCTTGTCCTAAAATAAAAAAATATTACTAAACGATTAGGAATTTTTTGGCAACATTTATCCCTTACAAAAAGGATAATAATATTGATTTACTACAAATAATAAACTGACTTCTGGGTAAACTTCTCTTGGGAATCTTCCATAACAGCACCACTGTTTATATATTTTACCCAACTACATTGTACTAACTTGGACAGGAATGTCCTGCCCTATCACATCACTTCAAATATCTATACAGACACAATACAATGTCCCAAAATGTATCACAGGGAGAAAATGATCTGCATGCTTTAACAGAAGACTCTGCACAGGGGAATGTCAGCAAATAAAAATTCTGTCTTTGCTGATGGGGAGAGCTTTAGTGCACCTTTGTTAACAGGGGAAGGTCAAATCAAACATGGAGGAGAACAAGGACTACAAAGAAATATAACTAGGCAAACTGAATTTTATGAAGCCCAACAATATCATAGCACTATGAAAAAAGGAAAATAAAAAAACATTCTGCTTTGTGTTACATCAGCTTGTATATATACATACATAATATATATATCTATCTATATATATAAATTAATGAATGCGTCTAGATCAGTAGTTTTTTTAATCTCGGTTTGCAGTTTAGGTTTTCAATCCTACCCAGGAAACTCTTTACGCATTTGTGTGGTGTTTTGAAAGGTTGTGGCTTCTTCCCACAAACAAAACATTCTGCTAGGCTAAATATTTTCCTCTTAAAATTTACCCGCCTAACATTTGTGTTGCTATAAAACTATGTTTATACCAGTCCCTCCATTAGAGAACAACATGTGTCCTAGTGTCTGTGCTTTAAAAAATAAATAAAAATGCAGACATCTACCTGATCTCACAGCGCCTCCTGGCGATCACGTGACTACTCGGCTCTCTCCTCCTTTCATCCCCAGCTGACATCAGTGGAAGTTCTCAGCCCTGCCCGATGGAGCCGTCAGACGGGGAGAGGAGAGAGCCGAGGAGTCACATGGGCACTGGGAGGCTGTGAAATCAGGTAGAAATCCGATTTTATTTTTTTTATAAAGCACAGACGCTAGGACACATATTGTTATCCAACAGAGGGGATGGTATAAACATAACATAGTGGCTTAAAAACCACTTTAACCATTTGAGTTCATTCACGTAAAAATATGTTTACATCCGATCCATATTTTTAAACATAGGGGTTTGAGCCATTCCAAAAAATGGATGCTGATGGAAGTGGATATAAATGGATGATCAACCATTTAAATCTGTTTTTCCATAGAGATGCATTGATGTCCATCTTTCACTTCTCAACAGACAAACAGTCCGGATGTGTGAAAGGGGTCCAAGGCTCCATGTAAACTATAAGCTTAAAGGGTCACTAAAGGAAAAATATTTTTTTGCTGAAATGACTGTTTACAGGGTATGGAGACATAATAAGTTAACTGATTCCTTTTAAAAACGATTAAAAAACAGATAAAAATCAATCATATAATGTGCCTCTAGTTTCACTTTCGTTTTTGCATCTAGCTTAGTTTTTGCATGTAATTTAATGCCTCTGTGCTGGACAGTGCCATAGAGAGTGATGGTTAGGAAAACCAAACTAGAATCTCCCAGTACTGTGGTCCATCAGGAAACAGACAACCAGAAAGTGTCCAGAACAGATCAGAATTACAGCAACATCAGAGCAAAAATTAACAATGAGGACATGAAACCAGGACTGCAGTAAGGTAAAGGAAGCTATTTAGCTAAAAAAAAATAGTTTCTTTAGTGATTACAGAAAAACACTGGATGAAAAATTTGCATTTTTGTGCCAGCTTTTAGCAGTGTTTAGAAGTAGCGAAGATGTATTTCTGGACAGCCACACTCTTGAACAACAGTTGCCTTTATTTAAAATAGGAACAGCACTACAAGCCACAGCAATCAAATACTCGGACAGCTGACGCCTTTTTACACTATATCTAGTGTTTAGTCATAGCTGACTAGCACAATACCACATCACAAATGTATATTGCTCTCATAAAGTCACACGATGATAAACAGGGGTGGTGTAATGTGTCTAATTCAGTATTTTTCAATTCCAGTCCTCAAGGCACACCAACAGGTCATGTTTTCAGGCTTTCCATTATTTTGCACAGGTGATTTGATCAGTTTCACTGCCTTAGTAATCACCACAGCCATTTCATCTGAGGGAAATCCTGAAAACATGACCTGTTGGTGTGCCTTGAGGACTGGAGTTGAAAAACACTGGTCTAATTGGCTGATCAATTAAGAAGAAGCCTGATTAGAAGACCCCTGTGGATCTAATAAAGTGAAAATCAATTGTGAAAAATGAGAAGAGAAATAAAACAAAACAAAAATAAATTAAGAGATGCGGTGTATAAAATAAGCAGATCAAAGTGTATATGTAAAAAAATTGCTCATCAAATAAGCATATATAATGAGTGAAGATGACAATTAGAAAAATTGAAAATAAATGAGCAATTTTTTACATATACACTTTGACCTGCTTATTTTATACACCAGTGGCGGGGCATCCATAGAGGGCGAAGAAGCGACTCCCCCTCTCTCCTGCACCACTATCACCAATAGATAGATTCATGCAATGCATGAATCTATCCATTGTCACCGCTGCCGTCCCCTATTCAGGTGTTCGGCCCCTTGTCGGGCATCTGAATTACAGGTACATGTTTTTTTGGGCAGCGCCCGATTAGAGCCGTCGGCTCTAATCGGTGTCCCGATTAGAGCCATAGGCTGTAATAGGTTTCCACCCAGTGTTGCGTTAGGGAAGCGAATAAATCATTTCCCTAACACTGACCCGTCTCTCAGTAATCAGGTGCTCAGGTCTGGTTACCCTGTCACCTGATTGGCTGAAGTGACAGGCGCTGTGATTGGACGCTTATCAGGTGTCCAATCAAAGCAGAGGACGGGAGGAGGATAGGAGAAGACACGGAGGACTCGGAGCGTGGAGGACAGCACCAAGACGGGTAAGTGCCGGGCAGGTGGCAGGCACACAGGCTGCGTTTGATGGGGCACACTGGCTGTGTTTGATGTTTTTTTTTTTCAGTTTGTTTGCGCCCCCAAAAATTTTGAGCACCATCCACCACTGCGTTAGACACAAAAACGGAAATAGCGAGTACACCATCTTTTTTTTAACCATATGTGAAATTTACCGGTAAGTGCTCAATTTTATTAAAAAAAAAAAGGGGTTTACCGGTTGCTACACTAAGAGACCATTTTGTTTATAAACTTCCATGGAGATATTTCAACGCTACCTGGGTGACTGGGAGAGGGGTCCAAGGAGGAGAAAGATTATTGAATGCTTGCCTAGAGATCCTATGCCAGGGGAGCCCAACCAGTGGCCCGCGAAGCCCTCTGATGTGGCCCGCAACCTCCTGCTGTGGACTGCAGGTTGCCTACCCGCCATCCCAGAGCATTAGTGTTGTTAAAGCCAGCGGTAGAGAAAGCAAGCAGCTGCTGAGCAGAGCCAATGCTTCCTGTATAGCACTGGTTTCTGTCATAGGTGGAGTGATACCAAATGCATGCTGCTTGGGACAGCAAGTTTATCACTAAAATCACAGTGTATATATGGACAAATCTGCTCTGCAGTGGTACTGGGCTGCTTTCAAACTACCGCAGGTGTAGTGCCTGCGGCTTGCCTGCACTAAGCCATAGACTTCTGGTTTTATCTGCGGGTTGAGGCACTTTCAGAAATTGCATCACACTAGCAGGATATGATAGAATTCTATGGCAAAGTACAGCTAACCTGCAGGAAATCCACAGGTGCACTGCGCTGCATCCATGGTGTGGGTAGACCGCAGACCATCAGTGTAAAAGTAGCCTTAGACCCTCTTTAACATGATCTGACCCAATTAGACCCTCCATTAACCTCTATGGAGTTGCAGATGTAAACAAACTTGTGTCCATTTATACCCACAGAAGTGGATCTGTCCTCCTCCATTTGATCATGTGAAAGGGCCCATAGAGTAGAGTGGGCTGTGTCTGTGCCGCTTTGCATATGCAGAGTGGACGCGGACCTGTCATCTGCTCATTGAGGCCCGCGACTGGTTACTAAGTCGCTTAAATGGCCCTCGCTCTTCAAGAGGTTGGGCACCCCTGTCCTATGCAGTATATGGGTCATTAGATTGAGTCCATTCCTGTGGGAGGGGTACAAAGTAGGGTTGTCCCGATACCACTTTTTTAGGACTGAGTACAAGTCCCGATACTTTTTTTCATGTACTCGCCGATACCGAATACCGATACTTTTTTTTAAATGTGTCCCCAAATGCAGCCATGTCCCCCCACATATTGCAGCCATGCATGTCCCCCCACAGATGCAGCCATGCATGTCCCCCCACAGATGCAGCCATGCATGTCCCCCCACAGATGCAGCCATGCATGTCCCCCCACAGATGCAGCCATGCATGTCCCCCCACAGATGCAGCCATGCATGTCCCCCCACAGATGCAGCCATGCATGTCCCCCCACAGATGCAGCCATGTCTCCCATATATGCAGCCATATCCTGTCCCCCATATTGCAGCCATGTCCCCCATACCTAGTAGTAGCCGATGCCACCGCTTCCGCGCTAATCTCCGTGCATTACAGCGCATATTACAGGCACCTTTCGTTTGAATTCTTGTAATGCCCGCCACGCCGTGTATAGACACTCCTCTTCTCGGGATTGGACGGATCCGTCCAATCCCGAGCAAGGGGGAGTATCTATACACGGCTCCATGCATAGACACTCCCCCTTGCTCGGAATAGGACAGATTGGGGGAAGTATTCTATTCAGGCATCGGGGGCATTTGCGGCAGTACTCGGTATCGGGACAACCCTAGTACAAAGCAGTGGATTGTGATAGCGATGTTATATATGCACTAGTGGTGTTAATGTGGATTGGATGCCACACTTTTTGATTGAAGCGAGCACAATTCTACACTTTTTCTGTGTGGTGTTGAGAATATTACATAATGGTTGTTTTAGGCCCATTCTTCTCTCTGAGAGGATATCTGGAATAGATTATTTCCTGATGGAATGAGCAAGGAGGAGGGCGACATATAGTGATCAATAATATATGCCTTTTAAAGACCCATTTAAACTGGAAGGGTCTAATCATTTGGTGAGAGTTCCCCATTACCATTGTTATTACTGAAGACACAAGTATTTTGCACCAAGTATAAACATTTGGGTCTATTTGTTTTTGGTAAACTTTACACACTGGGAGAAGAGTGTGATTATATAAGTCCAGTTGGTCTTTGTGGGGAGAGATAGCAATTTTAGAGTATGTGAGGGAGAAGGCATAGTCCAAAACTCCAGTTTGTAGCCCATAGAAATGACACTCAACCTCAACACCTGACAATTCTTGGAATCAGTAGGTCCACAAGGCCAAAAGACACCCCCCCCCAACTCTGACACGTTGGGGCACCCCATAACGGAGAAGATGGCCTGTAGCCAGACTTGGCTGGCTTGGAGGTTAATGTCTTCAAATTAAAGTGTTTTAGACTCTGGAGCTGGAGGCCTGAGAGGATTTTTTTTTTCCTAGTCTGGGAAGTAGGTGGTCTACCAGCAGATGCACAGGCTTTTTTCTGGGTGGAGAAGAGTGCTCTTATACCCCATGATCTCCTTGATGTGCCACCTGCCAAAGGAAGGACCACAGACATTTTACGTAAAAAAATAAAATAAATGGATGGCCGAGGAGGTTCATCCTGGCGATCTGGTGAAGCATATATGCAAATCTGTTCAGACAGTAGTGTAAGATAAGGCACCAGGTACAAGCTCAAGATGGTGGTGAAAGGATGTTTCCATTAAGTTGCAGTTGAAGTATGGGCAAAGCTTTTTGGATCACAGGAGTGTTCCTTGCTCTGCATGCCTGTGACCAGTTTACAGCAGACAGCTGGTTCAGGCTGGGGAAAGATCCCTACTTTACAGTCGAGGTCCACCCAGATGCATGGATCAACAGCTGGCTCAGCCTCTCAGCTTTGCCACTGGGAGACTGACCCAGCCCCCCCCCCCCCAGCGGAGGAGCAGAGAGCCGTTGATTGACCGTCACAGCTCTCTGCTCAGTGCAGAGGGGAGAACTAAGAGATTAGCGGTGTTTGATTGCTCAGTTCTCACTGCAGAATCTTATCAATGCTGCCTAGGAGTATAATCCATCTAGAGGAGTATAAGGTTTGTATAAAAAACAACATACTTCTCTTTTAAAGTCTTGGGCCATGCACAGCAAGAATCTCTGGCAGATGGCCATGGAGGCCACTGCAGACTGTCTAACCCCCACCCAAAGGAATAGACGGCCTTAAGAGAGCCTGTAACCTTTAATCTGCTGGGTCTCTGAACTCTGGATTATGCTCTACAGGCACCGTTAGTGTTTTGTTAAGACAGGAAATTGCTCGGTCCACCATGTGGTCCCCATCCATTTTAAGAGGAGCAAGGAGCTTCTCCGGATAAGTCCAGTTACTGTACAAGACAGGCGCTATGAGCAAGTGGACCAAGAAAGTCTTAGCAGGTTTGGGCAATTTTAGGGATCCCATTCTATGCAGATTCAGGCTGCTTTAACACTAAATAAGAATAGAAAATGGTACCTCATCCCCACAAAGGCAAACACAGAAACCAACACAGGAGGGGGAGAATAAAGGGGCTCATTAGTGACACCTGCAATCAACGGTTAAATAAAAATAAATAAAAAAAAAGCCTGCTGCTGCTGCTGATCGTTTTTCCACTGAACTTGATTAAACGATCTTCTGGGGACGCCAATACACTAATTGAAAAACAGTTGGTTTTGCTGAACCACCAAAAATTGTAATCGGTCTATGGCTAACTTCACACAGGCAACACAGACACCCTTTAAAAGAGTAGTATTAGAAACATTTAAGACCAGATAAGATTCACTTTAAGATAAAGATGGCTGACAATATTTCAGAATTTACCATTCCAGCTAAAACTTTGCAATGTGTCTCTCAGTAATTTACAGTCTCTGTTGTATTCCCAGGCGTCGTGTACAACTTCATTTAATTTTTCATCTTCATTTTCTCCTGTAAAAAGAAAACAAAAACTGAATGTCTTAGTTTAAACATTTTTGTTTGCATCTGCAGGGATTGGGGGGAACTTTGGGTAAGCAGACCACACATTCGGGTCCTTAAAAGTGGAATAAAACTCTGTAGTTCACAGTCAAAGAACCTCATAATCTTAATCTCAAATATAAACATGCTTACTAGATACTCTGTACAGCATAATATATAATAAGGATTCATACTGTGTTTTCTCATATAGCGTTACAATGCACTTGCACATATGATGCCAAACAATAGTCCTACAGCAATATCTATGGAAGGGGAAGCTTTAGAAGGATGTGAATACACTCTACATCAATAAAGGTACTGTACTTATAAGCTTGCTGATGGGGCAAAGTGTAAAAGAGTCTAATTCAGTGTTAAATGATTATTGAACACCAGTCCACAGATGTATGTCACTGTAACAAATAAAGGGATTTTTAAATACAGCTTACCTGTAAAATCCTTTTCTTGGAGTACATCACGGGACACAGAGCGGCATATTCATTACTATATGGGTTATATGGAGTACCTTCAGGTGTGGACACTGGCAATCTCAAACAGGAAGTCCCCTCCCTATATAACCCCCTCCCCTAGAGGGAGTCCCTCAGTTTTGTAGCAAGCAGTATGCCTCCCAAAATGTTCACCCAAAAGAGGGGTGGGAGCTCTGTGTCCCGTGATGTACTCCAAGAAAAGGATTTTACAGGTAAGCTGTATTTAAAAATCCCTTTTTCTTTCTCGTACATCACGGGACACAGAGCGGCATATTCATTACTATATGGGATGTCCGAAAGCAATGCTTTAATGAGGGGAGGGAGACATCTTCCAAAGAAGGATTCAATTTAGAGGTATACTCAAATAATAATAATAATTCAAACTTAGTCAAGAAAAAAATTTTTTTTTTTTTTTTTTTTTCTTTTTTACAACCAAGGGTGCCCCTGATCCCGAGGATCTTAAACTGCAGCCTGTAGTACTGCCTGTCCAAAGGCAGAATCCGCATTTCTTCTCACGTCTAGTTGATAAAACTTTGTAAACGTGTGGACTGATGACCACGTCGCCGCCTTGCATATCTGAGCCATAGAGATCTGATGGTGTGCTGCCCAGGAGGCGCCCATGGCCCTGGTAGAATGGGCCTTTACCGACAAAGGAGGAGGCAACCTCTTCAAACCGTAGGCTTGAATGATTAATTGTCTAATCCATCTCGAGATGGTGGATTTTGCAGCTGCCTGCCCCTTCTTGGGGCCATCTGGTAGAACGAACAACACATCTGTTTTCCGGATCTTTTCTGTAGCTTTAAGATAGGCCTTCATGGCCCGGACAATATCCAAGGTATGCAGCAACCCCTCCTTTCTAGAAGTGGGTTTCGGAAAGAAGGATGGAAGTACCAAATCCTGGTTCAAGTGAAAATTGGATATAACCTTTGGCAGAAAGGAAGGATGGGGCCGGAGAACTGCCCTGTTCTTATGCAGAACGAGATATGGTTCCTTACACGATAAGGCTGCTAATTCTGACACTCTCCTGGCCGAAACTATGGCGACCAAGAAAACCAACTTTCTTGTCAGTAAAACTAAAGGAATCTCAGCCAACGGCTCAAAGGGTTGTTTCTGTAGAGTGGACAGGACAAGATTTAAGTCCCATGGACAAATTGGTGACTTGACAGGAGGATTAATACGCAAGACCCCCTGTATGAAGGTCTTTACCAGCGAGTGGGTGGCCAGCGGCCTCTGAAACCACACTGACAGAGCTGAAATCTGTCCCTTGATTGTGCTTAATGCCAGGCCTTTATCCACTCCTAGCTGGAGAAAACTTAACACCCTATCAATGGTATATTTGCGGGAATTCCATCTTTTGGATTCACACCAGCCTACGTAGTTCCTCCACACCCTGTAATAAATCACCCTGGAGGCCGGCTTTCTAGCCCTAATCAGGGCAGGAATTACCTGCCTAGACAGACCTCTACCCCTGAGAATCAGGGATTCAGCCTCCAGGCCGTCAAATTTAGACGTTGTAATGTAGGGTGGAGGATCGGGCCCTGTGAGAGTAGGTCTGGTCGTAGAGGAAGAGTCCAAGGGTCTCCCACTGCCATCTTCAGGACTAGTGAGTACCACGTCCTCCGGGGCCAAGCTGGAGCCACTAGAATGACTGGCTTGTGCTCCACTCTGATCCTGCGCAACAGGCGAGGAAGTAACTGTAGCGGAGGGAATGCATATAGAAGTTTGAATTGATGCCAAGGGCAAACCAACGCATCGGTTCCGCAGGCCATAGGGTCCCTCGCTCGAGACACGAACCTGTCTAGTTTCTTGTTGAACCTGGATGCCATTATATCTACGTCTGGCATTCCCCACCTCTGGCAGATTGTCTGAAAGACCTGGGGATGCAGAGACCACTCCCCTGGCGACAGAATCTGGCGACTTAAGAAGTCTGCCTGCAGGTTGTTCACTCCGGGAATGAATATCGCCGAAATGCAGGGTACATGAACCTCTGCCCACTGAAAAATCAAGCTCACCTCCCTCTGAGCGGCCTGACTCCTGGTTCCCCCTTGGTGGTTTATGTATGCCACCGCTGTGGCATTGTCTGACTGGATTCTCACCGGGAACCCCTGTAATCTGGAGGTCCATGCCAGAAGGGCTAGGCGAGCAGCTCTGATCTCCAAGATATTGATGGGGAGCTGCCTCTCTGTTTTCACCCAAGTTCCCTGGCGAGAGAACCCCTCGAAGACCGCCCCCCAGCCTGCCAGGCTGGCGTCTGTGGTAACTACCTTCCAGACAACAGGGCTGAAGGATCTTCCCTTTAGAAGATTCTGAGGGTTCAACCACCAGGCCAGGCTTTGTCGGACCCTTGATGATAGCGTCAAAGGGGACTCTAAGGCATGTGCTCTCTTGCCCCAGGCTGCTAGAATGGCTGCCTGTAGGACGCGAGTGTGGATCTGAGCGTATGGTACTGCCTCGAACGTGGCCACTAGCTTGCCTAGTAATCGCATACACAGGCGAATAGTTGGTTTTTTCTTGCTTAGAACCAACTGAACCAACCCCTTGATAGCCTCGATCTTTACAAGGGGCAGGAACACCCTTTGCTGTTCTGTGTCTAACCTCATGCCGAGGTATTCCAACTGCTTTGTAGGCTGGAACGCTGACTTTTCCCGGTTTAGGACCCAGCCGAATCCTTCGAGGTACTGAACCGTGAGGTTTACTGCCTGTTGCAGACACGGCCGTGAGTGATCTATGATTAAAAGGTCGTCCAAGTACGCTAGGACTGTGACCCCTTGGATCCTTAAATTGGCCAGAACTGGGGCTAGGATCTTCGTGAATACCCGGGGGGCCGTGGCCAGCCCGAAGGGGAGCGCCCTGAATTGGAAGTGTCGCTGCCCCACCGCGAAGCGTAAAAATCTTTGATGCGACTGAAAGATTGGTACATGAAGGTAAGCATCCTTTATGTCTATGGAAGCCAGAAAATCGTCCCTCTGAAGCGCGGCGGCTGCTGACCGGATGGATTCCATCCGGAAGGAACGAACCCTTGCTCTTGGGCTGGCACTTCTATTATTACGTCCTGGCAAAGCAGGTGATCCAAAGCTGCCAGCATTGAGGCCTTCCTTGCTGGATCCTTTGGTAGCCTTGACTCTTGAAAATGAGGCGGAGGAAAGTTTAGAAACTCCAGTCTGTAGCCTGCGGTTACAGACGCCCGGACCCATTTGTCGGGGATCTTGGCTTCCCAAACTTCTGAGAAGAAACGAAGCCTTCCCCCCACCCGCGAGAGTGGGGGCGCCCCTTCATAAGGCAGACTTAGGGACTGTCTTTGTCGGCTTGCGATACCATGGCCTCTTACCCCCAGGGGCCTGTCCCTGCGATCTACTGTTAACGTTGGATCGTGCAGGCGGCCGTCGATACTGCCTGGAATTTGAGGGCCCTGAGACAGGAAAGAGCTGCCTTTTAAATGTAGGACCCCGGAATGTCTTTTTGACCGATAAAAGGGTACTTTTGCCACTTGAAATAGTCTGAATGTATTTATCCAGATCCTCCCCGAAGAGTCGTCCTCCATGGAAGGGAAACCCTGCCAGAAGCTTTTTGCATGGGGGCTCCGCCGCCCAGTTCTTCAACCATAAGAGCCTTCTCATGTGCACCAAAAATAGTGATAAACGAGAGGCCTGCTGGATGGAATCCTTTATAGCATCTACAGCAAAACACAGAGCTCTGGGAATGTCAGAAAACTCTTCTGCTTGTTGGGTAGGCATGTCCTTTAACATTTCTTTTGTCTGGTCTTTTAACGACTGACAAACTCCAATTGCAGCCACAGCTGGCTGTACCACTGCTCCTGCCGTAGCAAAGGATGCTTTTAAAAGTGTCTCTAACCGTTTATCAACCGGATCTTTAAACATATGTATGTTTTCCACCGGGCAAGTTAGTGATTTATTCACACATGAGATGGCTGCATCCACCACTGGGAGCCTCCACCTCTTGGAGAATTTTTCCTCCATGGGGTAAATGACCGCAAATCTCTTCGGTGGCAGAAAAATCCTGTCCGGCCGTACCCAATCCCGAAAGATCAATTCCTCCAAGAGAGGATGGACCGGAAAAACTGCGTTGCTTAACGGAGCTTTCAAAGAGCCCAGAGAGGATACCGGAGGAACCTGAGGCTCTGGCAATGGTAAACTAAATGCCGAGCGGACCATGTCCGTCAAAGACTGCACCCACAGTCTCTCTGTCTGGGAGTCTGAAAATGGTTCCTCAGAGGTAGATCCCTCAATCCCGGAACCCTCTTGGTTCAGGTCTAGTTGATCCTCCTGCGATTCCAATTCCTCCGGAGAGAGAATTTCAGCATCTGAGGATACACCTCTTGGTGATGGGGATCTAACCCGTTTCTTGCCAGGAATAGCTCTAGCGATCAATGCTGCTATTCTCTCTTCTAGCCCCCCTAGGGATACAGCTAGCATCTCCTCTGTGATAAACACAGGGCTGGGCTGATCTGGGCCAGCCTCCGCACCAGACCCCCCTAATGGCTCATCCAAGGCGACCTTTATGGGAATAAGTTGCGGGGAAAGTATCGGCATATCATCAGAATCAGAGGTGGAACCCCTTTGTTTTTTGGTCTTTTTTGTACCCTTTGACCCCGAACCTTTGGAAGCCATAATACAAAATCGAGGGACTCCGCCAACAACAACAGACTGTAGTGGCCAGGAGTACAAAACTAGAGCTTAGGGGACAATAGATCACTAATGCCCAAAAACTGATGGGGCCCCGTATGCTTTTCTTTTTTTATTTTTTTTTTTAAATATATATAAGTCTCTTTCTTTTTTCTTTTTTTTTTTTTTTTTTCAAACATACAGTGACCCCAAACTTAGTTTGCCAGCCTCCAACCTGCTGCAAAAAGGGGAATTTCTTGGCTTAACAAAAAGGCATTGGAACAAAGTCCAGCATGTACTACCCCTCTTCCGCCACCGGGAGTCACTGTTCTGCCGCTCTGCGTCCTCTCCCTTTGAGATCAGCCTCAGACTGAGCACTGACAATGCCTGCTGATCTATAACAGCACAAGGCGCGCCCCTGTATGACGATGCAGGCACGCCCCCCCCCCCGCCCTCCTCTCCGAACGGCGCGAAAAACGTCTATAAGACGTGCGCGCGCACGCGCGTATGCCGGAGCAGGAGGAACATGGAGGAGCCGCGCTGCTGGAGACCCAGGACTGCAGTATCAGGCGGCAGATTCAAACCCCCGGCCAGGTAGGACTCTCCAAAAGGCCCCATAGGGATCCTTACCAGTCCTAGGAAGAAAGCAGCAGGTAGCTAGCAACACCATTCTTAGACAGGGGAACCTAGTGATGGGGGAAATGGGATCATCTTGTCTTTCTCAGACATAGTGAGCCAATGCCAATGCAGAGCATACTTAGGCTACCCCCCTTTTAGGTTACCCCGGAGAGCCTGCTGTCGAACCAAGTCCCGCAGGCTCCCCTCTTATCTGCTCCATGCTGCAGGATGTTTGTCTAGCAAAACGATCCAATCTTCTCCCATCTCCGTGGGTAGCGTAGTAGACCTTCAGGCCCTGGGGTCCTATGAAGGTACCCACTGTCCTGGACCTATATAGCACCCTGGCAAACAGGAACTTATGGTCTTTATGAACTCCAAGTCCTGGGCCCAGGGTCCAGCCCTCCAAAGAGGAGCATTATAGGCAAAACCCCACGGTTTGGGGCCCGGGTACTGTCCACTTTGGCACTGAGGCTCCTTGGACAGATCCGGTTAGCCCGCCCTTAATCCCAAGGATGTGGAGCAAAGCTATTCCGTGACCAACACCTAAGACACTGGCGAAAAAACTGAGGGACTCCCTCTAGGGGAGGGGGTTATATAGGGAGGGGACTTCCTGTTTGAGATTGCCAGTGTCCACACCTGAAGGTACTCCATATAACCCATATAGTAATGAATATGCCGCTCTGTGTCCCGTGATGTACGAGAAAGAAATAGAAACTTAATAGACAAGTGCAATTACTGCAGTAAATATGCATTGATGACAGCAAACACTTTCCATAACTCGGAAGTAGAGGCAATGGAGGCAGATTTGTTTTCCTTTGGATTTCACAAGCCCACACTGATTGTGAAAATATGGGACACTATAAAAGGACATGCTAGGATATCTGTGATTTACAGAGTATTCCTCTCTCTGGGAGAACTATGGGTGATAGGGAAAATTAAGGAGTGCGAGAGGTATAAAATAGGCTGTCTTGCCCAAACATATGAGAATAGGATACTGAAATTGTTTCAGGAACAGAATGCAGTTTAAAGAAAAGGCACTAGAATGGAGCGTGATCCCTCTTCTTAGCAAGGTTATCAATGTGAGCACATCTAAAAAGGGATCAATATCCAATCTATACCCACATATATGTAGGGGGGCCTTGGATTGGAATGGGAGGTGGGAGGACTCCGGGAGTATAACAGAGGAGCAGTGGAGGCGTATATAATTGAATTAGGCCCATTAGTGTCGTTGTCCCCCTAACAGAGTGTGGCATCTATTTTTACTAGGGCTGTTACGGATTAAAATTTTCGTATTCGATTAATCAAAAAAAACATTTTTTATCGATTGATCGACTAATTTCGATTAATTATAAACGCACATACAGATCCAACTACTTTTAGCTGATGATCTTGCATGGCAACTTTGCATTAGTCAGTGGTAAATGTGGTATACACTATATACAATCACCCGACACTAGTTAGTTTTCACAATCCATGACTTAACTTCACAGTTCACACAAATACAATTTTAAATTCAAACTGTAGCACTGACGTAATTTTTACTTATTAAGCTTTAAGAAAAACATAGAAAGTTAGTTTGGCTTTAATTGTAAAACGTATCTAGTATATCGACTGTCAGTCACTTTATAGTAGGCAAGTAGGCATCACTTTAGCCAGTCACGCAGACCTCCGACCGGCTCAGGTTACACTCTTCTGTTTAGTAACAGACGGTTGCGCTGGCTCAGCTCAGCTCTGGAGGATCCTGTGATTAGCTGTCTGCAAATGATATAAGGATCCCCAAGAAGCCGTGTGATCTGGTTCCGTGATAACCTACATTGGATTCAATTATAGGCTCCTAACTAGCTTATTTCTGGTAAGCTCCAGTCCATGTGGTGGTGGTTCACGTTTTCTGAAGCACACTTGGGTGTTATCTGTGATGAACGGATTTTCTTCTTCTTTATTGTATTGGACTTTTATATATTGGACTGTATTAAGTACTATACCGTTATTATATACGTTTTTCTAGTTGGTGCAAACTTTTTCTTTTTCTAAGTCACGCAGACATACCAGAGTGTTTACATTTTCTGGAAGCAGACATGATCGTATTTCATTGACAATATACCCTGAAGAACCGAACAGTCTTTCGCACGGAACAGATGTTGCCGATACACAAAGAATTGTCTGCACAAAACTGCTTAGGACAGGAAAATAATAATTATTTTTGCTCCCCTGATGGAGCCTGATGCATCCTCCTGCTCCACAGATGCAAAGGTACCTCAATCCAATGGGTGCAGTTTGCTCACGTCCAGCAGGGTAAGTCTCACTGTCCAGGATGTCCGGTGACGTCAAGAATGTTGATCGATCAAAAAAATTAAAGATTAAATCGAGGAATTAATCTTTAATTTCCCCAGCCCTACTTTTTACTACACAGACTGTATTATATCCCCTAAAATGCTGTTTTTATTTAGACAGAGACTAGATGCCAACTGTCCAAGGTGTAGAAACACAGGAGAGGATCTCATACACATGGTGTGGAGATGCCCAAAGTTGCACCGGCATTGGAAAGAGGTCCTTGACATTATAAATCTATAAATATTTTGGACATTATTGAATCTAGAGGTAAGGGTATGTGTGCAGGGTTATGCGGAGGGGGACCCCAGTTACATACAAACCGCAGTGCTTAGATGCTTGTTTCAAGCAAGGAAACCCATTGCTCAAAGATGGTTGTCGATAGCACCCACGAACTGTAGGAAATGGACTCAGCCCATGAATGTAACAATATGGAAGGAGAAGTCGGTATACATTAAATGGGGGTTGTATAAAGAAGTACGAAAGGAGCTGGAGACCCTGGTTCGAGGCAAAAGGATCGTCCCCCCAGAATACAGAGATATAGCCGATAGGCAGTGGGCTTTGAAGCCCTTCATTGTGGAAGGACTTTTTCTCCTGAGACCTCTTGTGAACTTGTCAAATTCATCACCACTTTTTCAAAAAAGGCATAAAAGTGTGGTGTCTAACTGCCAGCTTCAGCTATTCACAATTTTAGCCATAAGATTTTCCACATATGGCAGAGAAATGAAAGTCATTATGGAAATGTGTGTTTTTACTCGTCCAGGGCATCAACACGAAAAAAGTAGAGTGGAAGGCAATATTTGTAAGTGTTCCACTAAAACACAGTCCTCTAAAACAGGATGCCGTTGGTTGTTCATTTTCCTAATCTAAATTAACTGCAGTTTGACAAAGAGAAATTGCAGCGACAGCTTGTTGCAGGGCCATATCTGCAAGAGTAAAGAATTTCAGATTTTCTGCATGCTGAAACGTTAAATGAAGGGACATCTTCTAGGAGGACAATAAAATATTTGTTTAGGACATCTGGATCTTTTGTGAATTCTTTCCAATGGATACAAGTATATGTGTAGCGCTCTGAATGACTAAGTGAAAGTCAAATTACCATGCATTGATGAAAATTGTAATGCATCCAACAAAAAATACATTAAGGTATATAAATCATATGCGAGTCCCTCTAGTGGGAGAGACAGAAAGTGTGCCTAGCTGGCACATGATACAAGTGGTCTAACGCCCCTACTAATAGGTGACAAAACGTAATAACTCTACCGTTTGAGAAATTAAATCACTTTTATTCGCAGCTATCAAACTTACATTTGGCTGGAGTTAAAAGAGCTCTTGCATGCAAAAAAGGGCGACAGTGGAGTCCCCCTTGACGCGTTTCGTGGTCAAAGCACATCGTCTGGGATGTACTTTGACAACGAAACGCGTTGGGTCGACTCCACTGTCGCCCTTTTTTACATGCAAGAGCTCTTTTAACTCCAGCCAAATGTAAGTTTGATAGCTGCGAATAAAAGTGATTTCATTTATCTAACGGTATTACGCTATGTGGCCACCCTTTTCTCTTCTCTATATGCACCACTAATACACTGAGCCAATCAGTTTGGGGATTCCAATTCAAGTACAGCTTTTTGGCCTGTTCCTACACATCCACTCCACTGAAAGATACTCTGATCGGTTGGGCGCATGATTCCTGCCAAGGATCGTTTATGACATCTGTGATTTAAAGCCTTGTTTGACCTTAGTGGCATATGTCATTACTGGTCAACACGTTGCGGTAAGCCTGCAAATTTCTTGGTGGTGGGATCGTCATGCTGAAGAAGTCACGCATTTATGTTTGTTCACTTATTCACTTGATTGCCTTTTTTGACTTAGATTAACTTTATATTTATTGAGTTATTACGTTTTGTCACCTATTAGTAGGAGCATTAGACCACTTGTATCACGTGCCAGCTAGGCACACTTTCTGTTCCTCCCACTAGAGGGACTCACATGTGATTTATGTACCTTAATGTATTTTTTGTTGGATGCATTGCAATTTTCATCAATGTATGGTAATTTGACTTTCACTTAGTCATTCAGAGCGCTACACATATACATATATTCCTTGTTTTTTTGCTTTTTGGAATGAGCCGTGTTAGCAGCTACCATTCACACATATTTGGCAGTGCAGGGTATTCACTTCCTATTTCCAATGGATATAGCTTGGCAATGATTATCACAAATTGCCAAGTCTATATGTTCATCCATAGGGAATGTGTTTTCTCTTAGTACTTAGAAGAGCACGACGGAGACAGAGGACTACACTAAGGCTTTTGTGCATGGTAGAAGTGAGCATATCTACATTGGCAAGCATTTTGTGCAAAGCCAAGTTTAAAACACCCGAAGAGTAAATAAACTCAAATACACCCCCAGATTCATGGCAGCTCTACCTAAAAATGAATGTTATTTAGGAGACACTTATATAAGTGTATTGCAAGTAATGGAGATATTGGTCTCTGTATGGGTCCAGGGTTCAGCTGTCACTTTGAACATACCCCTGGAGGGGTTTTCAGGGTCTGGGAACCATAGGAAAAGACGAGGTCCCTGAATCTGTCTAGCACCCTCCGGCTAACTACACTTGTTGCACACTCTGTGCCAAGGTAAGCGCCTAAGCAAGTTCCAATGCCCAAAGCAACATTACAGGCCGTATCCACAACGTGAGGGGTGGGTATGGCACTCAAGGCAATACAGAGGTTATACCGATCCGGATGCACTGCATCCATTGTTAAAGTAGAAGTAGAAGAGTTGATTAAAGGAGGACATTATTTTAACATAAAACTTTACTGTTTTTTGTAGTCTAAGCAGTAATACTTTGAAAATTGTTTTACAACAATAGGGGAAATATATTTAACAATTCCAATGTGATTGACAGGTATCTATCTATCGCTCACTTAATGTGCCCCTCTAGTTTCATACTAAAGCTGATCATAGCCCAACTGCTGGGTCGAGACATTTTTCAACATTCTATCTTGACAGAAGTTGATCAAACCACTGACTTCTACCACACAGATCAAAATTCAGATCCGTCCATGACCATCTTTAATATTCCAATGGATGCAGAAAAAGCTTCAATCCCTTGAAGAGCTACAGACGCTGCTCTCATCCAACAGTTCTGGATGTGTTGAACAATGCATTACCTACTGGTTGCTGTGGTTCCTACTGCCCACAGTTATGTCATTGTGTTCCGTGGGCTTTATATTATTCCAATAGGAAATTCAACTACTAAATACCTGTATATCTTCAATCTAATGAGCTGGCAATTGGCTTTAAGAATAGATAAACTACTATGCTAGTATAAATCGAATACATTTACAAAAAGCATACTTTTAAAAGCAAAACAAAAACATTCTCAACTTTCTACAGAATAGTGCTCCAAGGTGGCATTAAGAGCAGACATTTGAGAGGCGTTAAAAAATGCCCCTCAAACACCTATGCACAAGATATAACAGACAGCACATTGTGCATCATCTTATCAGCCGCCTGCTCACCATAGAGGAGCTAGACCAAATCAGAATAGTGGTGGAGGGAGAGGTCGATCCAATTCCTCCAATCGCCAGAATTCAAATCAGGTCAGATCTTCTCAGGCCAAACCACAGGAACCTGCTGGATATATGGGTGGGCCACCGACATTTCCACCACCGTTTCGTGGCCCACCGTTCCCATATCCACCTCCTTATGGTTATGGCATGGGCCTCAACCATTTTGAGCCACCTCCTCTAAATAGTAGAGAAAATTATTATCAGATCGATACCCATAATAGATTCTACCCCCTCCGTGATGAGGGCCCAGTAGAATATTATGGAAAAGAGATCCCCCCCTACCCTACAAACACTAGGGGAGCTACATTATCACCACAGATCCAGCCTGTTAACAACCAATACCCCTATGGGGGACCTGGCTCTTTTGGCCAAGACCCACAACAGTGGGGTTTTCATCGACCCAACCAGGGTATAAAACGGGCTGGAGACCCCATAGAGGAGTCAGAGGGGGAAGAAAGTTACGACTTAAAAAGAAAAAAAGTCTAACAACAACCTCTGGTATCTTCAATCTGAGTACTGTTGTTCTTAATCAATCTGAGAAATCAATCCTAGATAAAGGCTTAAAATTTGTGCTACCTCGCAGGTTAAATAAGTTTGAAACATACATGGACACACATAAGTTTATACGTAAATTAAATATAAAAAGATATATGCTTTCCAACCCTATCACCAATCAACAAATGGTTTCATCCAGTTATGTACATACAGGCCTTTCCAACGCCTCTTTATATAACCCTCCAGGGGCGGTGGCCCCTTCGATTAAGGTCTTTAGGGACATTCTCCTGAGAGATCTTGATAAACTTCCTATAAAAAAAGACTAAGTTTGATCGTGATCTCAAAATTGGTTTTGACTCCCTTTGTGATAACAAACAGATTGTTATCCGGCCCGCGGATAAGGGGGGGGGGGGGGAATAGTCATTCTGGATAGAAGTGACTATCTAGCGGAAATGGACAGGATCTTGGGGGATAGGGATACCTATACCCCTTTAGCTTCTGATCCTAAGCTCACTTACCACAAACAACTTGAAAAACTGGTCTTGAGAGGATATAAGGAGGGTATTTTAAACAAAAAAGAAAAACTCTATCTTATCCCTAAAGCTCCAAGAACCCCTGTTATCTACTATTTGCCGAAGATTCACAAAAGTCTGACCTGCCCCCCGGGTCGCCCCATAGTAAGCGGGATAGATTCACTCACGTCCCGTGTGGGCAGGTATATAGACTTCTTCCTGCAACCTTTGGTCACAAAAATGCCCTCCCATTTGAAAGACTCTTGTCATGTGATCAACATTTTATCTAATCTCAAACCCACTAAAGATATGTGGCTAGTGACTGCGGACATTATTCGCTCTATACAGTCATCCCTCATAATTTAGGACTTACAGCGGTTGAATATTATCTCAGACGAGAATCAGGTTTATTTGATGAACAGATTTGCTTTATAATGGAGCTATTACAGTTCGCTGCTACAAGGAACTATTTCTGGTTCCAGAATCAGTTTTACCGCCAAGACAGGGGTGTTGCTATGGCGGCTAAATATGCCCCTAGCTTGGCAAACCTTTTTATGGCTATGTGGGAGGAGGATGTCGTCTATGTTTGTCATCAACCCCAACTCAAGCTGTGGGCCAGATACAGATACATCGACGACATCCTCCTCCTATGGGATGGGTCCCTCCAAGAACTTCAGTCCTTCATGGGATTTCTCAATAATAACTCTAGGAGCATTCATCTAAATTTTGAAGCTAGCCAGTCTAGCATAAATTTTCTCGATCTCAAGATCTCGATATCCCAAAATGAATTTTCCACCAGCACGTTCTTTAAAGACACTGATAGAAATTCCTATATCCCTGTGGATAGTTGCCACCATGAAGTGTGGTCCCCAAGAGTCAGTACCTGCGCATTAGACGTAATTGCTCGAATGAAACCGATTTTATAAACCAAGCCGGTATTTTGACCAACAGATTTTTGGAAAAGGGGTATAGTTTGAATTCCCTTATGCTAACGTTGGAAGAGGTCAAAACTAAAAATAGAAGAGAACTACTGAGCAAAAAGCATGCACAAAAAGGTGTATTACCTGGTGCCTTTTTTATTACTACCTATTCTACCCAACACTATAGTGTTAAAAATTTAATTACAAAACATTGGCACATCTTAAAAAATGACCCAGTGTTGGGCCCGGTTTTACCAGACAAACCTCAAATAATCTTTAGGGGAGGGTCAGCATTGAGACACCAACTAGCCCCTAATGTTCTTGAACCCCCCAAAGTCAAATCTACTTTTCTTAATTCCTTTACAGGATTTTATCAATGTAGGAAATGTCGTGTCTGCTCTGTAAGTGTGTGTGCTCATAGACGAACTCATAAATTCGTCTCTACAACCACGGGACATGAACACACAATCAAGCCCTTTATCACATGTGCAACTGAAGGGGTGGTCTATTTGCTCCAGTGCCCATGTGGGCTTCAGTATGTAGGGCGAACTAAAAGACCCCTCTCTGTAAGGCTCAACGAGCACATCACTAAAATCTTAGCGGGTTCAGAGAAACATCCAGTCTTGAGACACTACCTTGCAGCCCATAATAGAGATCCCACAAAAACTATATTTTTGGGAATTGATAGATATAATCCACACTGGCGAGGAAGTGCACTGGTAAGAAGTATATCAAAAATGGAAATGGCATGGATCCATAGGATCAAATGTTATACACCTTTTGCGTTAAACTTGGAAGTAGATGTTAATGCATTTATAGATAACTCATAAGTTCCATATTTTTGTTGTCTAATATGTTGGGCTTATAGCATCATGTGTTGTGAACTCGATCTGACCTGATAGATGGTCCCCATGGTGGCCTTTGGTTGACTACTTATGACAAATCTAATATCCATAATTGTTATACACCGAGACTTGACATCTCTCTGATACGGACATAACTATAGCCTTATTTCTCTTTTTTTTTAATTTAACGATTTATCACATGCCAGGAATGTGGGTATGCTCATAATTCCTTTATAGAGTTTAGCAACTATGAGCGGGACAGCCCTTTCATGAAAATGTGACCCCTATACCCACCTATATGTTTTTTATACATATTTTATTTTATATTGTATTATTGCCAATGAGATATTCTCATTGAGCCATTGGTTGAAGTAGGTATACATTTTGACATTGTCTGACAGTGTTCCGATCGATTTCTCCAGTTATCAAACCACTGATGGATCTTTTTATTTGGCGGGCATTTTAGACCGCTACCCGATCGCACTGTCAGCTAGTCTATTTTTAATTAAATTCTAAATAATTCTAAATAACATTCAGTGTTTACATTTGGTCCCATTGGACCACCGTATGTGGACATCTAGTCTGCTTGTTCCAAGTCGAGGCTTGGCTCTGGTTCTATCAGGTCACCATGGATTACTATCCAGTACTCAGAGTCAGATCGAGGCTTGGTTACTTCTGTTTACTATTTCACGCGATGCGTCAGTGCGTCGCCCGTGCCCCAGACGACGTCAATTTTTATGACGAAACGTACGTCGGGAAGGTGACGTGCTGACGTTTTTGACGAGACGATCCGAGTGACACGGGCGGTCGTGTAAGCCGGCCGGCTTTCATTTCCTTATGTTTTAATTCTTTCTGTAACATGTAAGTGCAACTTTTATTAAACCTTTGAAGACCTTTTTAAGCATACTTCACTATGTGGGCTATTTACTTGTTTTCGGTGCACTGCTGACATCTGGAGGATCTACAATACACCCCGGCATCAGCTGCTCCACTAAAATCCCTGAATCAAGGCTTTCTTTCCTATGCGGTTACTTATTTGGCTTCTGGTAAGCCTTCAATTTATTTGGTGACACGGTGGTGGTGTTATTTTAGTCACAACTTAGGACAGCAATATCCTATTTTTAGTACCGTTTTTTATGTGCTGTTTGGCGTACTTCACTATGTTTATTTAAAACCTTTTTTTTGGGCAATCAACTGCTGACACATCTGGAGCTACCCACAACCTTTTTCTTGCTTTATCAACCTACTGTGGACTCCTAAAGGCCCTGGCTGGGTTGTAGCCGCAAGCGTGTTATGCTTGCCTTCTGGTAAGCCTCCATTGTTTATCACACTCACAGTTTGGTAGTAGATATACGCATATTTCTTTCCTAGAACTGCCCGTTAAGGACGATTTTTGGTTCATCATTTACACTCTATTGGTTTATATTAGCCATTTGAGCACACTGGACTTTAGATCCACACTAAAGACATTATTTCGCACATGGTCTAAAAACCATTTGTTTATCACTCTTTATTTCTACTTATTTTTATTTTTTTCTTTATTAGCGCAACTTCAATTTTTCCTCCAGCACATTGTGCTGTTCACACTATTAAAATATGAAGCCTCATGTCGAGTCAGGAGGAGTTTGAAGCCTTTCAACGCCTCCTGTTCAAGTCTATGGTAACACTTGGCAAACGCTCTGGCAGGCGTTTTCGGCGTGGTTGGGGCCTGTTAAAAGTGTGTTTCTGTCACTTTCCATTGTGGAGCAGTTTTAACAAGCCCTAATGCTCCAACGCCACAAAACCACGCATAGGGCGTTTAGGGAGCATCTTTAACGCTTGTAAAACGTCCCATTCTAAAGCTCATTGGCGCCTGTCTGACATCCATACTAATGCCATACAAACGCTATAGGAGCATTTGTTGAGCGTCAGAAATGTTGTCAAGTATGAATAAGCCCTAAAGGAGAGCCGATAGCTGAGGGTGCCTGAAATTCATGCCAAGCAACAATTTGGCACATCATTGAAGCCCACCATTTGCTTAAATTGCTAAATAGATGCATGGTAATTTACCTTCTTGTGGTAAAATACATTGCGCAATTACATCCCGCAGTTTTTCCACGGCAATATTGGAATCTTCACCATTCTCTGCATCTTGGATATAAACATTTTCCTTGGGTTTTGTCCTGTAATTAAAAACATGTCAAACAAATTCTCATTATTATTTTGCTAATTTCACTGGGTTTTTGTTCAGAGCTGTGTCACACTGAAAAAAAGAAAGTGAACTAAAAGTCACTTTAGCCCAACCCCCAAAAAAGTGATCTGCAGGGTCTAATGCTGCGTACACACAATCGTTTTTCTGCATGAAAAACAAACGTTTTTCAGCATGTCCTAAAAATGCAGTTTTTCCAACTTCATCGTTAAAAACGATGTTGCCCACACACCATAGTTTTTGAAAAATGATGAACAAAGCGCATTGACGTACAATGCGTATGACGGCACTCTAAAGGGGAAGTTATATTCGCCTTTGGGCCGCTTTTATCCGATTCCTTGTTAGTAAAAGATGATTCCTGTTCCAGCGTGATGAATGTGCTTACTCCATTATGAATGGTAGTTTTACCAGAACGAGCGCTCACGTCTCATAACAATGCGCACGCTCCCCTGCGTGTCACTTCCTCCTCACTTCCTCCTCTTCCTTCCTCCTCTTGGTCTGTTGGCCTCCGGGAGGCCAACAGACCAAGCGGTAGTGGTACTACGATCGCTCTGCTCCGTCTCCGTTATATTTTTATATTTTTATTTCTTTATTTTATGCTGGACCTTTATCCAATTGATTTTTGCATCTAGTCCAACTTAGTTTGGACTTTACATTGTCATTTTTACCGACTTTTAATAAATACCCCCTGTTTTGGCACTGATATACTTCACCATTGGAGGCAATCTTTTTCTCTCTTTTACCTCACTTCCCTACACTCCATCCATGGAGCACTGAATCCGGACCATCTTGAACAGAGGGTAACAGGAAGAGGGAACTACATTGAGAGACCGAGGCCACGAATACAGCAGGATACAGCACTATATGCCCATATATAGCCACCCTAAGGTAAGGGGACTACAACACTCCTTAAGGATTGAATAGATTCTTTACAGCATCTTAAAGGAAGACTCCGATTACATCTCACCCAGTCCATTCCTCTATCACTTCACACAGACTGTCAATTAGTGTCACACTTGACACTTAGCGCCACCTTTATTGGTCAAAGAAAAGGTCACATATTGACACACAGATGCACCAGGCATAAGGAACTGTTTGTTTGACCATTTAACACTATTCTATTGTGGTCCCGATCATTTCAGCCTACTAGTGCCTTTTATGGTCTATTACCAGTTTATTATTTGGTGTTTGCACACTGTATGTTTTATTATCAGTTGTTAATTTTTTGGTGTTTGCACATTTTCATTTTCTGAAGCGCTTATCACTTTTTCATTTTCATATTTTTACACTGAGGAGAGATTACATCGCACAGTAAGTCTGCACTAACACTACACTGACACACACTACACATAGTCACATTAACCCCTTTGCGATCCCCCCCCCCACCCCCCTGTCACAGTGTCACTGAATGCAGTGATCATATATGTACTGATCACTGCATTTAGTGTCAGTGTGACAGTTAGTGTGACAGGCAGTTAGTGTTAGGTCCAGGGTAGCCCCGTACCCCCCCTAATAAAGTTTTAACCCCTTGATCACCGCCCTAGTTAACCCTTTTACTCAGCGATCATTTTTCTGATCGCTGTATTAGTGTCACTGCCATTTTTTTTTTTTATTGCGATTTTTTTTTACTAAAGACATGTGGCTGAATAAATTTTGGCCTAAATGTTTGAATCAAATTTAGTTTATTTGATTTTTCTTATAACAAAAAGTAAAAAAATATTGATTTTTTTTCAAAAATGTCGCTCTATTTTTGTATATAGGTCAAAAAATAAAAATCGCAGAGGCGATCAAATACCACCAAAAGAAAGCTCTATTTGTGGGAAGAAAAGGACGCAAAGTTTGGGAGGCACGTCGCACGACCGTGCAATTGTCTGTTAAAGCGACGCAGTGCCAAATTGTAAAAACCCCTTGGGTCATTTAGCAGCATTTTGGTCCGGGGCTTAAGTGGTTAAATGTAGTTTTTAAAAACGTTTTTTTTTTCATGCCGAAAAGCAATCGTGTGTACACTGCATAAGACAATGTTTCCCAACCTTTTTTTTCCCGATCAAGGCACCCTTTAAAATGATGCACAATCTTGGGGCACTCCATTTTAAAGTGTAAAAATGAAACTAATGCCGCGTACACACGATTGGACATTCCGACATCAAAACCGTGGATTTTTTTCCAATGGATTTTCGCTCAAACTTGTCTTGCATACACACAAATGTTGTCGGAAATTCCAATTGCCAGGAACGCGGTGACGTAAAACATTACGACGAGCCCAGAAAAATTTAATTCAAAGATTCCGAGCATGCGTAGGATTTTTGTGCGTTTAATTGCCTACACAGGATCGGAATTTCCAACAAGAACTTTTGTTGTCGGAAAATTTGAGAACAAGCTCTCAAACATTTGTTTTCTTTCAGAAATTCCGACAGCAAATGTCCGATGGAGCATACACATGGTTTGATTTTCCGACAACAAGCTCACATCAAACATTTGTTGTCGGAATGTCCGTGCGTACACAGCATAAGTGTTTTACACAATTTAGGAACATTCACAAGTCACACCCGTTAGAGAGGATCTTCTTCCAAATCAAATACACCAGGGATATGCAATTAGCGGACCTCCAGCTGTTGCCAAACTACAAGTCCCATGAGGCATAGCAAGACTGACAGCCACAAGCATGACACCCCCATCAACCCATCAACCAATTTATGTAATTGGTTGTTAGGAAGGGGGAGGGGGGCTAGAAGGTTGTAATGGTGCACAATGAAAACATGTGGCTTTATGTACCTAAAAGGCAGGCATGATTCACCCACTAGTTGGTATACAATTTGAGGAATTTTGCCAATGCATCCCTGAAGAAACCAAGGCACCCTGTTTGAAAAACTTTGACCCAAGGGGAGTGTCCACCACCGTTTTTGTTTAGTCTCATAAAAGAGGAGCTTTACACTTATATAGAATTCTTTTAAAAAAAAGGCACTTGGTCTACCAAGAATCACACTAAATAAATGTCAGTAAAATTGCACCTTTAGGGCAGTCTAGTAAGAAATTGATAGAGCTTGGGAAGAGAGAAGGGTACACTTAAAACAAACTAGGGTCAGTAAGTTTGTCTACATCTGTCTTTGCATATGCAATCAATCACCTTTCATCAGATTTACATTTCAAATAAAGTTAAAAAATGAAGGGACGTTCTGACACAAGTTTTTTTCCAGATCACTAGCATATTGATTGGGATGGAGAACTATGTTTTCTCATAACATTTACCCCAACAGCTTTCGCTTGCGCAGGATGGGATTATTGACAACGTTTAATGGTTTCAAGTTGACTTTGAGGTCTTGTATTCTCATGTTGGCAAGCTGCTCTGCATGGGCTTGCTGTATCCCGGCAACCATTGCCTGCAATGGAAAATGGTACACAGTCTAATTAGTTCCTGTGCAACTTTCTTAAGATGAAGCATCCTCTGTGAACACAACAAAAGAATCTTTAATGTGATAATATGCTGACAGAGATAATACACTGTAATGCCCTAATGTACACAGCACACTCCTGAATATGAATGTCTGCTATCGTCACCTGGTATGCAAGCATGACACATTTTCCCTACAAGAGTAATTGCTGCTTATGAAAGTCTTTGTCTGAAGTGTAACCTAAACACGATTTTAACGGATTATAAAAAAAAGTAAAATAAAATCTCTCTCTATAGTAGACTGTTATATCAACACTTCCAGAAAACTGTTTCCCCATTTACCATTAATGTTTCTTAAAATTTTGTTTTACTAATATCAGAATTATCCATTTCAAATGTCATCTCTGTAAACGTAAGGAAGTTAAAGTTTTCCTAACGATTTAAGATTAAAGCAGAGCACAGAATTCATATACAACCTTATCCATCATCATCTGTGCAGATGGCAAAATATTATCCAGCGCCTCTGTGGAGTTTAGCCAAGGGTGGTCCAGAACACCTTCAATGGTGAGTCGTTCCTCAGGCTTAACCTTCAACAGCCTACAGACATACATTTAAATAAATGTCGGTTTTGGTAAAAAAATAAAAAAAAATAAAAGCATATATACAATCCAATGAGTTTACTGTTCTTGAGCACTTAAAGCCTAAGGCCGGCCCAAGACAGTAGAGCTGCAGGATTAATCGCGGAGAGAATCGCGATCTCTATTCTCTCCGCCCACGATCTCCCCACGGGATGACCCGCAATTTTTATGTGTTGCCGCAATTCCACGTAAAAAATTGATAGCTAGAACCCCCCCCCCCCCCCCCCCAAAAAAAAAAAAAAAATAAGCCTGTGATTTATTTGAAAATATGATTATATAAAAAACAGACCAGTGATATGTCTATAATGTTAAAGACCATAAAACTTCATTGAAAAAAGCGGAATAAAACTTTGATTCTGCTTTTTTCATAGGAGTTTTATGGTCTCTAACAATATAGATATTTCACTGGTCTGTTTTTTTATACATCAGAAGCAGTACCGCCAGCAACCACTGGGTGGCTCATTGATACAGACAGTTGTATTCATCTTTCTCACAGTTCTGTACAACTGTGTGTATTTACGCGACACCCAGTGGTTGCCGGTGCATTGCCATGAAATGAGATTTGCCATGGAATGAGATGGTCCGCCTCCATCACATTCTATTGGCTCACTCATGTCACGTGACATATTTAAGCGTCAATACTTGACTACATGTACCAGCTGCACCTGAGTGACTGATCTCTAATTGTAAAGCACACATATTACATCTACTGCTGGTCTTTAATATTATAATGAGCAGATCTGTATAAGTAGAGTAGACAGGTTCCCAGGTGAATCTGGTACTTGTAGTCCTCCAGGATATATAGATCTGTTCATTATAATATTATATATCAGCAGTAGATGTAATAATAGGATTTTTTATGACAGCTTACCTGTAAAATCCTTTTCTTGGAGTACATCACGGGACACAGAGCGGCAATCCATTACTATGTGGGTTATAGAGTCTACCTTCAGGTGTGGACACTGGTGTAATTAACTACACAGGAAGTTCCCTCCCTATATAACCCCTCCCATACTGGGAGCTCCTCAGTTTTTGTAGCAAAGCAATAAGTGTCCCAATATCCCCAAACAAGAGGGGCGGGAGCTCTGTGTCCCGTGATGTACTCCAAGAAAAGGATTTTACAGGTAAGCTGTCATAAAAAATCCTATTTTCTTTATCGTACATCACGGGACACAGAGCGGCAATCCATTACTATGTGGGATGTCCGAAAGCAATGCTTACTGAGGGGAGGGAGACACAAACAACGCAGGCCGCCATCAGATGTCAGGATCTATAATGCTGCCAGATGCATACTGCGCCAAAAAGCTGCATCCTTTTGCCCTCCTATGTACATCTGACAAGAATCAGTGAACCTAAGCACAGACGCCAAGTTGCAGCCCTGAAAATCTGCGTCATAAAGGCTCGGTAAAGCATCGCGCAAAAAGCGCTTACTATCCTGGTACGGAGCACCCCCCCCAAGAAACAGGGGGAGTCCCACTCTCCGAACCACAAGCCTGAATAATACCCTGATGAATCAATCTTGAAAACAGTTGATTTTAGGCGCTGCCTGCCCCTTCCTGGGGCCTCCTGGTAGCGCAATAACATCAGCTTTCCGTATCCGAGCAGCCGCTTCAGATAGGCCTTGACCCTTCTACTCCAAAGGAGAGAGAGTGTAACCATTTTAATAGCTGAACTGAACACTGCCTGCCCACATCTAGGGTCTTCAGGCAGCACAAAAAACTTCAGCTTTCTATATCTGAACCTTCAGATAGATATTTAACTGCTCTCATCTCTACTGAGAGAAAGCAATAACCCTTCCTTCCGAAAACAAGGTTTTGAAAAAGGGGAAGGTAAGAATATCTAGATTCAAATGAACACTAGATCCTTCTAGTAAATAAGGCTGGGTGAGGATTAACATCACCCTACTAGTAAGAATAAGTATGGTTTTATGCCAAGAGGTTGCCAATACTGAAACTCTCTTGGAGGCTACCACAACCAAGAACACCAATTCCCTTGTTAAAGGCTGAAGGGAAATATGGTGCATCGGCCCACGGAGCTGACCCTGTAAGTCAACAAAACTAGAGCCAATCCTCCGAGCACAAGGGCGACTAAACTGGTGGACTTATGCGCGTCACCCCTTGTATAATGGCTCGGAACCAAGAGTGTGAAGCAAGCGACCTTTGGAGGCAAGGCCGAGATCGGATCCTTGATGTAACTTAAGGCTAGCTCCGTCTCCTTTCCAAATGCAGGAAGGAAGGAATTTTATCTTTGACAAACTTCCAAGGATGCCACCATCTGTTTCATACCAGGAACATGGGCTCTCCCGATCCTGGGATATCTGGTCCTGGAGGCCAGCCTTCCTGTATGAATCAAGGAAGTGCCGTCGATTCTAAAAACCCTGATCCTGAAGAATGTGGGCTAAAACAGACCATTAATTCACCTGTTGCACGACAGGATGTAATACCCCCTTTCGAAGTAGGCCTGGACAAGATGTAAGGGACCGTGGGTCCTCTACTACCACCCCTACTGTCCCTGCACAGAAAAGGTCGTCAGGGCTATGCCGGAGTAATCAGGCCAGCTTCCGCTATCCTCTAATGTTGCATAGAAGCCACAAATGCCGCGGCACTGGGGGGAGAGACATAACCAGTGACCACTGGTCCCACCAGATTACTAACACATCTGCCCCGCATGCGGGTGGATCCGTTGTCCTTGACCTCAAGCTGTTCAATTTCTTGTTGAGCCTGGACGCCAATACATCTTATGTACAGGGTACTATTTCTGTGGCCCTTGGTCAGGAAAACAGTCGGGGTGTAGAGGTCATTCTCCCGGAGACACTTGTTGACGGCTACAGCGAATCGCCTGCCAATTCTGCATTTCATGAAATGACGAATGTCAATAGGCAAGGCACAAGCTCCTCCTTGGTAAATGAAGTAAATCACTTAATATGGTATAGTCTGATTGAACTCTGACCGAACCAACCAGCCACCTGAACGTTCAGGCCCCTAAGCCAGATGCTCCATCGGTAGCTCTAGCTGACCGATAAGGCTCCCTTGGAGCTCGACTACTTCCCCTGGGCCAAGGTCTCTTCCTGACCTGGCAAACCCTTTAGTTAAGAACCACCAAGAGGAATTCCAGCATATCTCTGGGACCGGGTTCTTTGCTAGGTCAAGATCCACTCCTTCTAGGCCAACACAATACTGTTTATAACAGTCCTGAATAAAAGTATAGGGAACTGTCTTGAATGAAGCCAGCATCTTCCCTAGTGCCTTAAGCAGAAGGCAAAAAGTAAGGAACTGTTCCTTGCCGTAACCACCTAGACCAGCTTTCTCATAGCGATGGTCTTGTCTTAGGCCAAAAGGACTCTCCTGGTGCAAAACATACCCAGCTTCTTGTCAATGAAGAATGTATCTTTAGACTGGAATCCTAACCCAGGAGATCCAGTTACCTGACCATGCTGGACACCCTTAGGTCCAGCCATGCTGCTGACTGATCCATCAGCAGGAGTCTGCTTCGGTATGCCATTACTGCTATACCCTGGGCCTACAGACCTGCTAGAGGCGAGCCCTAGCGCCCTGACAACCCAGACACGGAGGCTAACCCAAAAGGGCAAGACCACCAACTGGAGACAGTGCTGTTCCCCTGCGAAACGCAGACAACCTCTGCAGTCCCAAGTAAATAAACACATATGCAACTGGCTCCCCATATGTGTATGTGGCAAGTGTTAAAGCCATATGCCTCAATGGAAGCGCGTGTACATGGCAGTGTGTGTTCATGGAAGCATTAACCAGTTAAGGACCGCCGCATGTACATTTACGTCGGCAGAATGGCACCGACAGGCACATCAACGTATATATACGTTGGTGCCTTGAGGGGGTTCGGGGGTCCGATCGGACCCCCCCCCCCGTACATGCGGCGGTTCCTTTAGCTCCGGGAGCGATCCGGGATGAGGGGGCGGCTACTCGTTTTCAGCCACCCCCTCGCGATCGCTCCCAGCCAATGCGCGCGCCCGCCTGCCTCTTCCTGTGCTAAGTGTAAACACAGGAAGAGGGAAGTGCTGTGTTCCTCCTCGTGTCGGTCTTTTCGTCCGACGCTGAGGAGAGAACACATCACACAGTAAGTTGCACCAAGCATCACACTGACACAGGTACACATAGGCACACTTAACCCCTTCCTGTCACCGCCGATCGCCCCCCCCAGTCCACTGTAACATTGTGTCACTGAATGCAGTTATCATTTATTTCTGATAACTGCATTTAGTGTCAGTGCTACAGTAAAAAGTGTCAGGGCAGTTAGTCTTAGCCCCCTTTAGGTCTAGGGTAGCCCCCTACCCCCCCCCCTAATAAAGGTTTAACCCCTTGATCACTGCCCTAGTTAACCCTTTCACCCCCTATTGCCAGTGTCACTAAGCGATCGATTTTCTGATCGCTGTATTAGTGTCACTGTTGCCGCTAGGCAGTTAGTTTTTTTTGAGGTTCGCCGCCAGGTTTATATAGCGCTAGGTACCCCCATAAATAAAGTTTTTAACCCCTGATTGCCCCTAGAGTTAACCCTTTCACCAGTGATCACCATATAAGTGTCACTGGTGACGCAGGTTAGCCAGTTAGTTATTTAGGTTTTTAGAAAGCGTTAGGTACCCCCATATATTACCATACAAAGGTTTTAACCCCCTGATTGCCCCTTAGTTAACCCTTTCACCAGTGATCACCGTATAAGTGTTACGGTTGACGCTGGTTAGTTAGTTTGCTGTTTATAGCATCAGCGCACCCGCCGTATATTACCCAATAAAGGTTTAACCCCCTGATCGCCCGGTGGGTGATTTAAATTAAATTTTAGCGCCAGTTAGGGTGTGCATCGCCCCAGGCAGTGTTCGGTTAGTGCCAGTAACGCTTACACCCACTCGCAAAGCATACACCCCCCTTAGTGGTATAGTATCTGAACAGATCTATACCTGATCTGATCTATACTAGCGTACCCAGCAGTTTAGGGTACCCAAAAACGCATTGTTAGCGGAATCAGTCCAGATACCCGCTAGCACTTGCGTTTTGCCCCTCTGCCCAGCCCAACCCACCCAAGTGCAGTATCGATCGATCACTGTCACTTCAAAAACACATCACACACAACTGCAGCGTTCGCAGAGACAGGCCTGATCCCTGCGATCGCCAACAGTTTTTTTGAAGCGTTTTCTACATTTGCCTTTCTATAGCCAGGTGCTTTTTTTACCCGTGAATCATCACCAGTCTACAACTAAATTTAGAGCCCAAAATGGCAAAGCGGATGTACACTGGTGAAGAGGCTGTTAGGATCATGTGCATGTCGTCAGATGATGATGAGGAGGTCACGCATCTGACAGATTCGGGCTCAGAATATGATCCTGTTTACGACAGCGGCTCCATGTCAGATAGCTCGGACGACGGAGTAGTGGTCCCTGCTAAGGCCAGGCGCACCCGACCCCGTTCTAAGGTTGTTGAGGAGCAAGAACCGCAGGACCCTTGTATGGAGCAGAGAGCGAGTACTAGCGCCGCTATTCCTTTTGGTGGATTGGCAAGCACCAGCGGCCTAGTACACCCTGGTCGTTCATCCAGCACTGCAGTAACACTTGGTGACGTGGCGAGTCCCATAAGTGCAGTTCAAGCTGGCGAGGTGGCAAGCACAAGTAGTGACCCGCTGCCACCAAGAAGAAAACAAAGACAGGCCCATCGTGCCCATACTGCAGAATTCGCCTATCCTGATTGGGTCCCCACCACTTCTGCAGCACCCGTACTTCCCCCATTCACTGGCAAACCCGGAATTCAGGTGGATACAGCGAATTTTATGCCACTTGATTTTTATTCGCTGTATTTCACAGAAGATCTCTATAGATCTATTGTGGACCAGACTAATTTATATGCTGGTACCTACATCGCCGCTAATCCCCAGACCCTCCTTGCCAAAGAATGGAGACCTCTTACGGTTTCCAAATTTAAGTCTTTTCTGGGCCTTACCCTCAATATGGGCATACATACATTTCCTCAATTGCGCATGTATTGGTCCACAGAGCCAATTGACCAAATGCCCATATTCTCTGTTCACATGGCCAGGAAACGATACGAGGCGATCCTGCGGGTCCTGCATTACAGCGACAATGCACTCTGTCGTCCACGTGGAGACCCTGAATTTGACCGGCTCTACAAAATTCGGCCCCTCATAAACCATTTCAACGAACGTTATGCAGCCTTGTTTAATCCCCAGCAAGTTGTCTGCGTTGACGAGTCCCTGGTTAAATTTGCTGGCCGCTTGTCTTTCAAGCAGTTCCTTCCCAGCAAGCGTGCCAGATACGGGGTCAAGCTCTATAAGCTCTGTGACAGGGCAACAGGCTACACATGGAGCTTTAGGATTTATGAGGGCAAAGATAGTCACGTAGAGCCGGAAGGATGCCCAGATTACATGGGGAGCGCTGGCAAGATTGTCTGGGACTTGGTGTCACCCTTATTCGGAAAGGGGTACCACTTGTATGTGGACAATTATTACAGCAGCGTGCCACTTTTTAGTCACTTGTTTGATCATCAGATTGGAGCATGTGGCACCGTGCGACCTAATCGCCGGGGCTTTCCCCAGCGGCTTGTAGATGCCCGTATAAAGCTGGGGGCGAGAGCCTGCTGCAGATGTAATAATTTGCTCGCTGTGAAGTGGCGGGACAATAAGAATGTTTTCCTTCTTACCACCCTTCACGCAGACACGACAGTACAAATTCGTACGGCGACTGGTGTTGTGGAGAAACCCCTCTGTGTCCACGAATATAACCAAAATATGGGAGGGGTGGACCTCAACGACCAGTTGATGGCGCCGTATCATATTGCCCGTAAATCGAGACGCTGGTACAAAAAAGTGTCTCTACATTTATTCCAATTGACTTTGCTGAATGCTTTTGTCTTATACAAAACTTCAGGACAGAATGTATCCTTCCTCCAATTCCAGAAGGATATCATCAACGGACTCCTGTATCCAGGCGGTTCTGTACCTCACCATCTCCTACCAAATGCAGTAAGCCGACTGCATGAGAGGCATTTTATATATGCCCTCGAGAGTACCCCTACCCAACGAGCCCCCCAAAGAAGATGTCGTGTCTGTAGCAAGCGCGGATTTAGGTGTGACACCCGTTATTTTTGTCCCCGATGTCCTGACGATCCTGGTCTTTGTATTGGTAAATGTTTTGAACGCTTCCACACAATAGTGAAGTATTAGTGTAGGGCAAAACATATCACAGGCTAGGCACACGTACACAGGGTCTCCCAAGATGCCGTCGCATTTTGAGAGACCCAAACCTGGAACCGAAAAGTTGAACAGTTACAGTTACAAAAAAAAGTGTAAAAAAAAAAAAAAAAAAAAAAAGTAAAAAGTAAAAAAACACAAAAATAATATAAAATAAAAAAAAAAAAAATAGTTGTCGTTTTTATTGTTCTCTCCCTCTCTATTCTCTCTCTATTGTTCTGCTCTTTTTTACTCTATTTTATTCTGCAAAGTTTTATTGTTATGTTTTTTCATGCTTGCTTTTCAGGTAAGTAATTTACTTTACTGTTTTCAGGTACGCCATTCAGCTGTTGAAAAATGTTTTATTTTTTACTATGTTTTTTTTATTGGTATTTGCTTTGCAGGTATGGTATGATCTTACTGTTAAAACGGTATGGACTGTAATGTTACTTTGTTTTAATGTTAACCATCATTTGCTTAGCAGGTACGCCATTCAGTTGCAGCGCGGATTTATTTAGCGTGACAGCAACAGCGTTTGCTCCCACGATATATATAAAGCTGCGACTCCAACGCTGTAGGAGGTGATTTCACCACCACAGTCCAAAAAAGAGCATATATGCCGAAGCATGGGGGCATTAGGGGCGGAGGAGCGATTTTGCTCCTAATGCCGCGTACATACGGTTGACCCACCTACGGAGGCCTTACCCGTGGAAAAGTCTGACCATGTGTACACGGCATAGAAAAGTCCGACCGTGTGTACGCGGCATAGAAAAGTCCGACCGTGTGTACGCGGCATAACTTTTTTGCGGGAGGATGCCCCCATGCTTCGGCATATATAAATTCACTCCTCACTACCTATCACAGTTTCGAAGGCCATAAAATGTCAAAATAGCACAAAAAACAAACAAATGACCCCATTTTGGAAAGTAGACACCCCAAGGAAACTACTGAGAGGCATGTTGAGTCCATAGATTTTTTTTTTTTGTCCAAAGTGATTGAATAATGACAAAAAAATAAATAAAAAATAATAATAATAAAAAAAATTTGGCACTAAATGATATATTGCTCACACATGCCATGGTTATATGTGGAGTTGCACCCTAAAATACATTCTGCTGCTTCTCCTGAGTACGGGGATACCACATGTTTGGGACTTTTTGGGAGCCTAGCTGCGTACGGGACCCCGAAAACCAAGCACCGGCTTCAGCATTCCTAAGGACGCAAATTTTTGATTTCACTCCGCACTACCTATCACAGTTTCGAAGGCCATAAAATGCCAAAATGGCACAAAACCCCCCCAAATGACCCCATTTTGGAAAGTAGACACCCCAAGCTATTTGTTGAGAGGCATATTGAGTCCATGGAATATTTTTTTTTTTGCCCCAAGTGATTGAATAATGACCAAAAAAAATAATAAAAAATAAAAATGTACAAAACATTGTCACTAAATGATATATTTCTCACACATGCCATGGTTATATGTGGAATTGCACCCCAAAATACATTCTGCTGCTTCTCCTGAGTACGGGGATACCACATGTGTGGGACTTTTTGGGAGCCTAGCCGCGTATGAGACCCCGAAAACCAATCACCGCCTTCAAGATTTCTAAGGACATCAATTTTTGATTTCACTCACACAAATCTTGAAGGCAGTGCTTGGATTTCGGGGCCCCGTACGAGGCTAGGCTCCCAAAAAGTCCCACACATGTGGTATCCCTGTACTCAGGAGAAGCAGCAGAATGTATTTTGGGGTGCAATCTCACATATGCCCATGGCATGTGTGAGAAATATATCATTTAGTGACAAAGTTTTGTAATTTTTTTTTTTTGGTCATTATTCAATGACTTGGGACCAAAAAAAAAAATATTCCATGGACTCAACATGCCTCTCAGCAAATAGCTTGGGGTGTCTTCTTTCCAAAATGGGGTCATTTGGGGGGGTTGTGTGCCATCTTGGCATTTTATGGCCTTCAAAACTGTGATAGGTAGTGAGAAGTGAAATCAAAAATGTATGCCCTTAGAAAGCCTGAGGCGGTGATTGGTTTTCGGGGCCCCGTACGCGGCTAGGCTCCCAAAAAGTCCCACACATGTGGTATCCCCGTACTCAGGAGAAGCAGCAGAATGTATTTTGGGGTGCAATTCCACATATGCCCATGGCATGTGTGAGAAATATATCATTTAGTGACAAAGTTTTGTAATTTTTTTTTTTGGTCATTATTCAATGACTTGGGACCAAAAAAAAAAATATTCAATGGACTCAACATGCCTCTTTGCAGTTTCCTTGGGGTGTCTACTTTCCAAAATGGGGTCATTTGGGGGGGTTTTGTGCTATTTTGGCATTTTATGGCCTTCGAAACTGTGATAGGTAGTGAGGAGTGAAATCTAAAATTTGCGCCCTTAGAAATGCTGAAGGCGGTGCTTGGTTTTTGGGGTCCCGTATGCGGCTAAGCTCCCAAAAAGTCCCAAACATGTGGTATCCCCATACTCAGGAGAAGCAGCAGAATGTATTTTGGGGTGCAATTCCACATATAACCATGGCATGTGTGAGCAATATATCATTTAGTGACAACTTTTTGTAAACATTTTTTATTTTATTTTTTTTTGTCATTATTCAATCACTTGGGACCAAAAAAAAAAATATTCAATGGACTCAACATGCCTCTCAGCAGTTTCCTTGGGGTGTCTACTTTCCAAAATGGGGTCATTTGGGGGGGTTTTGTACTGCCCTGCCATTTTAGCACCTCAAGAAATGAGATGGGCAGTCATAAAATAAAAGCTGTGTAAATTCCAGAAAATTTACCCTAGTTTGTAGACGCTATAACTTTTGCGAAAACCAATAAATATATACGCTTATTGCGATTTTTTTTACTAAAGACATGTGGCTGAATACATTTTGGCCTAAATGTTTGACTAAAATTTAGTTTATTCGATATTTTTTACTTGTTGTTATAAGAAAAATCTTTTTTTTCAAAATTTTCGGTCTTTTTCCGTTTATATCGCAAAAAATAAAAATCGCAGAGGCAATCAAATACCATCAAAAGAAAGCTCTATTTGTGGGAAGAAAAGGACGCAAATTTCGTTTCGGTAGAACATTGCATGACCGCGCAATTACCAGTTAAAGCAGCGCACTGACAAATTGTAAAAACACCTTGGGTCTTTAGCCTGCATATTGGTCCGGGTCTTAAGTGGTTAAATCATATAAATATGTCTCACGCCAAACATGAATATAGCATGTGTGTTCTGGAACGAGCATCTTTGCAAGCAAGCAAGCATGTGCTATAAACGTGTTATGCAACAATGTGCAACATGAACCCATGCAGACACGTATCTCTATGCAAACACAAGGCATCCTGTATTGCTTAATTAAGCCGCCATGTGCAACTTTAAAGTAACCATGCATGCGATTCAGCATCTTCCATGCGATCAACATCTTATGCATTTTAAGCACTACTGTGCGGACAAGAACCCTTGTGTGACCAAGCACCCCTGTGAGTTCCAGCATCCTTATGCACCCAAGCATCTTAATGCGACTTTAGGCATTTCTGTGAAACAAGCCTCTCTATGTGATCAAGTATCCCTGGGTAATCCAGGACTCTGTTGATCCAACAACCATGTGTGATCCAGCTTCTTTTTGCATTCAAGCATCTTTAAGCGATCCCTTTAGGCCTTGAGTAATCCAGGACTTGGGTGATCCTGTGTGATTCAGCCTTTTTATGCCTTCAGGCCTCTTTATGCGATTCTAGGCATTTCCGTGGGAACAAGCCTCTTTGCATGCCCAAATGTCCTTGGGGAATCAAGGACTTGGGTGATCATGTAATCCTGTGTGACTCAACCCTTTTATGCATACAAGCATCCTTTATGCGATTCAGCATCTTTATGCGACTTTAGGTACTTTTGTGGAAACAAGCCTATTTGTGTGACCAAACATCCTTGGGTAATCCAGGACGCTGATGATCAGGTAACCATGTGTGATCCAGCATCTTTTTTGCATCCAAGCAACTTTATGCGATTTTAGGCCTTCCTGTGGAAACAAACCTCTTCTGTGTAACCAAACATCCTTGGGGGAAACAAGGACTTGGGTGATCAGGTAATCATGTGTGATTCAGCATTTTTATGCCTACAAGCATCTTTATGCGACTTTAGGTACCTTTGTGGAAACAAGCCTATTTGTGTGACCAAACATCCTTGGGTAATCCAGGACGCTGATGATCAGTTAACCATGTGTGATCCAGCATCTTTTTTGCATCCAAGCAACTTTATGGGATTTTAGGCCTTTCTGTGGAAACAAACCTCTTCTGTGTAATCAAACATCCTTGGGGAAAACAAGGACTTGGGTGTTCAGGTAATCATGTGTGATTTAGCATTTTTATGCCTACAAACGTCTTTATGCGATTCAGCATTTTTATGCATACAAGCATCTTTTATGCAACCTCTTTTGTGGAAACATGCAGCACCATACAGACAGAAACATGTATGCTTATGCGATCCACAATAGAATCTGCTCTGTTACTTGTTTTTATCCCACATGCATTCCAAACTCATGTATGTTATGCAACATGCGGACTGGTAAAGAGGAAATTATCCTCTGCAGATGTGTGTTTCCTCAATTAAGAGACATTAGCAATGTGTGCCCGCAACTGTGCATCCCTCCGATGCATTTGGTTAGCCTGAAGCCGACACCAGGCTGAGGATTATATGGAGGTCTTACTAGCCACCTATAGGAAAACCTCTCTTTACACTCCAAGGAGAAGATAGAGTTGTAATCAGAACCTGTAGGGCTTTTGATAGCTTCTCCTTGTTAGGCTGCAGCTCCTGTCTCCTGTCCTCTGACAGTGAAACTTTTATCCCCAAGCTTTCTAATCCCTTTGTTTCAGGATTAAAGCAGGAAAAGGGGGACACCCCCTTTTTTTTTTTTCTTGCAAAACACAAAACACATGCAGAGTGATTGCAATGTTGGGGGAAGGCTGCATTGCCTGACAGGTCTGATGGCTCAATCTATGAGCTGTTTAAGTCTCTACAGAGGAGAATAAGGGTCCACCAGGTTCAGGTGGCGATCCCTCTTTATATTCCTACCCCTGACCTTATTCAATGGGGAGACCAAGTCCTAAGCTATAAGCAGAGGCACTTAACCCAGGTGCATCAAATAGCTGAATTTAGTCTGACACAATGCCTGCTCATCTGCACAGCTAGATGCGAGTAGGCGTCTTAGATGAATCTGTATCCAACTCACACAAGGTGCTTATGTTTGTGTCCCCCTAGCTTTACAGAGCTCTGACGTCCGGGCCCTTTGAAGAGCCTTCTCTGCGACTGCACTGAGCCGGTGAGCACGTGCAACATGGTAGAGCCTGAAGCGGAGGAAGTGGGACACAATAGATCAGCTAACACTTAAGCTTCCGTTTTTGGAAAGCATGGTAAGCAAAAACATCAGGCATGTCTTCTACTGCCCATAGTAGTGGAAACACAGATAAGACTTGCAGCTACTCACGGAAGACAATCCTTTGTATAGGATTAAGGGCATATTCTTTTTTTTTTTTTTTTTACGTACCGGCCCCTTCAAGGGGAGATATATAGGTACTGCAGCCATCCTGTCTAACAGACATGGTGGGCCAGGCTGCATGCCGGCTAGGGGAGGTATATGGGTGCCCTGAGCCATCCTGTCTCAGAAGACATAGTGGTTTACATTGCCCATGCATAGAAGCATAATATAGGCGAGACCCAAGTCCCCCACGGAGGACCTACTGTCGAACCAAGTCCCGTAGGCCCTCCTCTTACCTTCTCCATGCTGCAGGGTATTGCCAAGCAAGAGGCCCAATCTTCCCCCTTCACCGTGGGTATTGTCCTAGACCTTCAGGGACCGGGGTCCATGGCAGGAACACCAACTCCCCTGGACCTATATAGCATCCTGGCAGAAAAAACATTTGGTCCTTGGAAGGCACAAAGTTCTGGAACCCAGGATCCAGCCCTCCGCAGAGAGGCATTATAGGCTAAACCTCGTTCTTCGTACCCAGGCCCGGGTACCGTCCACTTTGGCTATGAAGCACCTTGGACGGATCCGGATTTATGGAGGTTTTTTACATCCAGCATGGATCCCTCCAGTGGAGCTCCTAAGAGCACATGTTCATTCGTGACCAACACCTTAGACACTGATGAAAAAACTGAGGAGCTCCCAGTATGGGAGGGGTTATATAGGGAGGGAACTTCCTGTGTAGTTAATTACACCAGTGTCCACACCTGAAGGTATACTCTATAACCCACATAGTAATGGATTGCCGCTCTGTGTCCCGTGATGTACGATAAAGAAATGTATGTTATACAATTAGAGATCAGTCACTCAGGTGCAGCTGGTACTTGTAGTCCTCCAGGATACATAGATCTGCTCATTATAATATTATATAACAGCAGTAGATATATGTAATATATATGTAGAGAAATTAGAGATCTCTGACTGTATAGGTAGAGTAGACAGAAAGGTGCAGCTGGTACTTGTAGTCCCCCCCCAGGCTCTGCTTCCCCCCCATACTCCAGCAGCAAATCCCATCCCTCCATCCTCCCTCTCCCAGCCCCCTCCTTCTCCTTGCTGTGCTGTCTCCTGCTGACGTGTCTGCCTCCGGGGAAGAGCTGCGGGCGCGGGGTGTACTTAGCGCTGGCGGGAGGCACGCTGCTGACAGCGCTATCGGGCAATCACAGGGAGAGGAGATTCTCTCCCTATGATAGCCTAGCTGTGACTGATGTTTGCGTCAATACTTGACGTTTAAATATGTCACGTGACATGAGTGAGCCAATAGAATGTGATGGAGGCGGACCATCTCATTCCATGGCAAATCTCATTTCATGGCAATGCACCGGCGGTACTGCTTCTGATGTACAGAACTGTGAGAATAATTATTACATCGGAAGCAGTACCGCCGGCAACCACCGGGTGGCGCGTAAATACATCCAGTTGTACAGAACTGTGAGAAAGATAAATACAACTGTCTGTATCAATGAGCCACCCAGTGGTTGCTGGCGGTACTGCTTCTGATGTATAAAAAAACAGACCAGTGAAATATCTATATTGTTAAAGACCAAAAAACTCCTATGAAAAAAGCAGAATCAAAGTTTTATTCCGCTTTTTTCAATGAAGTTTTATGGTCCTTAACATTATAGACATATCACTGGTCTGTTTTTTATATAATCGTATTTTCAAATAAATCACAGGCTTATTTTTTTTTGGGGGGGGGGGGGTTTAGCTATCAATTTTTGAGAATCGTGATCTTTAGTCTAAGCAAAAGAATCGTGATTCTCATTTTGACCAGAATCGTGCAGCCCTACAAGACAGTTGCAGAACCAACCTAAATTTGAACCATGTATGAGCAGGCTGAATGTACCATGTTGCTTGAACGATCAACTAGAGTACAACCAGCCTGCTGCATTCTACATAAGACTATCGCTAGCACCTGGTATAGCCGTTAGCAATAGTCACGTCTTGTTCTGGCGGGGATGGTTTCTGAAGCCGCCCCCCCGTTTGGCTGTACTTCTATGGATCACAGGAGTGCAGTTCGTTCAGCTCTCCTGTGACCGGTTTTCAGCAGACAGTGGTTAAAGTCACAGAGCCTGGAAAAGATCAGGACCATATGGTCAGGATATGGTCAGGATCCACCCAGAACCCCCGGACCAACATCTGGCTCAGCCTCCCAGGGGGCCCGCTGAAAGCCTGGGCCAGCCGTGGATGCAGCATCAGACCGATCAGGCAAGTATGATTCTTAAAAGAATTGCAGAACTTCTCTTGTAAGGTGAACAAAGTGCAGCTTCCAAAATTGGTGCCTAGTTTAAATATCTGTGGTGGCTTCCCCACAGTACAGGCAAAAAAATAAAAAAATATGGTTAACCACATGCCGATACTATTATAGTATAGGGGGTGTACGTGTGCCACTGCATCACCGAGGAGCAAAAGCGTGTACCCGGCGGCCGCGATTTCCACTGGCACCCGCGATCGCTCGTGATAGAGCAGGAATGTGGCTAAATCCTTTGGGGGTGAAGTGGTTAAGCGCTTGTTCCTGTCTGGCCTAGGAAATTGTATGCAGTCTATGCTGGGCACGTCCCCAGCATCATAGGAAAAAGCGTACTTTCCCTTTCATGTTCCTTGCATGCACAATGTGCTATCCCTGTCGCAGCAGCAGCACTGTGGCAATGAGGGAAGATAAAGTGCCTGGAGCACGCTCAGCTCATGGTGTATTCCAGATCCTAGGTAGGATGGGGATGACCTCTCACAGTGGCAGTTTGTTAGCCAGACTGTGGGGTAGTCATCACAGGTAGAGCATTTAAAACTAAGCACCAATTTTGTAAGCGAAAGTGTTTTTTCTAACTACTATTCACAGCATGGGCGTCCGCTCATAGGGTTAAGGGGGGGCGAGTGACCCCCCCTGGAATCGGCAAGGGTCTGACATGCTCGCATCTGTGGCTGTGCTGTTGCAAGATCAGTGTCACGGAGCTTACAGAGCTCTTTACTGTCACCTCTGGCCACTTCCTGTATGTGCGCCCTCGTGTTTGCTTTGATGTCTGTAATGTATTTTCAATTAGACATGTGGAAACAGGACTTGGGAAAAGGAAGACCACCATGACCTTACAAGTGGGGGCTGTGAGTACAAGTGAAGGGAGAAGGCTGTTTGTGTACAGGGGGGGCTGATATATATACAGATGAGGGGGGCATACACCCATCTTCCTTCCTGTATTACTCCATCATCACTGACTGCAGATATACATTATCTGTCCTGTATATAGAGCTGTATATACCCACCTTCCTTCCTCTATATACCAATACCATCCACCCCTTCTATATACATATACTGTACAGTGTACACCCTCTGTATTGTACATTTGATCAGCACAGTGAGGCTGCATATTATGGGCACATGCCTGCGCTTTATGGGATAATGACTTAGCCCCTCCCCTTCATGACATTGTCAAATAAGTGGAGCATACGTGACCGTAAAATTATGCCCCCCCCTGGAAAAAGTTCAGCGGACGCCCATGATTCACAGTACAATATACTGTACAACTTAGTCTTGAAATTAATACGATTTTGTTTTACGAGCAATCTTGTTGAAGGCGTTAACATTACAGATGCCACACCAGTCTAACAATGGCTTTATTGCTGTAGATGAGTTGCAAAGATCATGAGATTAAACACTGAAAAAATAAAAAAAACTGCTTACTTTAGAACTACAAAGATTTCTGGAAAATGCAATAACTCACTTTCTGACAATGTCTTTTGCCATTTCTGAGATCTGGCTCCATTCGTCCTCTGGGAACTCAAAGCTTCCAGTCATAATCTTCTTCCTCATATCCTTAGGGATTGTCCGGCTGTGGTGCTTGGAGTAAAAGGGAGGGTAGCCGCACAGCATCACATAGATGATCACACCTAAGGACCATAAGTCACAGCTCTGGGAGAGACAGAGACAACCACAGAGTAAAAACATAAAACACATAATAGTGAAAGGTCCCTGTATGCACACCTTGCATACATGTGTAGGGGTGCTGATAAAATATTTTCCCACAACAACAAAAGGAGGGGGGGGGGAAAGCAACATCTCCTTTGTATCACAAAGAACACTGTTCTAACACCTTGTGTTCTATTTGCTTGATTAAATGTGTAAAAAAAATACACAAAAAAAAAAAAAAATACACATTTCTTTCCAAGCTTCTAAATTTTACAATATTTCTAGCTCTCTCAGTGAATTTAAGCAACTTGATGCGATTACAAAATTCCTGGAAAACAATGCTTAACTTTACATTTCTATTTGTTCACGTGCATTGGTTCTCAATTTATACATTTCAGTCTATAAAATGAAAGCTGTTGGCGCAACATTCCTTATGTGTAGAATCTCTTGCAGCGTGGCCATTGCATAGCTTAGAAAAAAATCGGGCTCATCTGGATATTCTTGTAGCAGTAACTAAGCAAGAATGCAGATAAGAGTTGCTGTGTCCTCTCCTTGGTGCAAATCCATATATGAAATATAATGCAAAGCTTTGGAACACTAGTTTTTGTGGGAAAATGTATTTCTGAAATATTCAATGGTTGCCACAAAGCACAAATTTGTTTTGATAATCAGCAAAAACATTTACCTTGTTATATGTGTATGGTGTTGGTGAGGTAGGAATAATCCCCGACTTCTCTTTCTGGTGTCTTCTTTGTGCCTCTAGAACCTGACAGTTATAATATAAAGTTATTAGAAGAGCTGCATGAAAAAAATCTCATTAACTGATAAACATCTTATATACAGGAAAAAAAAAGTTTTTGCAAAAAATGTATTGTTTAAAAAAAAAAAAAAGTAATTTTACAATGAAAAATACTACAGGACATATTCTAGCTTTAAAAGCCCTGTACTGCCCGATGACGATGTTTCCTGCATAATACAGAACGGGCAGGTCCGTATGCTCTTAAAGAGTCACTAAACCCACATTATAAAAAAAAAAAAAACCCACATTATAAAAAAAAAATAAAAAAAAAGGAAAAACAATAATTGCTGTATTATATTTGCTGATGAACAGCAATGTAATACAGCAATTATTGTTTTTCGCTTTTTTTGTATTTCGTTTTTTATAATGTGGGTTTAGTGACTAAGAGCATACGGACCTGCCCGCTCTGTCACTATGTGGCTGCTCTCCATCTCCCTGTTCTGTTCATGTCCCCAATTCAGTTAGGGATTTTGCAGCTGTAGTGGCAACTGTGCACATGCTCAGTTTTCAGTGAGTTTCTATGCTGAGCATTTCCTCCTTATCACATCTTAGCAGCCCATGTGACTATAGAGTCACACACATGTGGGTGTATACATAGTGGTAAATGACAGCCCACTCCCTCCCTCCTCCTCCATGCCCACTAGCCAGCTCAACACAATGGGCTGGTTGGATATTACATGTAGATTAATGGAGGCTTTACCTCCCTCTTATTCTAAGACACAGGCTGGAGGGGATTGAAACAGCCTGCGACAGGCAGAAATCCGCCCACACCATGTTATTTCTACAAAATATTAAATATTTCATTTCAAATATATATTTTTATGACAAATTTATAATAATTTATTGATATGATTTATTTTTACTCTGTGTTCCAAAGGCTTTTATTTATTTATTTATAAATGTGACCACCAGCAGAGGACAAGAAGTTCCTTTTAAAGACAGGCTGGGAAAGATCTGGGTCATATGACAGCTGTATATTGTTCAGGAAAAGGGTACTTGGATGTTTTTCTTTGTTTTTTTAATTAAAATAATTAGTGTCATCATCCACATGCAGAAATAGAGACAATCCCAATTAAATAGCATGTGTTTAGTATCACTTTAAGGTTTTTATTAGAGTACCAGCTGCAGTGGAAAAAAAATGGATTGCTACAAGCGATAAATATATTTAATGCAAACTTTCCAATTGATACATATAAAAACATGAAAAACTTGAAAAACATGAAAAACACACACACACAGGGCCCAGACTTAAAATGACAAAGTTGCAGACTTTATCCTGCATATTAACACCTCATACTAAATGCGCCCACCATATCATTTGCTCAATCCAAGCCTTCAGGATTATCTATAACATCTAGAGGATATGGAGGTGGGCTTTTGTAATAAAGGGTGATATAGCACCATGATGCTTAAGAGATAAAATTTAGCTCAAGCAGCCGCAATAACGGATTGCCGAGGACATCCAGCTGTCAACATTCCATTAAAAAAGTGCACCAAAGATTCACAAATGTCAGAAGCTAGATGTTGGCATTCACTATAGCATCTCTTTGTAAAAGAGTTCATTCGGATGCATGGCTGTAAAGAACTGTCAACAGCATCAAATACTGTGATGGTGAGGCATAAGTGAAGCACTGAAACAACCATGTTCTTGGGATGCTAATATCACAGGGATGTTTCCGGCTATAGACCTTCTTTGCATGTGCGGATCACTTCACCGTAACAGGGTAACAGGAGTGTACGGGACAAGCGTTGTTCTGCCTGTATGGCTGGAGCTGTGGGATGGCATCTTCTGCCATGCTGGCCACCCCCCCCTACAGTTATGCCGCGTACACACGCTTGGAATTTCCGACAACAAATGTTCATTGGGAGCTTGTTGTCAGAAATTCCAACAGTGTGTAGGCTTCATCGGACGTTTGCTTTCGGAAGTTCCGACAACAAAAATTTGAGAGCTGGTTCTCAAATTTTCGTGGATTTTTTACATGCATGCTCTGAATCAAGTAGAACTGGTAAAACTAGCGTTCGTAATGGAGATAGCACATTTGTCACGCTGTAACGGACTGAAAAGCACGAGGCTGAAAAGCGAATCGTCTCTCACCAAACTTCTACTAACACGACTGGTATTGAACTTCCCTTTAATAGCGCCGTCGTACGTGTTGTACGTGACCACGTTCTTGGCGTTCGGAATTTCCGACAACATTTGTGCGACCGTGTGTATGCAGGCCAACATCTGTTGGGAAAAAAATCCACGGTTTTGTTGTCGAAATGTCCGATCGTCTGTACCCGGCATTAGAACACACCCAGGGATCTAATATCATTCATTAACCACTTTAAAATATGCTGAATGCAATATCTATTCTATACATCAGACTTTCTTATTACATCTCGAAACTTGCAGCATGACAACCATATCACCATATCAATTGTCAATTCCACAAGGTAGTAATAATGTCTTTCTCTAGTGCAGTGGCTGGAGGGGGTCCTCTCTCCCTGCGGGTGGTACTTACGGAGGACAGCTATCTCCCTGTACATCCGCTCTGGATTGGGTGTGTTCGCAGTGATGCAGCGCAAGATCGCTCTGATGAGGATGGCCATCTCCCAGTTCTCCCCGTACATGCTCCCCCAGTACCAGGCAATTCGGTCACTTCTCCTCTTGGGCAATCGGGTCTCAGGACCTGCTTCCTGATTGGCCAGGAGGAGAAGCAGGCAGACAATAGTGAATATTAATTTTCTATCGTCACACTACCGGGAGGGATCAGGGCGCAGTGCTCTGCGCCCAGAGCCCACCATTTTTTTAAAATAATTAGAGCTTCAGGTTCCACCTTGCATGTAGATTAGGGGGAGGCGCCCCTAATAAAGTGGCCGCCACATGACAGAATGACCATGACAGATTATACAGATTTATACAGTTCTCCATCTCTGCTGGGTGTACATTCAAAAATGTTCACCCCACTTGTGTAAAAATTGTTTCTCTCACACCAAGCAATATGTAACTAATACTAGTTGAAGTAAATACATCTCTCCATTCCCAATGAGCTTGAACAGCACCTAAAATTACAATGCAAGGAACTTTGGGCGCATGTTCTGTGCATTTCCATACCTCTGTACTCAATGAAATGGGCCAAGCAGAAATTAACTGGGACTGCTTGTAGGTTTATCTAATTCAAACAGTGCAGCCATCTGCGGCGCCGTATTTAGACCTCATGCTGCTTTAGGGATACCTAAAAGTTAGTGTCAAGTTAGTGCCTCTAGCAACATGTATTTCAGAAAAAATATAAGCTAAAATCAAATCAATGTAGAATATGGTTCTGGTATCCAGGGCTTTTTTTCTGGGGGAACTTGGTGGAACTCAGTTCCACCACCTTTGGCTCAGACCCTTTGGTGCCCGCTCACCACAATCACTTGTGAACACAGAAGTCTGGTTTCTGTGTTTACAAGTGACTGCTTTGTAACCCCCTGAACTCTGAACACTGTATGTAATGCAATTCTGGTATTTAATGCCCCTTTAAGACCCTTCTACTGTTTGTGAAATCTGAACGGGTCGTGGTTGAGTTCCTGCACCTATTTTCTGAGAAAAAAAGCTCTGCTGGTATCAGGCTTTTTTATGAACAACGACTAAAATATAACAGGCCACCAGACAAGAGAAATGATAGACTGTTTATGCTTTTTAAACAAAGTGTCTGCAGACTACTTAACATACCCTGTACCAAACAAGACATTTTTTGATGGTAAAGGGGGGCAGCAATTAGACAAATAGAAGCAGTCCCTATTGGGATTATAAAACAGTTTAAACATTTAAGTTTAACCCTGCACACTGGGCATTAAAATAACGTTAAAAAAAACGGTAGTAGCATTGCAGTGAGTTTTTCAATGTTTTTGCAACATTGTTTATTAGCTTTTTCTAGCGTTTTTCCACGTTATCAGGGTTTATTTTCCCAATGGATCAAAAACGCTATAAAAATGCTGATGAGCCAAGTTTTTGCGCATTTATCAGCGTTTTATGTCCTTTTTACAGCTGAAAACTCCCCTCAGAACCCCCTAGTTTTTAGGTGGGGGGGTGGGGGTTTACAGCCAAAAACAGTTGATAACAGCCTATGTGTGTATGGACACATAGGATAACATGCTAGAGAGTTTATTGACTGTAGAAAAACACATCTGAAGCCAAAAACACCATCTGTAAAAATGTCCAAAAACATCCAATGTGCACGAGGCCTAATGGATGGATGAAAACGATCGTCCGATGATGATCGTACGATTTTCGGATCGTGTGTACACTACTTTCGAGAGCCGATCACGACCGTTCATCCGATATTATTCGATCGGACAAGCGCGAAAATTTTCCTCGTGCGATGTCAGATCGTACGATTTTCGTTTAGTCAGTACAGCCATCGTCCGAAAATACAATACAAATACATTACAACACATGACATCACTTCCGATTATTTTTTTCTCTGCCGTACGAGAATTTTCGTGAGTTTAATAACCTATTTTACTTACGACTATTAAGCGAAAAAAGTCGTACGATCCGTCGTCCGATATTCGGATCGTGTGTACGGGCCATAAGACTCAATTCACACAGGGGCAACACGACTTCCAGCATGACTTTGGGAGGCAACTTGGACACGACTTGAATATGAATCACAGCGCGACCTGAGGCAACTTGAAGTTGGATCCAAAGTCGTCCCTGTGTGAATGGACTCTTAGGCCTTGTACACACGATCAGTCCAAACTGATGAAAACGGACTGAAGTTCAGTTTCATCGGTTCACAGACTGATGGTCTGATGTGCGTACACACCATCAGTTCAAAAACCGATAGTGTCAGAATGCAGTGACGTAAAACACAACGACGTGCAGAAAAAAATGAAGTTCAATGCTTCCAAGCATGCGTCGACTTGATTCTGAGCATGCGCGGGTTTTGAACCAATGCTTTTGCGTACTAACCATCGGTTTTGACCGATCGGTAGGTGTCCATCGGTCTGATTTTAAAGCAAGTTCTACATTTTTGGACTGAAGGACAACAGACTGATGGGGCGTACACACGGTCGGTTTGGACTGATGAAACTGAACTTCAGTCCGTTTTCATCAGTTTGGACTGATCGTGTGTACAGGGCCTTAGTGTTACATTATCAATTGTCATTTTCTTTCGTCAAGGATGACTCAGAGACCAGAGTCAGGCACTCCCTGAGGTCTAATAGCTCCTTCCCAGTCAAATGTCTGAATTCATGCTAATAAAATTTGCTGCGCCCAAGTAATAGCAACAAACATGCAGCTCTGTATTTTTACATTCCTTTTTACTACAGTCCTCTGTTATGTGATTCTGTTATGCATGCACAGGAGACAGCATGAGGTCAGACAGTTGGCAGGCAAAAGACTTCAGGTGACTTCTCCCCTTTAAAGCACGCCATGCATACAATAATTTGTAACAGATCATTGGATTAAATGGTTCAGATGGATCATTTCAAGTTTGACTGTGAAAATAAATGGGTGATCAATTCTGATTTTGTGCATATTATTTGTAATCTCTTTTGCAATCAAATGGATTTTTTTTGTCATTAGGAAATAACTGATCTCTAAAAGCTGGGCATAAAAAAGGTAGAAGGACAAACCAGTGTTGTCTGTGGTTTTCCTGCACTGTCCATCCATGTGGAGGTGGCCATTTTGTTAGAGGCAGAGCATGGCTTTCTCACATGAGAGCCTCCAGCAAGGAGAGCACCAAGCAGCAGCAGTAGAGACATAAGCATATTGCACTGATAATCTCTTGAGATGAGCAGTCAGAGGCAGCGGTACCTTAGATCTCACACTGCATATATACGGCTATGAGGCTGTAGGCCATTCACACACCAGGAAGTGCACTGCTAATTTTTGATAGGAATTCGAAAAGATAAAAAGGGTACTGCTTAGGCACAATTTACACTTCTAGAATATATCATAGCCATTTGAGTTCAGGTCTACTTTGTTTTTAAGCTAAATAATAATTGAAAGATTAATGAAATTGATCACCCTGCCCAACTGACTGAATTAACATCAATACTGGGCATTTTCGCCCCCTTCGTTCCCAGACCAATTTTCAGCACTCTCGCATTTTAATGACAATTACGCGGTTATGCTACGCTGTACCAGAATGACGTTTTTATCATTTTGTTCACACAAATAGAGCTTTCTTTTGGTGCCATTTATTCACGACTTCGTTTTATTTTTTTTTCGATACAAGCAAAAAAAAAAGAGCGAAAATTTGGGAAAAATTCTATTTTCTTCTTTCCATTTTAAAAGAAATCCAATAAAATCAATTTTTTCATAAATTTAAGCCAAAATGTCTTCTACATGTTTTTGGTTAAAAAAAAAATCATGTTAAGTGTATAATAATTGGTTTGTGTGATTACAATCAGATGTACGCAGATGATCATGTACAGATGTGCGCAGGTGATCACGGACATATGTGTGCAAATGATCATTGGGACATGTGATTTTACGGTTACATATGTGGGGGACAGGTATTTACTATGTGAGGACATGTTATTTGGGGACATGTGTGTTAACTCTGTGTGTTTTACATTGTGGTAACACTAGACTGGTGATCAGCGACTAAAAAGCTGTAAAAAACAGCTCATACTCACTGATCAACAGCTGGCTGCAGCGATCTGCTCTTCTCACCAAATGTGTAAGGAGAGTCGATTGCCTAGCAACCGGCTCTCTGTTTACATCACACGACGGCTGTGATTGGACACGGCAGTCATGTGATCGGGAGGGCCAATCACAGAGCCCACCTGCCGATCTGAAATGCGCCGTGTCCGGGTGACATGAGCGCATTGGGATCACACCGCTGAGCGAGAATGCCAGTGCGCGATCCCCCGTCTTCTGAGGGATGTTTCTAAACGTCCACTCCGAAGGAGAGAGAGAGCCCACCCAGCCGTATATGTACAGTGGTCGGGTTGGAAGAGATAGTCACTGACAGCAAATAACTAGTTTTCTGTAAATTTCATAAAAGGTGTTTAAATTGGTATCTTGTTACAAATATATTGTGGATGCACACAATAGCTTTGGGACATCCTTAGAAAACATTAAGGTAAATAAGAGGGCAATAAAAAAATGTCAAATGCAAGCCAATATACTTATGCTAAAAGACTGAACACTTATAATCCCATTATAACCAGTTCTCTTTATTAAGTCAATTTCTTATGTTCCACGTTTCTAAATTAAATGTTAACAATTACCTGAGGAGCTACGTAGTAAGGGGTAAACTGTGGTGTCATTAGGTCTCCTTGGTCTATTTTTGCAAACCCAAAATCACAAAGTTTGACTGGCGCATCCTGAAAAAAAAAAAAAAAAAAAGAAAAAATTATAAAAAAACTGATACAATGTAAAATGACTAGTTTGATGCTTAAAGTGGATGTAAACCCGATTCATGAAATTTGAGCTGGGCACATATATCTGCAGTGTATTATTATCTCGCTTCAAAGCACTAAGTCCCGTGGCTTTTTCGTGCTTTGTTCTTCTGCTATCAGCATGATGACTTCTGACAAGCTCTCTGTCAACTGAGATAAAACCAGCCTGAAATTTAGGGAGGTTGCTTTAAATATATTAGTAGACAGCATATTTATTTACAGAACAGTTCTGCAAGTCTCTACCTATGTGGAGAGGGGGTGTATGCCTTTCCGCCAATCAGCCGTCTTGGCTGTATGCCCAGACTTCACTTCCAGTGCTGAACAGGAAGAGAAAAATCACTAACATGATGTGCACGTTCTAAAGAATATATAAAGCAGATATGCATGTAAAACTTATGTAGGGAGATTTGTTTCATCTAAGGATGTTCACCTCACTGGGTATATGTGAGGTTATACATCCACCAACATGCAAAGCATAGAAAGGGTACCAAAAACATTAGAGCAGTAGAAAGCAGGGTGACTGGGTAAATGCAAAGTCTGTATTTGCAAACAAGCAGTCCTTCAATATATAATCTAGCGCTGTAATTAGAGTGAGAAAACTGCCTACTGCACAAAAGGATTATAACAGTCTTACCAAGGAGTTATCCTTAAAGAGCAAATTCTCTGGTTTCAGATCTCTGTGTGCAATGTTCAATGAGTGACAATACTGTAGAGCCAGAGCAATCTGTAAGAAAAAAAACACAAGTAAGCACAAGGAGCAATTCTCCCCTACAGTTGTATCTTATAACAAGAGAAGCTGTGTCAATATATAGGTTATTAAATACATGCTAGACTGCTAATCTGCACTCTGTTCGATAAAAGAAAATGATAGCATATTTTCAGCAAAAATACGTTTAGGACTTTAGGGTAATAACGATAAAGTGGAAAGGCAAGCCTAAATTTACTGAGATGCTGGTACTAACACTTCAGTGATTCCTAAAGGAATTTTAGAATGTACCCCGTTTGCTGCACATATGGCCACTGGCCCTGAGAGTTGCCCCATTAAGGAGCTCTGAATGCTGAGTAACATTTAGAGTTCCACCTGCAGGAAACCTTTGCTCATTTCCATGTCACACACTCCATTTCACAAAGGCAAGATGCATGAGAGCTATCCACTTGTAGAGGTGACACACTACTTGATAAATTGCATACAGCCATGGTAGAATAGAATCGCACAAACTGATTTTATTATGCTGAATGCAAATGGAGGCTTCAACAGTGGAGTACGCGCAAAGAAAACATTTGTTTGGTTGTTAGTCTATGTGTGTATATATATATATATATATATATATATATATATATATATATATATATATATATATATATATATATATACATATATATACACACATACATACATACATACATACATACACACACACACACACACATATACATACATACACACACACAGATTGTGACTCTTAACTTTGACTTGCAGTTCTACTTTAAAGTGGAGTTCCACCCATTTTTTTTATGCTTGTGCAGCACTGAGCATGTGCGAGATATGCAAATCTGAAATCCAGGAAGTCATACAGTCTGGCTTCATGATGCCCACACTTAAGATGGCCATGGTCTATTTCTAGATTATAAACTATAAAAACTTAAAAATGTATAATCTAAATTCTGTAACAACCTAACAAAACGGACCTTAGTTTACAGACTAACTTACACTAGAATACATTAAGCTTGTGTATTACAGGGGTAGTTATAATTAAAAAGTGAAATTGTGGGTGGAACTCCCCTTTAACATCTGCAAATCAAACAGTTTATTCAGCATTGTACTAAACAATTGCTAGCATAGGGAGGATACGAATACTGACTTCAATCAGTCTGGGTAGGCTCACTTTGCAGCACTATACTGCTGCAAAGCTTGTATAAGTAATGAACAAATATACATGTAAGTGGCCAAAATTACTAGAATCAATACCTACAGTAGACAATATGTTTAAAACCACAGCACACCATACTAAGACCATTGAGATCCAGATGATCAAAGTCATTTGTATTTAAAAGCACTTAAAGAAAGAAAGAAAAAAAAAAGAAAAAAAAGGACTATATATTCCCTTTAAAACACACTTTATGGAGATGGAAAATTTGCCAATACATCCTCAATGCTCCACAACAAATTGAAAACACCAAAGTAGTAGATGGCAGGGTATGCCTGTATCCCATAGCAACAATGGACAATGTAAACTAACATGTTTTAAGGCTTCCTGGAGAAGCTTTTATGTGGAGACCCATTAAATATAATCCTGTACATCTGCATAAGAAGAAAAAAAAGAAAAAAAAGAAGAAGAATCAAATAGCTGGGCTTTCCATTATTTTTTTTTATATTTCTTTATACACCAATTAACAGACACATTTATACAATGAATTTAACCCAGGCCAGGCTTTCAGTCCACCGCAGGCCCGTAAAGCAGAGTACGCATTATATATACGCCCAGTAGGAGCGTACTCTGGCTGAAACAGAACATTCCTCCAAGTGGTGGTGTACATAGCATGTGATCATTATAACAAAGCAGGCAATAAGATATGAGAGCTTAGGTCCCTCTATTATTCTTTCAACCCCTATTGTTCATTGCAAGACTGCTGGTGGAAATTCTGGAACTTGCCTGCTTTGTTACTTGGCTGGCTTGCTTCTCAGTGAAGTGCCGGTGCTGGCTGATTCTGTGAAACAGCTCGCCCCCCTCCATCATCTCCATAACAAATAGGAGCCGTGCCCTGTTCAAAAGTGTTAATTTAAAGAGTGTGTCAATTATCAGTGAGTATGCAGTCAATGCTGATGCTGGTCAACAGAAGGCGCAACCTTGCCTTAGTTTTCCCCATTTGCTGCCTTGACAGAATGCTGATTTGTTTTGGTGAAGGTTGTGCCCCAGATTGACAGCACTGGCACTTCTCTTCCAGCAGTGTTAAAAATCAATCCTCCTGCCATTGTATCATATACTAACTTTATTTAATACAATATGTATGAAAGCAGGGTGTCACTATATTAGCCTGTTAAATCTGGAAAGCTACTGGAGGTAACCATTTGTAAAGCTGTAAAAAACGGCAACAGCAGCAGAGAAGGGACATTAGGGGGTCAGTAAATGTGTTTGGACAACGAAAAAAGGTCAGGCAAACTATGACTACAGCAAGTGTTTTGGTACCATACATTTAATGAGGTACATGTGTGTGTGGCACAACTGTTGCAGAATTATCAGGAACCAAATTACAAGTACATGGCCTAGTAATACCGCCAGCTGTTTGTGGAATGATAACCTGTATATTCTAGCCAAAATGGCCACCTCCATTATGTGCCAACTCCAATTTTTTTTTTTTTACATGAAGTAAACAATTATTATATATGATCACCATTTAGAATACAAACTCTAAAATATTTACTACAGGTTTAATAAAGACTATACTTGTTGAGTTAAATAGATAAAACACTGAACATCAGTTATGAATGATCTATAGGTAGAGCTACAGGTGTTACCCACAGAAACCAATTAGAGCCTTCCTTCCTCTGGAATCTGAATGGTTGATGTATATACAATCCTTCGTTCAAAGACCCATTGTTACAATAACAAATCCCCTCTAGTAGCCCAAATAAAACCTAACAATAGGTATTACAGCAAGTCTGATAAAAAATACTCTGCATATCTAGCCAAACATTCCAGTAGTTTTAGCAGTGGTGGTCCGTCCATAAGGGGCGCCGCCCACCCAATCCATGCGCCCTGCCCCTAATCTACATGGAGGGCACAGGGACGCATGGATTTCTGAGGCGCTAATTGGCTTAAAAATAAGGGGTAGGCTCAGGGGGGCAGTGTACTGCCCCCTGAGCCCACCCAGTTGTGGGACAATAGCGAATTTATACTTTACCATTGTCTTCCTGATTCTCCTCCCGGGCCAATCAGGAATCCGGTTCGGAGACCCAATTGGCACTGTTTAGCCAAGAGCAGAAGCAATGGCCCAGTACTTCCTTCCACCTAAGGTGAGGTCTGTATACTGCGGGGGGGGGGGGGGCTTGGGGGGCTGTGGATCGCCGCCTTTTCACCTGTCTAATGACGTGGGTGTGGGGGTGCTTGTGATGATCAGCACCTTCCTGTCTGCCTCCCGATGTGCTTGCGGCAATCGCAGACTTTCCAGTCATCTTACTCGCAAGGGGTGGTGTGCTGCCCCCTGAAAAATTTAGCACCAGCTACCAATGCGTTTTTAGCCATTTTAAGAATGGGTTTGAACTTCTGTCTATGACCACTTTGGGAAGATTTGCCTTTAAATTCCTATCCCAGAGACTGCGTGAGTGTAGCACTTCCCAATTCTATTAAAAATGTGTTCTATTGCCATATCTATTTCCTATTGGGCAGATCTTCTCTCACTTAGGCCGACCATATGTGATGTAAAATTTCTTTCCTGAACCCACAGGTTGGAGAAAAGAAATTCGCACAATTCCTCCATCAACACAAACAGTGCTGACAGAGAAATTCCTCCTGCTGAGCAATTGTCTTCTCCTGGTGGGGACGTGGGTCAGATGAGGAAAGCCATCCCTGCAAAAGAAGACAGTAATTATTGCTAGTGGCTATAGCAGCTTCTAACGATAATTACAAGAGAGAGTCCGGCAAGCTGGTTGTAACCAAGTTGATAGACCGATCAACTTGGTGCATTCAGCCTGCCCATAAGCGTTTTGAATCTTTGCCTGTTCCTGCTGAACATGGCCGGCCTTACTGTCTCAGTAACACTAAAAAAAGTGAAGGAAATCTACCCAAAGGAGACGAACCCAACAATACCCGAGAGACTTTATAACCCTTCCCCACACCATTTAAAGCTTAAAAAAACTTTCTGCTGGCATTCCACTTTAGGGCTCATTTTAAATGACTTACGCTGGGTACACACAGGCCAAAAATGGTCGGTTTGGCAGTAACCATCCAACTTTTATCCCATGTGTACAGCACTACAACCGGCTTCTGTAGAATGGGCATGCTGGAAAACCAGCATCTGATCAGCATGGGCAGCCAATGGCTGCTAAAGCTCATCACTGTGTTCTGGTGGGGTGGGGGCAGTACCCCTGTCAGAACACATTAGCTCAGTGGGCATTTTGTCACACCAATATCTGATGCGTTAGTACCTCGCCCATTGGGTTAAATGGGGAAAAAAGTAAAAAAACGTCCTGTGTGTACCCAGCATTATATAGGGAGTAGTTTACTAGGGGACTTTATACTTCCTTAAAGCTTGTTTACACAAAAGGCACAATAAAAGATATCACAAGATCTTTATTAAAGGCTTTTAGGTGAAATTTCTGCTGACACCAAACTAGCCTTAAAACGGTCCCTTCCATCCTCCTAACACCTATGCTAACTAACCTGTATTGAAAAAGATGCATTTACTTACCTATTTTCAGACTCCCTTCAGTCACATGATTCGGCTCCCCTGTATCTGCCAGTGTTGCTTTAGAAGAGAGGAGGAAGCACCGATAACGGATGGGCTATTGAAAACAGTTGGAGACATCACTGTTCTAGGCTCTACTAGCTGTTGTCAGATTGCTTTCTCCTCTCCCCTGCAGCCGCCACTGGCTGACACATAGGAGATCATGTGACCAGACCAGAGCAGCCAGGCAAGTATAACAAAAGTTAGTTAGCATAGATGTTAGGACGACATTTTTAAGGCTAGTTAGGTGTAAGCATGAAATAAATGTTAACACAAGTATATTTTTAAGCACATATTTTACATAATTTTGACTGCCTCAAGTCACTGGGCAAGAGGGTTACACCAACCAATACCCTGCATTATAGCGGACATAAAAGTGACAAATTAAAAAAAAAAAAAAAATTATTTTGTAACAATTTATTTGTGCTAAATCGATGACTCAAACTCTCAAATCAATATTGTATCTGAACATATAGCTAGCACAAAAGAATGATACAAAACTAAATAAAAAGATCTGTCCAGAAAATGAATTCAAAAACTTATTAGAGAAGTAATCGAAACAAGACAAACTGGAAAAGAAACAAACAACTTTACAGCAACAAAGTAATGCACACGGAAAAATACTTTTAAACTAGGTTATCCTAATAGAGGAATCTTACATACAGCTACAGGACAAAATTATTGGTGCTCAACCTTCTGCAAAAGAATAAAAGTAAATATAATGAAAAAGAAAGCAGCATATAAAAACAAACATTTACTTTGGTTGAAAAGAAAATTTAGCAGAAATGTCTTACCTTGGACTAGATTCGTGGGGAAACTGTACACTATTCGCATAAACATCGATAATTTGTACAATGTTTGAATGTGCTGCACACAGCATATGTAACCGTACCTTCAAGGAAAAAAAAAAAAAAGGAAAAAAGGTATATGGTAAAGAGAGATTATATATGGTAAATTAAAAGAAAAGCAACACGTGATTATAAAGCAAAAAAGTGTTACAGGAACATATTTTGAAGACATTAGTTTTGGAAGCTCTTGATACAAAACCCCATTGGGAGAACTGTGGAAACTGATGACGTACTCTAACCTAGCTTTGTGCCAGCAATATACGTTGGAGAGATCTGAAAGATCCACAGTCAAAAGCAGCCAAAGATTACTACAGTAAACATGAATGTGCCAAGTTTTAGCCTGGGTTCACATTTGTGCGATGCAGACACTGCATGTAAGTCACACAGGAAACACACTGCGTTCCTGTGCACATCCGGGGCGAGCCGATTTCAGCCATACATTTTGTAACAATCAGAATCCCACCATAGATCTGAAGTCCCTGTTTAGATCAGGGTCCCGTCTTGAATATGAAGCACCCCTTTTAGATCATAATCTTCTCTCAGATTAGCAGTCCCCTAGTGGATCGGAATCCTCTCCTACATAAGAGTTCCACTTTAGATCGGCATCTCCCCATACCCCGCTTCCCTTTGTTGGCAAGTAAACCCCAACATTGGTGTTAGTGGCACAATAATAGCCGCCCTACGCAATGGTGTCGGTGGGCACAAAAGCCAACGACATTGGCCTCAGTGGACATAACAAAAGCCTACGACAGTGTTAGTGGGCACAATAATAGTCCAGACATTGGTGTCAGTGGATGCAATAACTCTCAACATTGCTGTCAGTTGACACAATTGGATGAAAGCTCCCCTATAGATCAGAAACCCTCCTTGGTTCAGAGTCCCTCCTAGTGGATCAGAATCTCCCTCTTAGATTACCCCCTGTGAGTTTAGAATCCAACTTTCAATTAGAATCTCCCCTAAGTCCTTAAATCTGGAGTCCCTCTTTGGATCATAATCTTCCCTCAGCACAAAGGAAGTTGTATGCTGCTGTGTGTGCTGGGAAAGCATATCATTGGTTCCTTGGGCGCTGGCAGTCCTAGCAACCAATGACAACACAGATAACGGTGGTGGGGGAGAAGCAGAAAGCATGGGCCCCTGCAGCTCCTTGTCATAGTAGCATACCCAGTACTGCATCATAATGGATGCACGTGTCTGTGAGGCACAGGAGCCCAGATAAAAGGGGAGCCCACTGTACCCAGTTACACACATGTACAGTTGTGCTCATAAGTTCACATACCCTGGCAGAATTTATGATTTCTTGGATATTTTTCAGAGAATATGAATAACACAAAAACATTTTTCACTCATGATTCGTGTTTGGCTGAAGCCATTTATTATCATTCAACTGCGTTTACTCTTTTTAAATCATCAAATCAAGCTTTATTGTCATTCAACTACACGCGAGTACATACGGTAGAACAAAATGTTGTATCTCACAGGGCCACAGTGCTACATACGAATTAAACATAATTATAAATATACATTATAAACCTATACACATCTGGGAACTACGTAACTGTACATATACTGTATATATTTCTAAAAGTCTTTGCAGCAGCAAGCGTTTATAAAGCAGGGCTTGACAAATTTGCTTGGAATCTAGGAGCCAGCTAAAAAAGTTAAGAGCCAGGAAGGCGTCCTGTCCCGGCAAGCTCACGTGCAGAAGCGAACGCATACGTGAGTAGTGCCCGCATATGAAAGCGGGGTTCAAACCACACATGCAAGGTATCGTCGCGATTGGTAGAGCGAGAGCAACAATTCCAGCCCTAGAACTCCTCTAGCTCAAAACATGCAACCTGTAGATTTTTTTTTTTTTTTTTTTTAAACGTCACCTATGGAGATTTTAAACTGTAAAAGTTTGTCGCCATTCCATGAGCGGAAGCAATTTTGAAACGTGGCATGTTGGGTATCAATTTATCTTTCACAATAGAAAATAAATTGGGCCAACTTTACGGTTGTCTCATTTTTTATTAAACAAAGTGTATTTCTTCCCCCCAAAAGTGCACTTGTAAGACTGCTGCGCAAATACGGTGTGACAGAAAGTATTGCAACGACCGCCATTTTATTCTCTAGGGCAAGGGTCTCCAAACTACGGCCCTCCAGCTGTTTCGGAACTACATTTCCCATGAGGCATTGTAAAATTCCGACATTCACAGACATGACTAAGCATGATGGGAATTGTAGTTCCTGAACAACTGGAGGGCCATAGTTTGGAGATCCCTGCTCTAGGGTGTTAAGTAAAGGGAAGGAGATGGAAACAGGCAGGGAAGCTCCATTAGCATTGTTGGTTGTCTTGTCATACCAATGGCCACCACAAGAGGGTGCCAGATTCCAGAGGGAACTATAGTACTGTAGAAGGCCTGCAAAGCCGCTGCTTCAATTACCAGCCGGCGATGCCCGACATGATTGTGAGGGGGGGTGAGCACGGAAACAGAGTACCCCAGCTATGCCGCCCCAGGCGCCAGGTCGCTGATTCTAGTCGCAATTGTGACCTGGCATCCGGGGTTTATCGAGCCCTGTTATAAAGTGTCTAGTGCATATTCAAGTGTAAAAAGGAGGGGGAAGTGAGACGTCCCTGGTCACAATATATAGGTTGTAGAAGAGGTTTCAAAGAGAGAGTTGGGGGCTCTCACAGCCTGGGGGGGAAAAAAACTGACATTCCTGGTTTTGATACTCCGGTACCTTCTACCTGATGTCAAGAGCTGGAAGAGACTATGGGAGGGATGAGTAGGATCCTTCACAATACTGGTAGCTTTGATGGAGCATCGTTTATGGAAAATGTCCGGGATGGAGGGGAGAGAGACACCAATAATCTTTTCAGCATAATGACAACAGAAACTACCCTGATCAAAAGTTTACATACCCTGGTGATTTTGGCCTGATAACATGCACACAAGTTGACACAAAGGGGTTTGAATGGCTATTAAAGGTAACCATCCTCACCTGTGATCTGTTTGCTAGAAATTAGTGTGTGTGTGAGATTAAAAAAAAAAACATGAGTTTATGGAATCCTGACAGACCCTTTCATCCAGTGCTGTACTGACATTTCTGGATTCTGAGTCATGGGGAAAGCAAAAGAATTGTCAAAGAATCTGCGGGAAAAGGTAGTTGAACGGTATAAAACAGGAAAAGGATATAAATAGATATCCAAGGAATTGAAAATATCAATCAGCAGTGTTCAAACTAATCAGCAAGTAGAAAATGAGGGGTTCAGTTGAATCCAAACCACAACTGCCCTGAAAATAGCTTGGGGTGCAAAAAAAATAAAAAAATACCTTCAGGTGAAATACAAGACTCTCTGAAAACATGTGGTGTGGCTGTCTTAAGATGCACAATTAGGACACAGTAGAAGAAAGATTGGCTGCATGTTCGAGTCGTCAGAAGAAAGCCATTACTATGCAAATGCCACAAAAGTATCCTGCTTACAATATGTCAAACAGCAGAGTGACAATCCACAAACCTTCTGGCACAAAGTCATTTGGAGTGATGAGACCAAAAATGTTGCTTTTGGGCCACAACCATAAACACTACTGGAGAGCAGTCAACAAGGCCTATGATGAAAGGTACACAATTCCTACTATGAAACACGGAGGTGGACCGCTGATGTTTTGGGGATGTGTGAGCTACAAAAGGCACATGGAATTTGGTCAAAATTGTTGGCAAGATTAATACTGGAGGAACATCAGCCAGGAAGCTGCACATGAGACGTACTTGGACATTCCAACATGACAAAGATCCAAAACACAAGGCTAAGTCGACCTGTCATTGGCTACAGCAAAATAAAGTGAAGGTTCTGGAGTGGCCATCTCAGTCTCCTGACCTCAATATCATGGAGCCACTCTGGGGAGATCTCAAACCGGCAGATCATGCAAAACAGCCCAAGAATTTACAGGAACTGGAGGCTTATTGCCAATAAGAATCGGCAGCTTTACCATCTGATTAGATGAAGAGCCTTATCCACAAATACTACGAAAGACTTCAAGCTGTCATTGATGTTAAATTCTCTGAAAAATGGCCAAGAAACCAAAAATTCTGCCAGGGTATGTAAACTTATGAGCACAACTGTAGTAATTGCATCCGCTGCGGCTCTAATTCCCCTGTCACTGATGGCCCCTGGTCTTTCTGAGTGGTAACTGGGGCGGATGCACTGTGCCGATCCTGTCAGTGGTGTATTTTGGTTTGGTGCTGCCCTAGGCAAGACTAAAATTCAGATGCCCCCCATTTACATTTGCCCAAGTGCCACATATGTGGTCAATGGATAAGAGGATGGGGTCAGCGGGACAAAGGACAGGGCACTAATATGCAGCACTGATGGGCACTGAATATTAGAACAATGATGATCCCTTCCCCCGATTATCAGTGCAGATGTCCCCTTTTAGGCGCCTTTCACACGGGCGGCTGTCCTGCCGCAGTTAAACGCATGTTTCTTTCTTTTGAAATTCAAGACTCCAGGCACAGCGATCGGCTGCATTTGTACACTGCGATTAGCTGCGTTTACATGCAGCTACGTTTAGCTGCGGTTGGCCATTATTGTCATCCCCATAGCAACCGTTTTTATTTTGATGTGCTTCCCGTTTTTTCTTTTGTTCACGCTGCTATCTGCAGCTGACACAGTGCACTGCATTTACCTGCAGTTATGTGCAGATAGCTGCGCAAAATCGTTCCTGGGCGCAGTCAAATCTATTTTTTCTATCTGCACTAAACCGCATGTAATGAAACTGCAGCTAAACGCAGTGTGTGAATGGGGCCATAGTAAAGCATTGTGTGCTTTCAGCTGCAGTAGAAAACTAGAAAATCCGCAGCTATGAGCACCATTCTATCCGCCCATGTGAAAGAGGCCGTACACTTGCTGGTTAAAGGCTCTCTCCCCTCCTCATGCTGTGACAACATGAGGAAAGGAATGCAGATATCCAGCAAGTGTGTTTACATCGTGATCAGCTGTGATTGGACTTTATATATACACCCTGTCCCAGGGTGACAAAGCTCATTCACCGCACTTTACTCATGGAAGTGCATCATAGTCACCCATGGGCAAAAAAGTCTGTTAGAACTATATGACCCCCCTGATCTTCCTAACATAAAGGGCAGGTGTTCTGTAGTACACAGAGGAGAACTCAGCAGGGCCAACAATCCTACTTGAGCTTTCAGTGTAGCAGAAGTACAGAGCGCAGGAACTTTATTGGGAGAAGTTCATTGTTTTACACACACTCCCAACTGCTACAGAGGTTGGGGATGTGTGTAAATCTGCCAAGTCAATTGGCCGCTGTCAGATGAAAAATTACTGGGTGAGAAAATGCCAACATTGATGCCAGTGGAATAATATCCTCTGACATTGGTGTCATTAGGCACAATAGCCTCCGACACTGGTGTCAGTGGATGCTATAATCGCCCCCAGCATTAGTATTAGTGAATGCAATAATAACCTCCAGTGATAATAGCCCCTAATATTGGTGTCACTGAATGTAATATAAATGCCTCAGACATCGGTGTCAGTAGACGGAATAATAGCTCCTGATATTGGTGTCACTGAATGCAATAATAGCCCTCCGACACTGGTGTCTGGATACAATAATAACCTTTAGCTGGATCGTCACAAAGGCCTGATAACCCTTCTGGGAGAAAAGAAGTCTGACGGTGTCGACTTAAGGCTCCATTAAAACTTTTGTGACTTGTGGACACCAAAGTTGCATGACAAGTCGTATTGTATTATTTTCAATGGCACCCCTTAAAAAATAGGTGCGACTTGGAAAAAGTGCCTGCATTACTTTGGTGCATCTTTTCATGCGATTTTGGTCCTAAAGAGTGTAAAGTCATATCAAAGACGCACCAACAGTTGCATCAAAGTCGCACAGTAATTCATGTGACTTAGGAGACATGGTAATGTGAATGGAGCCTTAAAGGGGAGTTCCACCCACAATTTCACTTTTTAAATATAAATACCCCTGTAATACACAAACTTAATGTAGTCTAGTAAAGTTAGTCTGTAAACTAAGGTCTGTTTTGTTAGGTTGTTACAGCATTTAGTTTATAACAGGAATATGCAATTAGCGGACCTCTAGCTGTTGCAGAACTACAAGTCCCATTAGGCATAGCAAGACTCCGACAGCCACAAGCATGACACCAAGAGGCAGAGGCATGATGGGACTTGTAGTTTTGCAACAGCTGGAGGTCCGATAATCGCATATCCCTGGTTTATAATCTAGAAATAGACCGTGGTCATCTTAAGTGTGGGCATCATGAAGCCAGACTGTATGACTTCCTGGATTTCAGCTTTGCATATCTCGCACATGCTCAGTGCTGCACAAGCAATGTAATAGGTTTCAGTCAGGTTTGCAAGGACTACTGGGAAACATGATGCCTATCCCAGAAACCCTTGCAAATAGCCTTGTGACTTAATAGCCTAGGCTAAAAAGGAGGAGGAAGTAATGAAGAGCTACAAAATAAAGGTATTTACAAGCAACAAAATAAATAAGAATTGTCCATTCTGAACACTATGAGATTAGGGCATGCAGCACAGACAAACATAAAAAAATGGGTGGAACTCCACTTTAAGGTCTTTTGCATTGTAGAAGTTGGGTGGGGATCTGGAGTCCTACGTCCCATACACACAATCAGACTTTCCAAACTCTGATGGATTTTTCTGACGGAATTTCGTTCAACCTGTCTTGCATACACACTGTCACACCAAATTCCGACCGTCCAAAACGCAGTGATGTACAACACTACGACGAGCAGAGAAAAATTAAGTTCAATGCTTCCGAGCATGAGTCGACTTGATTCTGAGCATGCATGTTTTTTTCTCCGTCGGAGTTCCATACAAACGGAATTTACAATAGAACATTCTCTTTTTTTTCCAATGAAAAGAAATTCTCTTTCTAATTTGGTCGGAATTTCCGATGGAAAAACTCTGATGGGGCACACACACGGTCGGAATATACGATGAAAAAACTGACTTTTTCCGATTGTGTGTACAAGGCATAAGCGTTGCTCGGGACATCTGTAGCCCTTATTCCTCTTTCTTTGTGTGATCAGTAAAGAAAATCTTTATAAAAAGACACGTAAAGTGACTGACACCAATTGTTTCTCAATTTCCCATTTTTAGCCATGGACTCAGCCCTAGGTTAAAGGTCAGCCCACCCGGCCACTATGGGTCCCTCAAATGTCTCTCATGGATCATGGGGGTGCTACACATATAAGATGTACCTCCATGAACACTGGCCCTTAGCTGGTAAAATCAGATTTGTCCACCAAGTTATCTTCACTTTGTGGATAAATGTAGAATGAAGTAATATACACACGGCAGACACATCAAACCACAGATATCTGCAAGATGGCCCCCTGAAGGTCATCAACAAGTGAGCAACAAAACATGTCCAACTAGAATGTATTCAGTGTAAGCTGAAGACATCTAGCCTGATCAAGTAAAATATCATAGGCTAAATAATATGGCACCACCGCTGACACTTTATTATAAGGTTACATGTTATTTAAAATTTCAAATGTTGGTTTATGGAATTTTTTATTTAGGAGTGCAAATGGAGTATCATTTATAATGAGCGCTTATTGGATTGAACACCAATAATGATTATGTGGCTTGTAATTTAAAGAGACAATGTTATTAGACGATTTCAATTTTGTCAACTCAATCACTTACTAGATTTAGGCAGCGCAAATTAACGCCGCCCCCCCCCCCCCCCTTTCCCTTACAATTTTTTTCACAAACTCCACTCAGTAGAGCTTTTGAGGGTAGGCAGCAACCACACCCGCTTTTTACCATAGCATGGAAAACAACAATTTACTTCGACCTATAGGCAAAATAAGGTCACATGTGTGATCAGGGGTCTTTTCTGAATGCAGTGAATCCCTCTGCAAGAATTTGGGCCCCAATGTAGACCAGGCAACAATGAAAAGCCATGCCGCTCTAATGCCACCGACACGGGGGGCGTGGCCAGCACGGCATGTGAGCGGACGTGTGTTCACAGAGCTCCCGCAGTAACCCTGATTTGATCCGGTTTCCGGCATAGTTAAGCGACTGGATTTTCACTCACCCAGCTGGGGAACTCTTACCTGACACTCGGCTGCCATCTGACCACAGATTGAGGGCATGATGACCCGAAAACAGAAGCAGGACCGACCGAAGCTGGACTCCCAGCATAGTGCCGCTCCTCCATCGGCTCAGAAAGGGCGTGCTGCCGACAAACCGAAGGAGGGGGTGAATAAGGCTCTGAAATACCCCAAAACACTTCCAGGGCCCCCCCCCCCAAAGAAATGAGGTACTACGCTCAGAAACTGGCAGGGAAACCCACCACAGTTGAGGATGGTACCGCGCCCGGTTACACTGATACGGAAGAGGGAGAGAGTGTGCAGGGAGAGGGGGCCATGATGGAGCAGGCAATCAGAAGAAGAGGTTTGGACAGCCGCACTCAAAAATAGGTAAAATTCAAATATAGCCCTTTATTGTGGTAAAATAAATGGATGCACTACAAAGAAAGCATACAGTGGGAACAAAAAACAGCTGACGCGTTTCGCATTGAGCTTCAATGCTTAGTCATAGCTATACACACTCTAAATAAAACAATACCTATATATATGTATGTGCAAGATTTGCCCAAGCCAATCATTACTCCACCCCACATGTGATTGGTCCTCTCATGATGACAATGATTAGGAGCATGTGTGAGCATTTAGGTGGAAGAGAATGTGGCAATACCAACGTAGATAAAAAATAATAAAGTGAAGGAAATATGTATTGAAAAATTAAGTAATTGAGTAACAAAGTGAAAGAAGAGAAAGATGAGACCGTGTAAGGCCAGTGTGTTGGGTGAAGTGGCACAAGGTGTCTGTGTATATTATACCATGACTGGTGTGAAAGTGCCGAATACCGACAATATGTATATACATGTAGGGCAAAAACATATGTATTGACAATACACGCATATGTGTGCAAATGCATACAATATGTAGGTGAGGTGTAAATATGTGATAAAGAAGAAACAGAACAAAATAGTGCTTCAGGGAGAGTATAATATAAAGACTTGTAACACTAAAGTAAAATAAAACGAGCAATAAACAAATAGGTATGTTTGTAAGGCATATCATTAAAAGAAAGTCACCCAATTGCACAATGCGCTTAGTATCCCATATATCAGTTCTCCCCGTCCCTTGCCACTCTCTACATGGGATGGTGGGAGAGGTCCCGCATTTTTGGATGTAGTAGTCCCCGCCGCCAGGACACTGCATTTTATTGTCGCTACATAGATGACCTGCTATTTATAATCAATGATTGTCATATGGACTTAGACACCTGGCTCCAGTTTCTCAATGATAACAGCCTGAATCTTAGTTTCACGGGAAACATGCAGGCTGTCACGATTGAATACTTGGATGTCACACTTTCGGGGATTAATGGCAGGATCACCACTAGCCTATACATATTGTCGGTATTCGGCACTTTCACACCAGACATGGTATAATATACACAGACACCTTGTGCCACTTCACCCAACACACTGGTCTCATCTTTCTCTTCTTTCACTTTGTTACTCAATTACTTAATTTTTCAATACATATTTCCTTCACTTTATTATTTTTTATCTACATTGGTATTGCCACATTCTCTTCCACCTAAATGCTCACACATGCTCCTAATCATTGTCATCATGAGAGGACCAATCACATGTGGGGTGGAGTAATGATTGGCTTGGGCAAATCTTGCACATACATATTATAGGTATTGTTTTATTTAGAGTGTGTATAGCTATGACTAAGCATTGAAGCTCAATGCGAAACGCGTCAGCTGTTTTTTGTTCCCACTGTATGCTTTCTTTGTAGTGCATCCATTTATTTTACCACAATAAAGGGCTATTTTTGAATTTTACCTATTTTTGAGTGCGGCTGTCCAAACCTCTTCTTCTGATTGCCTAGTGCATTGCCGGCACCTGCCTGGGTTCTAAACAGACATTGATTGCCTGGAGCGGTTGTCTTTCCCATTCATGATGGAGCAGGCTGGGGGCTCTAACTCAGTCGAGATGTCGGATGACAATGAAGCGGAGGGGAGAGACCGGCCCACAATGGCTGCTATACTAAAAGCGGTGAACAAGTGTACAGCATCTGTGAACAGCCTGCGGCTCAGATTTGGAAGCCTGGAGGAGGAGGTGTGCCTGATCAGACAGGATATCCAGAAGATGAGGGAGAGAACCACCGCTGCGGAAGGCAGAATCAGTGACATAGAAGACAAGCTCCCCGCACTGATTAGGGACACTCAATCTACTACACGTCTGGCCAGAGCTGTCGACATGCGGGCAGAAGATTTTGAGAATCGCCTCAGACGCAATAATGTGCATATGGTCGGGCTCCCTGAGAAGGTGGAGGGTCGGGACCCCATGCAGTTTGTGGAGCAGTGGATGGCTGAAGTATTTGGCAAAGACGCGTTTACTCATTTATATGCAGTGGAGAGGGCTCACAGAGTACCATCCAGACCTCTCCTGCTGGGCAATCCTCCCCGCCCGATGCTGGCCCGACTGCTAAACTACAGGGACCGGGAAATATTATTGCGACTGGCCAGGGAAAAGAGGAACATACAGTTCAATGGCACACGGGTCTCATTCTATCCAGACTTTTCTGCTGTGGTGCAGAAAAGCCGCGCGAAGTTCACTGAAATTAAAAAACGCTTACAGAGGCTGCAGGCGCCATATGCTATGCTATATCCTGCGAAACTTAGAGTCATCTTGAGAGGCCAGGCCCACTTCTTTGAACACCCTGCTGATGCCTCGGACTGGCTGGGTGCTAATGAGGGGGCTCTTTGGCAGACCCAGAGACCCCCTGCAGGTCTCTGGGTCTGACAAGTAGGTCGACTACCGTCTGTGCTGCCATGCTAATCCCTCGGCTAAGGGTACTGCCGGAAACATACAATAACTTGTTTTTCTTTGCAATGCGAGTTCGGAAATCTGTTTGCCACCGTACCCAATGAAGAAAGCTGGCGACTTGGTTGCCATGATGGCTGCCCGACTTGGGGAATTGAGGGACCTGTTGTCCCCTGTTTGTTGGGAATGCCCGTTGGCGCCCCAGAGCTTAAGCCTAAAAAGGGCCTATATGCAGTTGGGCGACCAGTCCATACAGGCGACTTGCCTGCAACGAGCGAGATCTGCATGTTCACTGGACGCATGGTTCTGCGTCCCGGTTTGTTACCAGATGTCCATTTACTCCAGAGCGGCCTTTCCATCTTTTTCTGTTTGTGGGAGATCACGGATTGGTTCCAATACACCGATGACTGCCCCGCTCCCCTCGCTGTCCCGAATTGTCATTTCATCACCTACACCTAGGCGGGTGGGTTAGGGGATGTTTTTTTTACCCCTCCCGGCTCTCCGTTTCAACCCCCCTGATGGCAGCGGTAACCGTTTTGTCTTGGAACGTTAGGGGGCTCCAAGATGCGCTGAAGCGTACTATGGTGTCATCCCTGATGAGGAAACGTTTGCCAGCTATTTGTGCCCTTACAAGAAACTAAAACCACCTACACATGGACGTCATTAAACTCCTCCCTATACCAACAAGCTACCTTCAGTAATAAAGCAAAGCATGCGTGTTGTGCAGAATGCTGGGTGTGGCCAGATTGTGCAAACAGTGGGAGGGTCTTAGGCCGCGTACACACGATCAAATCTGTCTGCTGGAAACGGTCTGCCAGACGTCCCAGCAGACAGATTCAATCGTGTGTACGGGCAAACAGACGGATTTGGCCACCCGACAGATTTGAAAGCATGTTTTTAAATCTGTCGGCTGGGAACCCGTCCGCCCGACATGTCTGCTGGTTAGTATGCTAACCAGCAGACATATGCGCGGAAGTGTTTTACTTCTTGGTGCGGTGACATGGCGGCGTCAACGTCAAGTCAGCGCGCTGTCTGCCGGTGGGGATTTAGGTTTGATCGTGTGTACACGATCAAACCAATACGTCCCCAGCAGACAGATCTGTTCAAATCGGTCTGTCCGACCGATTTGAACAGACAGATTTACTCGTCTGTACGGGGCCTTAAAAGGGGCATGGTTACATAAAATGTCAGTTTAACAACATTTACAGCACTTTAAGATCTATAACCCCCCCCCCCCCCCCTCCGTTCAAAAGCCCCTCCTTATATGAGAGTCTCTGTTTACATTAAAGTCTCCTTTTAAAGTTCCCCCTAATATCAGAGTCTCCTTTTATATCAGTCCATGCTTACATTAGTCCCCTCTTAGATCAGAAACCCTCCTTAGATCAGTCTCCTCTTTCATCAGAGTCCCCCTCCTCCTTTAGATTACTGTTCCCCCTTAGATAGGTGTCCCACTTTAGAACAGAGTTCCTTATTATATTAGAGTTACCTTTACATCAGAATCCCACTTAAAGGAACACTAAAGGTTCGTTTTTTATTGGATCAATTGATTGCTGCAAGCTAGAGCACTTAAATATCACTTACCTCGTTTTTCCTTTTGACCTCCAAAATACAGTAATCCAGGTTTGAAAATGCTATTTCCTGTCTCTCCTCTTCTTGCTTTCCACTAGCACCTGCATGGTGGAAAGCAGAATGTGCTCACCCCCTCCCTATGACTACAGCTCTGTGTGAAGATGCTCTTATCCCTCACAGGCATGGAGACTAAGCCTAATGGGAACTGTAGTTCCCATTAGGCCGTGATGTAGCAAGAATGAACACGCATCGCAAACCAGGAAGTCAGTGAGAATAAAGATTCAGGAGTGACAGAGGTGAATAAAACAGCTCGATTTCAACAGGTATCAAACTAGTTATAATGCAAAACATTACTTTTTACTTTATCAGCTACTGTCAGACTTTAATTTAGAAGGAAAATATTTTTGTCTTTACAACCCCTTTAAGCACCATACACACAGGCCGAATGTCAGACAACGGGCGGTTACATTTTTTTTTTTTAAACTAATGGTTTGTATCCGGCCTTAGATTAGTGACGTCCTTTGGATCAAAGTCCATGCTTGGATAAGAGCCCCCTTTAGATCAGAAACCTTCTTTAGATCAGAGTCCCTCTTTAGATCAAAATCCTCAACCCTAAAGCCTGGTAACACACCAACAGTTCTTTTTCATGCAAAAGACAGATGGCTCCGGTCGAAGCAGCTGTACGAACCTTGCAAGGTTAGCTCAGTGATATCCCCCGCTGAGCTGTTGTGTTCTGACAGGGGGGACGGCCCCCCTGCCAGAACTCTCTGATAAGTGCTCTGCGCCACTTGCCGAGAGTGCTGATCGGGAGTAGGTCGGCTGCTGGTTTTCCAGCAAGCTCATCCGACAGACGCCGGCTCAACGGACAGGCCAACGAATGTCGGATGTTTTCTTTTTTAACCGGTCTTGTCTTCTGACATTCAGCCCGTGTGTACGATGCTTTATTGTGTGAGCTCATCATCAGATTTCATGTCATGGTTGTGAGTTTTATTGTGTGCTTATTCTGGACAATGTTCATGCACAGTACAATTGCATATCATTCTCAAAGACAATTAGCAGTGCCAATTATGGTTTATCTGTTTGCCATTGTACCAAATACACCAAGTACTTTGTGTGGTGCTTTCAAGTACAATAGAGGATATAATTGGCACGACAAGACAATGCCCCAGAGTAAATTTAAGTTTCATTTACAGCTTTCTGTACAAAAGGAAATCACTTGCAAAAGTAACAGGCACAATAGTAAATTATGAGAAGCGTCTCTCACACTATAAAAAGGTAGCAATAAAACAAAGGTTTGTTGTCCAATATCCTGAACTTTATCAGATTTCTGTGTTTGATTTTCAATTGTTTTCAGATAAAAGAGAAACACTGCGGATTACAACTTTACACACTTGTAAAAACACAATTGTGTATTCATGTGTAGCACCCAACTTAATCCATTCTTGCTGTGAACCAAATGCTCATAGCTAAAATCAGGGCATTCATCTTATGGATAATCATTTTTTTCAATAATTATCCCATGCTTTATCCCATGAAAGAAAATGAAGAGTTTATTTCAGGACTGGGCTACATAAGTGCGATTGGTCCTTGTTTTAGATCGACTTCTATTTCAACACGCAGATTTATACATTCAGCAGACACACCTAGAACCATTGCGCTGTATCACGTAATGTTATCAAAAAGCAAAGGGCAAAAAGCATCTTATGTTAACATGCAAGCCTTATGCCCCGTACATACGATCGGAAATTCCGACAGCAAAAGTCTGATGTGAGCTTTTGAATGTAAATTCCAGCTCGTGGTAGTGTTGTATGTCACTGCGTTCTTGACGGACATTTGTTTCCATGCCTTAAAGTAGAAATTCACCCAAAACCTCCATGCAGCCACATTCTAAACATAATCCATCTAGACCTATAAAGAAGAAATCGCTATACTTCCCTTTTCTTCCCACACTATTCTGTCAGCGGAATGTGTCTGCATGTAAGTTTAGAATTCAATTTGCTTTTTGTGTGAATATCTACTTCAATACAAAGGAAAATAACCTAACCCTTAAAAAAGGCAAAAAACAAAAAACAAAATGTAAACTCACTTATTTACTTTTTTCAGGAAAGCATCTACACCTATTTGAAGCAATCTAGTACTGGTGCTAAAATCAAATTTTGAGGTTATTATTCGACTTTTTCACAGCTAAGAATGTAAAGACACTTTTTTTTTTTTTACAACCAGTGATTACATCTTCGAGTACAAATAAATCCTACTCAATTCGTTGTTCTTCTCCAAGTGGTTTATTCACTTAAGAGACACCTAAATTGCATATGATCAGTTTTTACTTTAACGACACATAGAAACATGAAGACAAATTCTGCAATTGGGAAAAAAATTATAAATAATAAAAATAAAAAAACGTGTAAATACACTCAAATACATCTGTAAACAGGCAAAGTTTACTGTTCAGCTATCTGCTAAGAAATGTTCACTAATCCTATGTACATTATTCAAAAAGTTATCTACAACTATGGCAACATTATCTTTTCTTTAAGTCTACCACTATAAAAAAGGTATTTGTTAAATATTGAGCGTCTTTGTCAGGTAATTAAGGGCAAAAATTGGCTTGAGACTCGATGCCCCATCTATGGACTATTCAAGAAGCTTTTCCTGAAGAACAGTTTTTACATTCAATAAAAAGGATTACATAACAGAAACCCAAAGTAATTGCAGAGAAAAATAAATCCCTCAGTTACACAAATATAAAAGGGGACCTAATGTATGAATGTCTTACAAACAACTGCAGTCATTTTCCAGAGCCACCATTAAACTTTCAGAACTGGTATGATGCCGATTTTTTTCACAAGGATAAGATTTACAGATCTCACCTCATTTCTGGCTTTTGGACGATCTATAAGAATCTTCAGTGCAAACCGCTCTTGAGTTGACTTTTTCACACATACCCTAAAACAATTAAAATTAGATTAGATCTAAAATTGCATTGCTGCCTTTAAAAGAACCTATATGGACAATTACATGCATAGCTATTTCATAATTTAATAAGATTAAAAATAAAAAATGTAAGAAATGTCAGAGAACACAACTTTTTCTGGTCAGGCGTCCAGCTGCAGGAAGGAAATTCGTCATTACAGACTTACATAGGGTTCGTGTTCGATTTTATTTTTAATCGATTAATCGACTAATTTCGATTAATTATAACGCACATACAGATCCAACTACTTTTAGCTGATCTCCTTGCATTGCAACTCTGCATTCAGTGGTAAACACCACTATATACAATCACCTGACACTAGTTAGTTTCTACAATCCATGACTTAACTTCACAGTTCACACAAATACGTTTTAAAATTAAACTGTAGTACTGATGCAAGCCATTTTTTCTTCTTAAACTTTAAGAAAAATGTAGAAAGTTAGTTTAACTAGTTTATCTAGTATATTGACTGTCAGTCACTTTATAGTAGGCAAGTAGGCATCACTTTAGCCAGTCACGCAGACATACCAGAGTGTTTACATTTTCTGGAAGCAGACATGATCGCATTTTATTGACAATATACCCTGAAGAACTGAACAGTCTTTCGCACATGACAGATGTTGCCGATACACAAAGAATTATCTGCACAAAACTGCTTGGGACAGGAAAACGATGGTTATTTTTGCCCCCTTCCCCTGATGGAGCCTGATGCATCCTCCTGCTCCACAGATGAAAAGGTACCTCAATCCAATTGGTGCAGTTTGCTTGCATCCAGCAAGGCAAGTCTCACTGTCTAGGCTGTCCGGTGACGTAAAAAATTTTGATTGATCAAAAAAATTAAAGATTAATCGAGCAATTAAGCGAGGAATTAATCTTTAAATTTCCCCAGCCCTAAAAACAACCCTTACAAGATTAGACCAATTTGCTGTATGAGTAGAACTTTTTTTTTACCTATTTTTCGCTCTCCCTCCAATCACCCCATAGTAGTGATTGGTTAAAATCACTGAAACAGCCCCCTAGAAGAATTCCTATAGACCTGTCAAATTAGGCTGACTAGACTATGCCGACTAAAGATATACCTAAAATTGTCCACACTCACCACTAATGCCACTTCCCAAGGAAGAGAGTTCCACATTTTCACCAACCAAACAGTAAAGAAACCCTTTCTTAGTTTAAGATTATACCTCTTTTCATCCAAGTTTAAATTGTGGCCATTATCCTCCAGGAAGCAGCCTTCCAAAGGAATGTCTCAGTTCACAGGGGAGCATGTGAAGAGCAGAGGTTGAGATATCAAAGTGACAGAGGAGGAGGCCAACTAGGGGTATTAAAATGAGCAAATCTCTAAAGAAAAGCCTTGATTAAGGATTGGGAGGCAAGAGGTTTCTGGAAGATGATGAAGGCTGAAACCTGTCCCTTGAAGGGCTAGATGCTGGTCGAGACCAGAAAGAAGAAAGACCAATATATGAGCCCTATAGTATTCGCAGAATGCAAACAAGGCCTTCCATGTAATACATCTTGTGATAGTTAGGCCCCTTCCACAGGCTTTCTGATCAGGTCCCCAGTCAGTTTATCAGGTGGACCTGATCAGGGGCTCTATTCACCCCTATGGATTTGTCACACAGGCTGCATGATACATGCCAAGGATGGAGCTAGAGTCCGAGTAGAGTATCAGTATAGGAAATTGCTCCAGGACAAGGAAAACCTATCACCATGAGCGGGTTCTGTATTTCCTGTAGAGTACATGTTATTTGGGCTTTTAATCACAATTCCCTGTGTTCACTGCTAGCGATAGACTCCCCAGATAGACTCCCCATGTTGGCGGAAACACGTCATCTAAAAGGTGTGAAAAATGCCAAATTTGAAACTCCTTAGGCTAAGAAGCATTAGACACAAACTAGCAGTGGGTACCACAAATAAAGTAAATAACTCCCAAATCCTCTGGCCAATAAACCACATAGCGTGCCGAGCACTGCCAATTGTATGACTAGCAAGGAAATGGTGTAAACATACAATTTTACTTTCTAGGAACCAGCGACGAAAGTAAGCATTATAGGCCAGCCCTACACCGTGGTACTGCCCTTAAGTTGCACACTAGGTACGGACCCAAAAACTGCTAAGTAGCCGAGGGCTATATGCAGTCAGATACTGACCAAAGCTTTAGCAGAAAAATTAAATGGTTTATATAAAAAAAAAAAAATTCTCCAACACCAAAGGGCGCTAGAAAAAAAAACTAGAGCGTCGTAGAATGGGTGGGGTTTTAAGACTAAATTGTAGTGGCAGATCTGGTAAGTCCAGTCACCTGAAGGTGGTCATCATATAACCAATGGTCTGAGAATACCACTCTTGTGTCCTGTACTGTATAATTAAGATACCATTTTTACATGTCTAATCATTAAGATTATCTTACAACCCAATTACAAAAATGAAATGTATTGTAGCTTACTAGTGCTTAAATTTGGTGGCTGCATTCATTTTTTTTAGGCTTTTTTTCCTTGCATTTTTACCAGGTGATTTTATGAAAAACACACATACTGTCCTGGGGTGTTTTTACTCACCCCTCCAATATATCCGTGGAGAAAGCCATGGTTGTCACTAGGTGGTAATGATTTGAACTACAAAACAGGTCTTCTCTTCATCTGCATTACGTGAAGGGCGGGTGGAATTAGTAATTTACGCAAAATAGCTTGGAAGAAAGATGTTGTGGTTTGGTTCAATCCACAAGAAGTTACACTGCATTTGTGGCAAGATCAATAAGTATTTTCTATACTTGGTAAAAATGTTCCTGGGCTGAAACTAATGCAGCCACCACATTTAAAGAACCAATAAGCTGCAATATAGTGCATTTTCGCTTTAAGAGTTTATTGAAAGTTCTTTTATAGCTGTTCACCAATTAACAAAAAGAAAAAAGCCTACTGATCTTACCAGAAACCCAGTGAGCTCATTGGTTTCTGTATACACTGCTGCACTAAAATCTCAAGCAGTGTTATCAGTCCTAGATGACCTTTGTAAACCAAAGCGCACCTTCCCCTATGGGAGTTCACTGCTCTAAGGCAATTACCTCTCCTAGGATCAGCTGTCTCCACAATCAAGTTGGGTTCCGGCTCTGTTTGCAGAGACCTAGAAACAAAAAATTATGCTTGATAGCATGGAGTGCGGCTATCCCGCTTCATTTTTTGGCACCTTCCGCCATATTATGGACATGGGGTGTTCTGTAGTCCAAGCCAGGAATGGTTAACCTAGGGTGGCAACATTGCTCCTACATAGATACAGTATAATGAGTGAGCGTTGTCACTCTGGGACATAAAGTGTGTTAATGGCCAAATAACCAGATAAAATGAAGGCAAAAGAAGCATGGAAAAAAGAAAAGTATGGCAGTCAAGGGCTGGTAAGCTGCAATATGTGATATTTTTGTTCTTGGTTTAGATACACTTTACTGTTGAAATGGTTATCCCATATATTTTACAGAAGGTACAAAAAACATACATAGCTTTTCATTGATATTATGAGCAGCATATGTAGAATTAAGAACAATTCTAGTAAGCTTTCTTATAGGAAGCAGGGTTTAGCATTTTATTATGGGTATACAGCTGTGAAACAACTGCAGGGAAGGCATGGCCATTATGCATTAGAAAGGTTATTGCCGGCTAAGGCAGAAATGGCACGTATCAGACGACAGGACAGGCCCTCAAAAGGAAGCATTTCTGTGCCCCGGTATAAATAGATGAAGGCTACATTACTGTCAGTGTGTGTAACCGAAGACTAACGAAAAGGACAGGAGAGCCATGCAAATTTTAAAAATATAATAACATTCATATCTACTGTCATAACTATTTACAGTGTTCCACAAGCAAAAATAAAGAAGAAAGGAAATATCAGCCATTTAGAAAATTAACTGTAGCTAAAAACACTCATAAGCGAATGGGATACACAAAGCTAAATCACAACCGCTAAGATAGTTACTATTTAACGAGCCCGACACCTAACTTTTTTCTACCCTTGGCCAAAAATGTACGTATAAAAAGACATTAATATTACATGCAATTACTAATAAAGACCAGCTGTGTAAAGGAAAGTTATTCTTCTCACGGCATCCACTGTAGCGCAACTAAAAAAAAAAACATTTGGCAATTTTTTTTTTATTTTTTTTTTTTCAGAATAATCTTTGGCAAAGTGCATTAAAAAAAAAATATATATAATTGAGCGGCTATGGGGTACAGCTCAATCAGATATCACTTTACTGTAGTAATGCAAGCAAAATGATGAAAGTTGGGTGGCATTACAGATTTCTGCACTTTTCAGATGCTGGGTATGCTTATTTAATACAGCTACCGATGGCAGAAAAATGGTGAGAAATGTCAGATATCCTGGAGTTGTCCATTTGGAGGTCCCTTTCACACTGTGTCGGTGGTAAAGCGCTGCTATTTTTAGCGGCACTTTACCGTCAATTTTGCAACGCTATTCGGCCGCTAGCAGGGCGCTTTTAGCCCTGCTAGCAGCCGAGAAAGGGTTAAAACCACCACAAAGCGTTGCTGCAGCGCCACTTTGCCGGCGGTATAACCGCGGTGCCCATTCATTTTAAATGGGCAGGAGCGGTATACACACTGCTCTTTCACCACTCCAAAGAAGCTGCTAGCAGGACTTTTTTTTACCGTCCTGCTAGCGCACTGCTCCAGCGTGAAAGCACTCGGAGTTTTCACATTGGAGAGACCGCAGCAGCTCTTTCAGGGCGTTTTGCAGGCGCTATTTTTAGCGTTATAGCGCCTCAGTGTGAAAGGGGAACCAACAATGATGTTTATCTCTATGAGAGCTTGGCAGGGCTGGAGAAATCCCTGGGTGACACAGCCATTGAAACTAAAAAGTAATTGGTGGCAGCCAACTATTTACTGAATAAATCTTTTATTTTTTTTTATTTATTTCAGGTACCTATCTAGAGCCATGGATTTACTCAGCACTTTACTTTAAGCGGAGTTCCAGACTTTTTTTATGTTTATTAAAAGTCAGCAGCTACAAAAAGTATAGCTGCTGGCTTTTAATAAACATACACTTACCTGCTCCACTGTCCAGCTCCGGTGCGCCCCCCCCCCCCCCCTCTCCGTCCACTCCTCCTGAAGCCCTCACTCCCCCCCCCCAAAAACAATTACATGCCAAATGTGGCATGTAAGGGGGCAAAGAGTGGTGGAACTCCGCTTTAAAAGTGCAAGTAAACCCCCCTATCATTTTCAGCCAAGGAAGCTGCCATCTTTGCCTCGGTTTAATCTACAACTGCCATGATGCTGCACATGTGATCAGTTATGACACCAGCCATTGGATAGTTTGAAAGTTTGGTTGAGAGCACAACCAATAGGAGTATTAAATCTCCGGACGGAAATTAAACGGTTTTAAGGATGGGTTTACTTCTGCTGCAATTCAGGTACATATATAGCACCTTCAATTTATGCAGTGCCTTACATATACATCAGTCCTTACCCTCAAGGAGCTTACAATCTAAGGTCCCGAACTCACATTCATACGTACACATACCATGCTAGGGCCAATTTAGGCAGAATACAATTAACCTACCAGCATGTCTATGGGGTGTGGGAGGAAACCCATGCAGGCACAGGGAGAACATGCAAACTTCAGGTGCCTGCATGGGTTTCCTCCAGGTACTCCGGTTGGGATTCGAACCAGCAACCCCTTTTGCTGCTAGGCGAAACCATTACACCACCCAACATATATATTGTACATTCACATCAGTCCCTGCCCTCAAGGAGCTTACAAAGCTAAGGTCCCTAACACACATTAATACATACAGTATACATGCTAGGGTCAATTTAGACAGGAGCTAATTAACCTACCAGGATATCTTTGTAGTGCGGGAAAAAACCCACACAGGCACAGTGAGAATATGCAAACTTTGGGCAGGTAGCACCGTGGTTGGGATTTGAACCAACGACCCAAGGCAGAAGTGCCAACCAGGTAGCCACAGTGCTGTCCTTTTTTACAAACTAAAAGTAACCTTGCCAGGGTGATAAACTAAACTTTTTTTTTTTTTTAAAATAAAAATAAAGGGATTTTTAAATACAGCTTACCTGTAAAATCCTTTTCTTGGAGTACATCACGGGACACAGAGCGGCATATTCATTACTATGTGGGTTATATGGAGTACCTTCAGGTGTGGACACTGGCAATCTTCAAACAGGAAGTCCCCTCCCTATATAACCCCCTCCCCTAGAGGGAGTCCCTCAGTTTTGTAGCAAGCAGTATGCCTCCCAAAATGGTCACCCAAAAGAGGGGTGGGAGCTCTGTGTCCCGTGATGTACTCCAAGAAAAGGATTTTACAGGTAAGCTGTATTTAAAAAATCCCTTTTTCTTTCTCGTACATCACGGGACACAGAGCGGCATATTCATTACTATGTGGGATGTCCGAAAGCAATGCTTTAATGAGGGGAGGGAGACATCTTCCAAAGAAGGATTCAATTTTAGAGCTAAACTCAAATCATAATAATAATATTTCCAAATTAGTCAAGAAAGAAGAATTCTTTTTTTTTTTTTTTTTTTTTTTTTTTTTTTTAATATAACCAAGGGTGTTTCTGATCCCGAGGATTTCAAACTGCAGCCTGTAGTACTGCCTGACCAAAGGCAGTATCCGCATTTCTTCTCACGTCTAGTTGATAAAAACCTTGTAAACGTGTGGACTGATGACCACGTATCCGCCTTGCATATCTGAGCCCTAGAGATATGGTGTGCTGCCCAAGAGGCGCCCATGGCCCTGGTAGAATGGGCCTTTACCGACAACGGAGGGGGCAACCTCTTCAATCCGTAGGCTTGAATGATTAATTGTCTAATCCATCTCGAGATGGTGGATTTTGCAGCTGCCTGCCCCTTCTTGGGGCCATCTGGTAGAACGAATAACACATCTGTTTTCCGGATCTTTTCCGTAGCTTTAAGATAGGCCTTCATGGCCCGGACAATATCCAAGGTATGCAGCAACCCCTCCTTTCTAGATGTAGGTTTTGGAAAGAAGGATGGAAGTACCAAATCCTGGTTTAAGTGAAATTTGGATATAACCTTGGTAGAAAGGAAGGATGGGGCCGGAGAACTGCCCTGTCCTTATGCAGAACAAGATATGGTTCCTTACACGATAAGGCTGCTAATTCTGACACTCTCCTGGCCGAAACTATGGCGACCAAGAAAACCAGTTTTCTTGTCAGTAAGAGTAAAGGAATCTCAGCCAAAGGCTCAAAAGGCTGTTTCTGTAGAGTGGACAGGACAAGATTTAGGTCCCAAGGACAAACTGGTGACTTGACAGGAGGATTAATACGCAAGACCCCCTGTAAGAAGGTCTTTACCAGCGAGTGGGTGGCCAGCGGCCTCTGAAACCACACTGACAGAGCTGAGATCTGTCCTTTGATTGTGCTTAGTGCCAGGCCTTTATCCACTCCTAGCTGGAGAAAACTTAACACCCTATCAATAGTATATTTGCGGCAATTCCATCTTTTGGATTCACACCAGCCTATATAGTTCCTCCACACCCTGTAATAAATTACCCTGGAGACCGGCTTTCTAGCCTTAATCAGGGTAGGGATTACCTGCCTAGACAGACCCCTACCCCTGAGAATCAGGGATTCAGCCTCCAGGCCGTCAAATTTAGACGCTGTAATGTAGGGTGGAGGATCGGGCCTTGTGAGAGTAGGTCTGGTTGTAGAGGAAGAGTCCAAGGGTCTCCCACTGCCATATTCAGGACTAGTGAGTACCAAGCCCTCCGGGGCCAAGCTGGAGCTATTAGAATGACTGGCTTGTGCTCCACTCTGATCTTGCGCAACAGGCGGGGGAGTAACTGTAGTGGAGGGAACGCATATAGAAGTTTGAATTGATGCCAAGGGCAAACCAACGCATCGGTTCCGCAGGCCATAGGATCCCTCGCTCGCGACACGAACCTGTCTAGTTTCTTGTTGAACCTGGATGCCATTATATCTACGTCTGGCGTTCCCCACCTCTGGCAGATTGTCTGAAAGACCTGGGGATGCAGAGACCACTCCCCTGGCAACAGACTCTGGCGACTTAAGAAGTCTGCCTGCAGGTTGTCCACTCCGGGAATGAATATCGCTGAAATGCAGGGTACATGAACCTCTGCCCATTGAAAAATCAAGTTCACTTCCCTTTGAGCGGCCTGGCTCCTGGTTCCCCCTTGGTGGTTTATGTATGCCACCGCCGTGGCATTGTCTGACTGGATTCTCACCGGGAACCCCTTTAATCTGGAGGTCCACGCCAACAGGGCTAGGCGAGCAGCTCTGATTTCCAAGATATTGATGGGGAGCTGCCTCTCTGCTTTCACCCAAGTTCCCTGGCGGGAGAACCCCTCGAAGACCGCCCCCCAGCCTGCCAGGCTGGCGTCTGTGGTAACTACCTTCCAGACAACAGGGCTGAAGGATCTTCCCTTTAGAAGGTTCTGAGGGTTCAACCACCAGGCCAGGCTTTGTCGGACCCTTGATGATAGCGTCAAAGGGGACTCTAAGGCATGTGCCCTCTTGCCCCAGGCTGCTAGAATGGCTGCCTGTAGGACGCGAGTGTGGATCTGAGCGTATGGTACTGCCTCGAATGTGGCCACTAGCTTGCCTAGTAATCGCATACACAGGCGAATAGTTGGTCTTTTCTTGTTTACAACCAACTGAACCAACCCCTTGATCGCCTTGATCTTTACAAGGGGCAAGAACACCTTTTGATGTTCTGTGTCTAACCTCATGCCGAGGTATTCCAACTGCTTTGTAGGCTGGAATGCTGACTTTCCCTGGTTTAGGACCCAGCCGAATTCTTCGAGGTACCGAACCGTGAGGTTTACTGCCTTTTGCAGACCCGTCCGTGAGTGATCTATGATTAAAAGGTCGTCCAAGTATGCTAGGACTGTGACTCCTTGGATCCTTAAATTGGCCAGAACTGGGGCTAGAATCTTCGTGAATACCCGGGGGGCCGTGGCCAGCCCGAAAGGGAGCGCCCTGAATTGGAAGTGTCGCTGCCCCACCGCGAAGCGTAAAAACCTTTGATGCGCCTGAAAGATTGGTACATGAAGGTAAGCATCTTTTATGTCTATGGAGGCCAGAAAATCGTCTTTCTGAAGCGCGGCGGCTGCTGACCGGATGGATTCCATCCGGAAGGAACGCACCCTTAGATAACCGTTTAACCTCTTTAGGTCCAAGATTGGCCTGACATCGCCGTTGGGCTTTGGTATGACAAAGAGATTGGAATAGAAACCTAGGCCTTGCTCTTGGGCTGGCACTTCTATAATTACGTCCTGGCAAAGCAGGTGATCCAAAGCTGCCAGCATTGAGGCCTTCCTTGCTGGATCCCTTGGTAGCCTTGATTCTTGAAAATGAGGCGGAGGATATCTTAGAAACTCCAGTCTGTAACCTGTGGTTACAGATGCCCGGACCCAATTGTCGGGGATCTTGGCTTCCCAAACTTCTGAGAAGAGACGAAGCCTTCCCCCCACCCTTGAGAGTGGGGGCGCCCCTTCATAATGCAGACTTAGGGGCTGTCTTTGACGGCTTGCGATACCACGGCTTCTTACCCCCAGGGGTCTGTCCTTGCGATCTACTGATAACGTTGGATCGTGCAGGCGGCCGTCGATACTGCCTGGAATTAGAGGGCCCCGAGACAGGAAAAAACTGCCTCCTAAATGTAGGAGCCCGGAATGTCTTTTTGACCGGTAAAAGGGTACTCTTGCCATTTGAAATAGTCTGAATATATTTATCCAGATCTTCTCCGAAGAGTCGTCCTCCATGGAAGGGAAATCCTGCCAGAAGCTTTTTGCATGGGGGCTCCGCCGCCCAGTTCTTCAACCATAAGAGCCTTCTCATGTGCACCAAACATAGTGATAAACGAGAAGCCTGCTGGATGGAATCTTTTATAGCATCTACCGCGAAACACAGAGCTCTGGGAATGTCAGCAAACTCCTCTGCTTGTTGGGTAGGCATGTCCTTTAACATCTCTTTTGTCTGGTCTTTTAATGCCTGACAAACTCCAATTGCAGCTACCGCTGGCTGCACCACTGCTCCTGCCGTAGCAAAGGATGCTTTTAAAAGTGTCTCTAATCTTTTATCAACCGGATCTTTAAACATATGTATGTTTTCCACCGGGCAAGTTAGTGATTTATTCACACACGAGATGGCTGCATCCACTATTGGGAGCCTCCACTTCTTGGAGAATTTTTCCTCCATGGGATAAATGACCGCAAATCTTTTCGGTGGCAGAAAAATCCTGTCCGGCCGTACCCAATCCCGAAAGATCAATTCCTCCAAGAGAGGATGGACCGGAAAAACTGCGTTGCTTAACGGGGCTTTCAAAGAGCCCAGAGAGGATACCGGAGGAACCTGAGGTTCTGGCAATGGTAAACTAAATGCCGAGCGGACCATGTCCGTCAAAGACTGTACCCACAGTCTCTCTGTCTGGGAGTCTGAAAATGGTTCCTCAGAGGTAGACCCCTCCATCCCTGAACCCTCTTGGTTCAGGTCCAGTTGATCCTCCTGTGATTCTAATTCCTCCGGAGAGAGAATCTCAGCATCTGAGGATACACCCCCTGGTGATGGGGATCTAACCCGTTTCTTACCAGGAATAGCTCTAGCGATCAATGCCGCTATTCTCTCTTCTAGCCCCCCTAGGGATACGGCTAGCATCTCCTCTGTGATAAACACAGGGCTGGGCTGATTTGGGCCAGCCTCCGCACCAGATCCCCCTAATGGCTCATCCAAGGCGCTCCTTAAATTAATAAGCTGCGGGGAAAGAATCGGCATATCAGAATCAGAAAGGGAACCCTTTTGTTTTTTGGTCTTTTTTGTACCCTTTGACCCCGAACCCTTGGAAGCCATAATACAAAATCGAGGGACTCCGCCCACACAACAGACTGTAGTGGGCAGGAGTACAAATTTCAGAGTTTAGGGGAGAATAGATCACTTAGTGTCCCCAAAAACTGATGGGCCCGTATGTTGGTTTTTTTTTTTTTTTTTTTTTTTTTTTTTTAAATAATTATATATTATATATTATATATTTTCCTTGACAACATACAGTGACCCTACTTTAAGTTTGCCAGCCTCCAACCTGCTGCAAAATAAGGGGGATTCTTGGCTTAACAATAAAGGCATTGGAACAAAGTCCACATGTACTACCCCTCTTCCGCCACCGGGAGTCACTGTTCTGCCGCTCTGCGTCCTCTCCTTGAAAGATCAGCCTCAGACTGAGCACTGACAAAGCCTGCTGTCTATAACAGCACAAAGGCGCGCCCCTGTATGACGCCGCAGGCCCGCCCCCCCCCCGCCCTCCTGTCTGGACGGCGCGAAAAACGTCAATAAGACGTGCGCGCGCACGCGCGCGCGCGTATGCCGGAAACAGGAGGAACATGGAGGAGCCGCGCTGCTGGAGATCCAGGCACGCAGAAACAGGCGGCAGATTCAAACCCCCGGCCAGGTAGGACTCTCTCAAGGCCCCTAGGGATCCTTACTAGCCCTAGGAAGAAACAGCAGGTTAGCTAGCAACACATATTTAAACAGGGGGGCCTAGTGATGGGGGGAGAAAGGGTGTCATCCTGTCTTTTAGACATAGTGATCACGGTTGCCCATGCAGAGCATACTTAGGCTATCCCCCCTTTTAGGTTACCCCGGGGAGCCTGCTGTCGAACCAAGTCCCGCAGGCTCCCCCTTACCTGCTCCATGCTGCAGGATGTTTGAGCAAACTGATCCAATCTTCTCCCATCTCCGTGGGTAGCGTAGTAGACCTTCAGGCCCTGGGGTCCTATGAAGGTACCCACTGTCCTGGACCTATATAGCACCCTGGCAAACAGGAAATTTATGGTTTTGCAAACTCCAAGTCCTGGGCCCAGGGTCCAGCCCTCCAAAGAGGAGCATTATAGGCAAAACCCCACGGTCTGGGGCCCGGGTACTGTCCACTTTGGCACTGAGGCTCCTTGGACAGATCCGGTTAGCCCGCCCTTAATCCCAAGGATGTGGAGCAAAGCTATTCCGTGACCAACACCTAAGACACTGGCGAAAAAACTGAGGGACTCCCTCTAGGGGAGGGGGTTATATAGGGAGGGGACTTCCTGTTTGAAGATTGCCAGTGTCCACACCTGAAGGTACTCCATATAACCCACATAGTAATGAATATGCCGCTCTGTGTCCCGTGATGTACGAGAAAGAAATTTATAACGGTTTTATAAGCTATTGTTAATTGCAGCTTTAAGAGCTATATTAAAGCTGAACTCCAGGAATCTGTATTACATACTTATATTGGTTCACCTTGGTAAGTATGCATATCCCATATCTTATTGGCACCTGTGAAAGCTGAAAATTACTGTAGTAGTCGCTGCTACTACAGTAATAGCCATAATCTAGGTCCTGGTCAGGTTCTATGCGAGCAACTTCCCCTATACGCACTGACCATAAGGGTTGCTCAGCACTGCCACCATTCACAAAACCCCTTGTATTTTTCAGTAAATAGAAGGCATTCTCCCATTGGACGAGGTGGAGGTCGTGACATCAGCTACCCTCCTCTTTGACTAATCAGAAAATGTTTTGTATTGACCGACAAGTTTTTTTCCGGTTGCACGAAAAAAACCTGACCGCTCCATGCAAGGTTAGTACAGCAATCTTCCCCACTGAGCTTTTGTGTTCCGACAGGGGGGCGGCCCCCTCACCAGAACCCTCTCTGATCAGCACTCTCTGCCATTGGCACTCTATTGACATTTTGCCCATGTGTACAGGGCTCAAGAATGCCAGCAGTGCTTAGCAACCCCTGTGGTAAGAGTGCCGATAGGAAGCCAAGCAGTACCCGGAAGATCATCGCCACTGCGATTTCCACTCCCCCCCCCCCCTCCATGAGCACATCAGGTGTGAAATATGCATATTTAGCTAATTCAACTTGGATGTCCCCCCCCCCCCACCCCCACCCCTTTTTTTTCTTCATAGTGAAAGTTTATTATATAAACTTTTACCAAACCTTTGCAAACAAGGCAGTCGAAAATAAGAATCCTACAGCATTAGCTAACATGCCTACATTTCAGAAGAATATAATAAGAATGCAATACCTTACTGGACCGCTGATTCCAGCCCCAAGCTTCTGCGTCCAGTTGATGTTGTACTCTTCCAAGATAGACGTATCCTGCGTGCAAACACACAAAGATGGTAAAACAATATGCCAATAATGTGAAAGGGATTTTTGGCAACAATATAAAATATAAATGCATTTTTAGTGCATTTTCCTTTTAAAGCCACCACCTCCCAACCACCCCCCAAAATTCCTGTAACATACTAAACAGTCTCCAAATACAGTTTTTTGTGATCTTCTGCCACTGTTCAAGTGTATCTAAAATATCTAATTTATTACATAATGCTGCTGCAAAATCAAAAGTTTGCCAATTATTGTTCTGTGTAATGCTCCTGTTCCCAGGTGATGCCATGGTTCATGGTTGCCATCTAGGGGTGCTGGTTTCCACAATAAACTACAATATGTGCCAATTCACACCTCTATGATGTGTCATCAGCAATTATACAGTGTGACATGCACAGGCCCAGCCTCATTTTGATCAATTTCAATGGACTTTTACAGCAGTGAGGTCTACAAACAAACAACATATAGACTGTTGCACCAAAGCACTATGAGCAACGGAAAATGTAGCTATATCACAGGTGAGAAAAATAACGTGCACCCATGTCCAGAACAGGATATGCAGTCACTGCATGAGCGGTAGTACGTTTTAAAGGGGGAGTTCTGCCAGGTGGATTTTTTTTTTAAGCCAGCAGCTACAAATACTGCAGCTGCTGACTATTAATATAAAAATAAAAAGGATACTTACCTGTCAAGGGTCCCCACGATGTTGGCATCCGAATCCGCCCCGTCCCTCAGCTCCAGCTGCAGGCAATGGCATCTTTACTAAGGGAAACAGGAAGCGAAGCCTTGTGGCTTCACAGCTCGTTTCCTGCTGTACATGCGCGAGTCACGCTGTGCTTTCTGAATGGTCCTGGTGTCCTCTGGGACCTGTGCATCTCCCAGAAGGCTGAGGGGCGGGGGGAGCGACCGGACATTGCATAGTTGGATTTTTACCTGGAAAGTGTGAGCAGATACCTGGATTTGACCCTGAATGGTGCCAAATGTGGCACCAGAGAGGGGGGAGGAATCCGATCCACGGAAGTTCCATTTCTGGGTGGAACTCCGCTTTAAAGGAATACATAATGAATATTAGATTTTTTTTATAAACAATGCAAATGATTAAAATAAAAAGAAATTGAGGAACAATAATATGCATTTTACTATGAGACTTTAGTTCTACCTTAAGCATCTTTAAAATCTGAACTTCTGTGCCCACACAGGATGCATGAGAAATTTGCACGATTTCCCCATCAACACAGAGTGGGGAATGAGCAAAGGTCTTCTCCCGGCAGGGGTGCGGGGCAAGCCTCTAGTGATAACCGGAAGAGAATCCGGCAGGCTGGTTATACCCAAGTTGATCGATTGATCAACTTGGTGCATTCAGCCTGCCCATTACCAGTTCGAATATCAGCTGATTCCTGCTGAATCGGACGAGATTCCGACCGTGTATAGCCAGCCTTATTTCCTTCAATGGAAAGCCTGTCCAGAGCTCATCAGTTTATAGTCCGGTCTGTGACAAGACGTTTGTTCCCAATACTAAGGGATCAATTCAATGAATATTGTTCAAAACGAGGGGGGATAGAGGTGGGACTTTAGATGAGGCATATGAAGATACTACCATAGGCCTCCATCCCTGTAAATAGATGAAAAAAGGGGGGAGGTTGGGACTTTATACGAGATGCGTTTTTAGCAGTATGCAATTAAAAATAAACATGGAATATAAAAAAATGTTTCCATATTGGCCAGGCTCAAAGTTGTCAACCAAAAAGCACTAAACATCTGTTTTTACTTACATCAGTTAGACAGATTAATTTGGTTTAGTGCTTTTTGGTTGACAACTTTGAGCCTGGCCAATATGGAAACATTTTTTATATTCCATGTTTATATTTAATTGCATACTGCTAAAAACGCATCTCATATAAAGTCCCAACCTCCCCTTTTTTTCCATTTAATTCAATGAATATTTGCCTTTAAAATAAAATAATTCATGTGGTATCCATCTCAAAAGTAAATAAAAAATGCATAATTTAAATGTGTTAAATATGTGTATTACAGTATTTAGCACCTGAATATTTTTATGTTCTTTTAGTTTTTCATAGGCTGAAGCTTTTTTTTTTTACCAGCAAGTCAACTGACCAAAAAAATAAACACGAGAAACAGCTTCCCTTATCCACACATTCGAGATGAGGGACTCTGCCCCGGTTTACAATTATATTCTGACACTGGGGACACCTCCAATGTCAGAATACACTGATCAGTGCTGCAGTGCTGATCAAAGCAAAAATTCCAAACAAGCCCATTTGAGAGCTGTGGGTCCTTAGATCAAACAGGAACGGCTGTGGATGGATAGAAATCCGGCCGTTCCCTGCTGAACCAGCTGAAATTCAATCTATCTATGGCCAGCTTAACATGGCATTAGAGCAAAATTGTTCTATGAATGAAGGCACACAGCAATATTGTGAAACCATGAAAACATTTACAGAACAATCTCCAAGTGAAATGTTACTATTTAATTACATTCCTGAGCTCAGGGCAGAACATTTCCACACTGAGACCTGTTGCGCGATCGACATCAAAAACGTTGCTTTTATGGGCGTTAGCTTTTTTTTTTGGCTCTAAACACGCCTCCATTTTAGCCTGTGTCCAGGCGTTTTAGAAGGAGTGCTTGGAGACAAAAGAAAATGCACAACGGGCCTAAGCGCTAGACCAGGGATCTTCAAACTACGGCCCTCCAGCTGTTGCAGAACTACACATCCCATGAGGCATTGTAAAACTCTGACATTCACAGACATGATTAGGCATGATGGGATTTGTAGTTCCTGAACAACTGGAGGGCCATAGTTTGAAGACCCATGCGCTAGACGGTCATTAATTTCAATTGCCAGAATACATTAACCCATTTATGCCTAAAGGTTGAATTTTTTTAATTTGCGCAAAAAAAATATATATATATATATATTACCTAGAGTAGTAGGATATAAAGAACTCCCACATTACTACTATTCCAATATTGGAACAAGAGGCATTAGTGGGTTAATATTCTGGCCATTGGAATGAATGAGCACCCAAAATCTCAGGATTGTGTGATGTTGGTGTAACCTGCAGATAGCACAGGGAATTGGGGACAGAAATCACACTCTGTGCTTAGGAATAAGACACGTCTACACTATAGGATATGCTCCGAATGGAACCACGATTAATGAAAAGTTGTCCGTTAGTTAATGGGACACGTACGAAAAGTTCTGGAAAATATGGCCACCGTAGCATTCATATTCTCAATGAAACAAAGAGCCTTTGGCAGGCAATACTTGAGAACATTTTATTTTCTTCAATCAATGGGCAAACAGTCAGTGTTGATGCAGGGAATCCCTCTTGCAGCACTTTTGTTTTCTGTCAGCACAAAGTGCAGGGCGCCTTCCCCTCCGACAGCATACAATGATCACTGCTGGTGGCTATAGCCACCGGTAATGGAAAATGAATCGCCTTTAGTACAACCAGACTGCCCACCGATGGATCGAAATTCGTCCAATTCCTGCTGAACTTCCACATTTCGATCCCTCTATGGCTGGCTCTTGACTGGTTAACATCTTTCTGCAACCTTCCCTTTTCTCTTTCCTATTTCCTATTTTCTATCTTTCACAACTTCAGCTGTGCCACAGCATCATAACTAGAAACTACTGGCCAAGCCCACTACCTCACAAATAGATTTTCAACGTCTGACACTTCTGCTCCCATTGTAACTTGTTTTCCACCTTGAGCAATTATCAGTTTTCTGTTTGTTTACCAAAGGGCAATTTACTGTTAGGCCAGCCATACACAGAGCAACTTTGCTTGATTCCCCTATCAACAGACAGTGTTAATATGGGATTCCCTCCTGCAGTGCAATTGTCTTGGGGGAAGCAGTCCCTGCCCGAGAGGACAGCGATTATCCCTACCGGCTATAGCAGCCACTAGTGATAATCACAAGAGAATCTGGCAGGCTGGTTGTACCAAAGTTGATCGATCAACTTGGTACATTGAGCCTGCCCATTCGGCAGGTTTCTGCTGAACTAGCCGAGATTTTAGTCGTGGATGGCCTGCCTTATTATATAGCCCTGACATATGTCTTTAAGAAGTGGCACTTCTCTATATATTCTGCTGTGTTTAAAAGATGCTGGCTCGGTGAATGCAGCATCAGACCGATGCTGCATCCGTCCCCCAGCGTCTCTGCACTGAGGGCCGAGCCACCGAACACCGCCGACAGCTCGGTTTTCACTCATCTCTGAGCAGAGCGATGCTCTACTTATCAGTGCTCATTGGAGCGCTGAGCCGTGGAGGAGTGGGGAGCGGCTGTCTCAGCGGCTCTCTGAGATGCTGAGACTGCCGTCAATCAAGGCAGCTGGTGGTTTCAGACGTGGAAGTGGGGATGACGCAATGCGTCGACTGATGGCAGCTACATCAGCGGAGAACGGACTTCAGACTGCTCTCCGCTGAAAACAGGTCACAAGGAGTGAAAAATGAATTGCACTCCTGTGACCCAGAGGAGAAGCCCAGCCTACAAAGCTCAGGCTGGACTTCTCCTTTAATTTCTATGGGACCTCACCCCTACTGTTTTTGAGCCATTTGAAAACTGTCAAACATAATTGAATAAAAATGCCCTGTTTATTCTTCATTTCAGAGGTTTACAACCACTTTAATGATTTAGATCATTTTTTTGTGGTATTTACCTCACATTTTCACCAATATAATGGTATTAAACTGAAATTGTGGTATGAATCTGAAATTCGATTTATGGTACACTTTGATGAATTGATTTTTCTGTTTCAATTGTATGCATTAAGAACCCCCCCCCCCCCCCCCAAATGCTGCATGCTATAAAATATAACTGAATTGACTCCTAAAACATTTGCTCCACATGTGTATTTCAGTGAGTGATTTTCAAGTAACTTACTGTCAGACCACCCTTCCTTCACAGGAATAGTGCAATGCCCGCTATACCCTCTGGGCAGAGGTGTATTTAGGTTTTGTGCTGCCCTAGGCCTGACTAAACTTGCGCACCCTCTAATTTAAATATGACACACCCCTTCCTGTCAAAGCCACATCCCTGTCATATTCATGGGAAGAGGACAGAGGGACGCCCTGGGAGGAGGACAGAGGGACGCCCTGGGAGGAGGACAGAGGGACGCCCTGGGAGGAGGACAGAGGGACGCCCTGGGAGGAGGACAGAGGGACGCCCTGGGAGGAGGACAGAGGGACGCCCTGGGAGGAGGACAGAGGGACGCCCTGGGAGAGGACAGAGGGACGCCCTGGGAGGAGGACAGAGGGACGCCCTGGGAGGAGGACAGAGGGACGCCCTGGGAGGAGGACAGAGGGACGCCCTGGGAGGAGGACAGAGGGACGCCCTGGGAGGAGGACAGAGGGACGCCCTGGGAGGAGGACAGAGGGACGCCCTGGGAGGAGGACAGAGGGACAGGAGGACAGAGGGACGCCCTGGGAGGAGGACAGAGGGACGCCCTGGGAGGAGGACAGAGGGACGCCCTGGGAGGAGGACAGAGGGACGCCCTGGGAGGAGGACAGAGGGACGCCCTGGGAGGAGGACAGAGGGACGCCCTGGGAGGAGGACAGAGGGACGCCCTGGGAGGAGGACAGAGGAACGCCCTGGGAGGAGGACAGAGGGACGCCCTGGGAGGAGGAGAGAGGGCCGCCCCCCACAAAGTGCCGCCCTAGGCCTGGGCCTTGTTGGCCTAGGCCAGAATACATCCCTGCCTCTGGGTACTGAAGAACGTTCATGTCTCTCTTGATGAATGAAAATCAAATTCACTCTAGTCACTTTTTACCCAATCTAAAGGCCCATACACACGATCAGACTATTTGACATCAAGGATCCGACGGACGTGTTTGATCGGAAAATCCGACCGTGTGTATGCTCCATCGGACAATTGTTTTCGGTTTTTCCATCGGACAAACGTTCGCTGCGCATGCTCTCAAAGTTTCCGTTAACAAATGTCCGATGGAGGGTAATCCGATCGTGTGTACACAAGTCCATCGGAAGTCCAAACTACAACCCCCCCCCCCCAACTCTGAGGTAGATGTTATCACCCAAACCTACTATGTAAAATGATGTGTTCTATGACTTGACGTGACTATCACTGTACTGTAAACCAGGCAAAATTCTGTATTGAGATAATTGAATACTTCATGTATGACATTATTTATTCTGTGTTGTTTAGCTGCGATATGTTTTTTTTCTATGTTTGTATGTCTAAATGTTTCTCCTTCTGGAGACAAATAAAAAAAAAAGTCCTAACTACAAACACACATGCTCAGAACCAATGCTTAAGATCAGACAATAGCAGAAGTTGCCCAAAGGGTGGCGGTAAAGAGCTGGAAAACCTTTGGATTTGGTGAACGTTGGCTAAAAAAGTTCTGCCGTGTGTGCGTATGCATACCAAGTTCACAGCCAACGCCCCTTCGGACCAAAACCCACGGTAAAGTCAGATGGAAGTCAGATTGTGTGTATGCGGCTTTAGGCTTGGTTCACACTGCTGCGAATTCTATAGTGAATTTAAGCCATTGCGATTTTTCAAATTCGCAAGTCATTAAAAAAAGGATTTTTAATAAACAGCTTACCTGTAAAATCCTTTTCTTGAAGTACATCACGGGACACAGAGCGCATAGCCATTACACTTGGGATGTCCTAAAGCAATGCCCTATGAAGGGAGGGAGACCGTAAGGCCAAGAATAGCCAAACAAAAAATTATCAGGAAGTAAAGCAACTCCACCAACAGAAAAAAGGGGGCGTGACCCGGACCAGAGGATTCTATACTGCTGCCCGTAGGACCGCCTGCCCAAATGCTGCGTCCGTACCCCTTGCAACGTCCAACTTATAAAATTTAGTAAACGTATGTACGGAAGACCAGGTTGCTGCCTTGCAAACCTGTGCCATAGAGATCTGATGGTGTGCCGCCCAGGAGGCACTCATGGCCCTCGTAGAATGGGCTTTAACTGATAAGGGAGGTGGCACGCGCTTCAGACCATAGGCCTGAAAAATCAGCTGCTTAATCCACCTAGCCAAGGAAGACTTGGCAGCCGGCTGACCCTTCTTGGGGCCATCCGGAAGAACAAAAAGCACATCTGTTTTCCGAATCTTCTCGAGATAGACCCTCATGGCTCGAACCACGTCCAAAGTATGAAGCAGTCTTTCCTCTCTGGACTGGGGAGTAGGAAAGAAGGATGGTAGGACTAGGTCCTGATTCAAGTGAAAACTGGATATGACCTTATGAAGGAAAGAAGGTTGAGGCCGCAGAACCACTCTGTCCTTATGCAGAATAAGGTATGGCTCCCTGCATGACAAGGCTGCCAGCTCGGAAACCCTTCTGGCCGAAGCCATAGCCACCAAGAAACCCAACTTTCGGGTTAGTAGCACAAGAGGGATTTCTGTCAGAGGTTCAAACGGCTGCCTTTGTAAAGCTGACAAGACCAGATTTAAATTCCAGGGGCAGAGGGGAGCTCTAATAGGGGGATTCACATGCAAGACCCCCTGCAAGAAGGTTTTCATAAGCGAATGGGTGGCCAAGGGTCTTTGAAACCATATGGATAAAGCCGACACCTGCCACCTTTAGAGTACTTAGAGCCAACCCTTTGTCAACGCCAACCTGGAGGAATCGCAAGATCCTGTCAATAAAAAACTTTCGAGGATGCCATTTTTGAGACTCGCACCACTCCACATAGGTTCTCCAGACTCTGTAATAAATATTTCTGGAGACCGGTTTCCTAGCCTGAATCAACGTAGATATGACCTGAGCTGAGAGGCCTCTGCCCTTAAGAATTAGGGATTCAGCCGCCAAGCCGTCAAATTTAGCTGCTGTGAAGCAGGGTGGCAGATTGGGCCCTGAGACAGCAGATCTGGGCGCAGGGGGAGCGGCCACGGCACCCCGACTGACATCTTCACGATGAGTGCGTACCAAGCCCTCCTGGGCCAGGCTGGGGCCACCAGGATCACAGGTCTGCGCTCCACCCTGATCCTCCGTAGAAGGCGGGGAATCATCTGCAGTGGAGGGAACGCATACAGGAGAGAAAACTGGTGCCAAGGGCAAACCAACGCATCGGTCCCGTAGGCCGAGGGATCCCTGGCTCGGGATATGAATTTATCCAATTTTTTGTTGGATCTTGTTGCCATAATGTCCACATCTGGGACTCCGAATCTTTGGCAAATCTCTTGGAATACCTGGGGGTGAAGAGACCACTCCCCCGGGAGCAACTGTTGACGACTCAAAAAATCTGCTTGAGAATTGTCTATCCCTGGGATGAACACCGCCGAGATGCAGGGTACATGGGCTTCGGCCCATGAGAAAATCAGGTTTACTTCCCTTTGGGCTGCTAGGCTCCTCGTGCCCCCCTGGTGGTTTATGTATGCCACCGCAGTGGCATTGTCGGACTGTATCCTTACTGGCAGACCCTGAAGGGGGAGAGTCCAGGCGATCAGGGCCAGCCGAGCAGCTCTGATCTCCAGGATATTGATGGGAAGCAGTTTTTCTGCCACCGACCACTGCCCTTGCTGAGTCTGTCCTTCTAGAACTGCCCCCCCAACCTGACAGGCTGGCATCCGTGGTTACTATCTTCCACGTGATGGGGCAAAAGGATTTCCCCTTTGACAAATTTTGAGGGACCAGCCACCAAAACAGGCTGCGCCGGACTCCTGGGGAGAGCACTAACGGACGATCTAACGCCTGAATGGACTTGTTCCAAGCAGAGAGAATGGCTGCCTGAAGATATCTGGTATGGATCTGGGCGTAGGGTACTGCCTCGAAGGCGGCCACCATCTTCCCCAGCAGTCGCATACATAGGCGAATAGTTGGCCTCTTCTTGCCTAAGATCACTTGAACTGCTTGAGTTATTGATCTGACCTTTGCTTGAGGTAAAATCATCCTCTGGCAGTCTGTATCTAGCCGAAGGCCTAGATATTCCAACTGCTTTGTGGGTTTCAATATCGATTTTTCTTCGTTCACAATCCACCCGAATTCCTCTAGATGCTGAACTGTGCGAACTACTGCCTGATTGAGGCTGGAAGCTGAGCTGTCGATAACCAGAAGATCGTCCAGGTATGCCAGGACCAAAATGCCTTCTGTCCTTAGGACGGCTAGCACCGGGGCTAACACCTTTGTGAATACCCGCGGAGCTGTTGCCAACCCGAAAGGGAGGGCTACGAACTGGTAATGGCGGTAATCTATCATAAAACAAAGAAACTTGTGATGTGCCGGGTAGATCGGCACGTGCAGATACGCATCCTTTATGTCTATAGATGCTAGAAAGTCGTCTTGATGTAGGCTGGCTGCCACCGAACGTATGGACTCCATACGAAAGGTCTGAATCTTTAGAAAGCGATTTAGGCGTTTGAGGTCTAAGATAGGCCTGACGTCGCCATTGGGCTTTGGTATTATGAAAAGGTTGGAGTAGAATCCCAGACCCCATTCCTGGGTTGGTACTTCTACAATTACTCCTTGAAGCAAGAGACGATCCAATGCTTTTACAAGAGAGGCCCTCTTTAATGGGTCGCTTGGAAGACTTGACCCCTGAAAATGAGGAGGGGGGACTTCCCGAAACTCTAGCTTGTAGCCCGTGGCTACCACGGACAGTACCCAAGAGTCGGGAATTCTGGCCTTCCACACTTCGGAGAAAAACCGAAGCCTTCCCCCCACCCAAGAGAGTGGGGGCGCCCCTTCATGAATCTGACTTGATGACTGGTTTAACCGGCTTGCGAGACCATGGCCTCTTGCCTGCCGTGGCTTGTCCTTGTGGGCGGCTATTAAATGCTGAACGCCCGGGAGGCCGTCGATACTGACGGGAAGTTGAAGGGGCCGAGCCTGCGAAGGCCTGTCGCTTAAACGCGGGCCCACGCGATCTTTTCTTGACAGGCAAGAAAGAACTTTTACCACTCGATATGGTCTGGATATATTTATCTAGGTCTTCACCGAATAGTCTCCTACCATGAAAGGGAAATCCTGCTAAAAGCCTTTTGCAGGGTGCCTCTGCTGACCAGTTTTTCAGCCACAAAAGGCGACGCATATGAACCAACAGCAGAGATAAGCGGGACGCCTGTTGAACGGAGTCCTTAATAGCATCTACTGCAAAGCAGAGAGCCCTTGGGAGGTCAGCCAATTCACGAGCTTGCTGAGCCGGTATGTCCCTTAATATCTGTTTTGTCTGATCCTTTAAAGCCTGACAAACGCCAATGGCTGCCACCGCTGGCTGAACCACGGCACCTACTGTGGTAAAAGAAGCCTTCAGTAGGGTCTCCAATTTTTTGTCGACTGGATCTTTAAACATCTGGACATTTTCAACCGGACAGGTCAGGGATTTATTTACGCAGGAAATGGCTGCATCCACGGTAGGGAGTGCCCATTTCTTTGCAAATTCTTCTTCCATAGGATAGAGAATAGTGAACCTTTTAGGAGGGATAAAAATCCTATCAGGTCGAGCCCAATCCTGAAAAACCACGCTCTCCAGAAGGGGGTGAACCGGAAAAGACGCACCACTCAACGGTGCCTTCAAGGAACCTAAAGAGGATACCGCGGGGGCTAATTGTTCTGACACTGGAAGTTTAAAAGCAGTGCGAACCATATCCGTCAGAGACTGGATCCACAGACTCTCTGCTTGAGAAGCCGAAAAAATTTCATCTATAGTGGAACCTTCAATGTCTGAACCGTCGGGACTCGGGTCCGCTTGATCCCCCTATGGGTCCAATTCCTCCGAAGAGAGGACCTCTGCATCTGAAAACACCGATCTAGGTGATGGGGATCTAGCCCGTTTGCCACCTGGCAAAGAGCGGGCAATTAAAGCAGTTAACCTTTTCTCTAGCCCACCCAGGGTGGTCGCTAGCATTTCTTCCGTAACATAAACGGGAATGGGTTGATTGGGGGCCGCCTCTGCCCCTAGCACCCTCAATGGCTCCTGCAACATGCTGTTCGGTGGTCTATCTGGTGAGGGTGGGACCGCTAGAACCTGGCCCAAATCCTCTGACCCCGATGGAGACCCCTTTAGTTTTTTGGTACCTTTTGCAGCCTTAGCTGGTCCTGATCCCTTGGGAGCCATTGCACAACCTTGAGACACCCCTAAAGCCAACACCCAACTGTTGTAGCTAGAAGTGAACCATTAATAAGAACAGGCTATGGTAAAAATTTTCCAAATTTTCATACGCCTGAGAAGGCGGCAATACCGAGGAAGGTCCTGTGAGTATTGCCACACCAATGCCCGTTAGCTGGAGCCCAAGGTTGCACCGACTCAGATACTGCCAGATCTAAGGCTGAGTCCCTTTAAGAAAAAAACCTTTTTTTTTTCTTTCTTTTTTTCTGGTCAGTATGGACTAAGTCCAGACCTGAAGATCCACAAACCACCACTGGGTGTCACTGTTAGCCAGAAATAGCTCAGCTGCGCGCTCTGTGTCCTCAGCCTCCTCTGCTTTCAGGAGGGAATGACCAGCCAGGAAATGCTTTGCTACTTTAATTGAGACCTGACGCTGCTGGCCTGCCCCCCCCCCACGCACGCTGACGCTGTAAAAGGCGGCGCGCACGTGCGCGCGCCCCCCCCCCCCCACGCTGAAACCAACATGGAGGAAGCAGAAAGCAGAGGAGAAGCCTGGACCAGCGCTAGCAACCCAACAGACACCAGGCAAGACACTAATGTTTATTGTAGTGCACACATAGAGGAAGCTGTCCCCATAGGCTTCCTAAGAAACAGGAGTTTTGTCAGCATTTCCTCCCTATAGCACGTGGGGCTGCAGTATCATGCTAACAGGCAAATCTGGGGGGAGTAGCAAAATATATATCTTTAAAAGCATACATATACCTACATGTTATCTGGGTAAACATTAGTACATCCCATCCTGCCTCAAAAGACATAGTGGAGATAGTGGCTGATGCATAAGCATATCATTAGCCGACCCAGAACCCCCAGGGGGATACCTACTGTCGAACCAAGTCCCGCAGGTTCCCTCTTACCTGCTCCACGCCGCAGGGTATTGCAAAATGCAAGAGGCCCAACCTTCCCCCATCTCCGTGGGTATTGTCTTGGACCTTCAGGGACCGGGGTCCTGTGTTAAGGAACCCACACACCTGGACCTATATAGCATCCTGGCATCAGTAGCGTTTAGTTCTTGGAAGAGACTAAGGCACTGGAGCCCAGAATCCAGCCCTCCAAGGAGAGGCATTATAGGCAAAACCCCACTCCAGCAGGGCCCGGGTACCGTACACCTTGGCTTTGAAGCACTTCGGACGGATCCGGCTAGCTATCCTGGGTCCCGAGACCTCCGAGGGACAGCTAGACGTGACCAAAACCTAAGACACTGGCGAAAAAACTGAAGCACTCCCAGTGGGAGGGGGTTATATAGGGAGGAAACTTCCTGTGAAATTGATTACACCAGTGTCCACACCTGAAGGTACCCATATAACCCAAGTGTAATGGCTATGCGCTCTGTGTCCCGTGATGTACGATAAAGAAATAACATTGGTTTCCATTAATGCAGTTCACATCAGTGCAGTGCGAATCTAAGCTTCGGAAATAAAGTGTCCTGGGCGAGTTCAGCTCTATAGACTGGCAATCCCTGAAATCGTGGCCGTGAATCGCGGCAAAATCGCAGCAGTGTGAACCTAGCCTGAGACAGCATTATTTCCTTGCAACAGTTAAATTTGTCCAGGCACATATTAAAAGAAACTTGCCTTCATTTGGGACAGACTATGAACACTGATGTTGGGAAAACCTTTAAGCCCTAGGACAAAATGTTCACTCTTTCTGTATCGCCTCTACCACAAAACTACATGGCTGAACTTTCTTATATAAAAGCCTGGGTGAGGGTAATAGGATCCTCTTTAACAAAAAGGAGCAATGGACAGAATCTTCTTCTCATGTTTCTCAAAATCAAAATATCTCCTCCTTGGAAAACATTCATAAAAAACTACTTAGTCTGCACTTAGAGCCAGAAGAATTGAATACATCCCTTGCTACTACCCCTAATGCTAAAAAACCCTGGAAGGCCCTGTTTCGAGTGTCCACGATGTCCCCAAAAAAGCTCATGTTCTGATCTTCCATATATTCAGTGCGACTGAACTATTGGCAGAGCCTGGAAGTCCCCTACACTGGGCTCCCAGAAGGTCAAAAACCATTCTTAAAAATATAGATAAAACAAAAAGTTACTGTATTTTCTGGCATATAGGGCAGCGTACACACGACCGAGAAACTCGTCGGGCGAAACACATCGTTTTCCCCGTCGAGTTCCTAGTTCGAGACAAATTTTCCCATTGCCCAACGAGGAAATAGAAAACATGCTCTCTTTTTGGCTCGACGAGTTTCCCGACGAGTTTCTCGGTGAAATGTGTACACACGACTGGTTTTCTCGGCAGAATACGTCTTCCATCGAGTTTCTTGCTGGATTCTGCCGAGAAAACCGGTCGTGTGTACGCCGCCAAAGACGACCTTTTGCATGTAAAAAAATAAAAATATGACTCAAAACTCGGGGGTCGTCTTATACACCAGTACCTGTCTGCAAGGCTGCAGGCGTCCATTATTCAAAAGCCGCGCCTCCTCCTAAGGCTGTTCCTCCATAGGCGGAACTAGAGCTGAAACGATTAATCGATAATATTCGATAATGAAAATCGTTGTCAACGATTTTCATTATCGATTAATCGGTCCGCCCTTCCGCCCATTCAAAGCCGCGGCCTCAATTACCGTTTGCCGCGGGCCCGCCGCGATCGAGCAGCGGGGGAGGTGGGGGAGCACGGAGGCACAGGATCCTGTGTCTCCGTGCGCCCCCACCACCTCCGCCGCGCGATCGCCGCGGGTCCGCGGCAAACGCTAATTGAGGCCGCGGCTTTGCGGCCTTGTGAAGTCCCAAGCTCTTCCTTCTGTGAGCTGGCGCCATCTGGTGGTGGCCGTTTGACATTACAAGTTAAACAGCAACTGTAATGTTGTTTTTTACTGCCATCTCCTTCCCTATAATTAGAACCCCCAAACATTATATATATTTTTTATTCTAACACCCTAGAGAATAAAATGGCGATCGTTGCAATACTTTGTGTCACGCCGTATTTGCGCAGCGGTCTTATAAGCGCACTTTTTTTTGGATTTTTTATTTTTTTTAATTAAAAAATAAAACAGTAAAGTTATCCCAATTTTTTTTTAGATTGTGAAAGACAATGTTACGCCGAGTAAATTGATACCCAACATGTCACGCTTCAAAATTGCGCCCGCTCGTGGAATGGCGTCAAACTTTTACCCTTTAAAATCTCCATAGGCGACGTTTAAAAAAAATACAAGTTGCATGTTTTGAGTTACAGAGGACGTCTAGAGCTAGAATTATTGCTCTCGCTCCAACAATCGCGGTGATACCTCACGCGTATGTGCTCGCTTCTGCGCGCAAGCTCGACGGGGCGCATTTTCTGGCTCCTAACTTTTTTAGCTGGCTCCTAGATTCCAAGCAAATTTGTCAAGCCCTGCCGTGAGGGATAGTGCCCCAGCATTGGTGTTCCCGGGAGGAATAGTGCCCCAGCATTGGTGTTCCCGGGAGGAATAGTGCCCCAGCATTGGTGTTCCCGGGAGGAATAGTGCCCCAGCATTGGTGTTCCCGGGAGGAATAGTGCCCCAGCATTGGTGTTCCCGGGAGGAATAGTGCCCCAGCATTGGTGTTCCCGGGAGGAATAGTGCCCCAGCATTGGTGTTCCCGGGTAGGAATAGTACTGCTGCAAAGTTGTGTAATGTTAATGTTAAACGTTTTTTAATCTGCCGTTTGAGTATAACATGTTTTTTCATTATTACTGTTAAATAAACAAAAAAATTCCACATTACGTTTTTTTAATGATTTTATCCGATTAATCGAAAAAATAATCGGCCGATTAATCGATTATGAAAATAATCGTTAGTTGCAGCTCTAGGCGGAACACTCATTTTCCCAGCAGAGCCTCTGTTCAGTGTTCCCACTATCACGGATGCCTTCTCATCCTCCGCCTCGGACGAGAGAACATCCGTGATAGGCGAAACACTGAACAGAGGCTCTGCTGGGAAAATTAGTGTTCCGCCTATCACGGAACAGCCTGAGGAGGCGGCGCCGATTTTGAATAATGGATGCCCGCAGCCTGAGAAACTCTGCAAACAGGAGAAGGTAGGGAGATTGCCGAGGCAGGCATAGTGGCACAGTGAGGGAGGCATAGTGGCACAGTGAGGGAGGCATAGTGGCACAGTGAGGGAGGCATAGTGGCACAGTGAGGGAGGCATAGTGGCACAGTGAGGGAGGCGTAGTGGCACAGTGAGGGAGGCATAGTGGCACAGTGAGGGAGGCATAGTGGCACAGTGAGGGAGGCATAGTGGCACAGTGAGGGAGGCATAGTGGCACAGTGAGGGAGGCATAGTGGCACAGTGAGGGAGGCATAGTGGCACAGTGAGGGAGGCATAGTGGCAGTGAGGGAGGCATGTAATGTAATGTAATGGCTCAGTGAGATTTAAAAAAAAAAAGCCTTATTCCGTCAGTGTTTTTTCCTGTCAGCGATTGTTTTGGCTACCCCCTCGGCTTCCAGACAGACTAGGCGGGGGGGGGGGGGGGTCGTCTTATACGGGGAAGTCTTCCAGTGGGAACACATGTTGCGTTCACTCGTGCATTTTAGAAAAGATGGGAACGGAAACCTCCCCAATGGGACACAGGTTACAAAACATAACCGGAAAAGAAGTCTGGGCTTACAGCTTTCATTTAGATTTGCCAGGCTACAATCAGTTCAGAAGGGTTAGCATAGCAGTCCTTTATAAACTGTTAGTTGATACCTCTTGTAAATTATCTTACAATTGGCCTGGTAAAAGGATTTGAGAACAGCATGAATTAGGAAGACTGGAGGGACAGGACTTCCAGGTTTCATAAAGGAATTCTAAACATATTAATAAAAAATAACTCCAAAAATTTTTCTCTAGATGAACAGCTTTCTAAAATATATCTAGGCTCATCTCCCCCATGTTTTTTGGGGATGTGGCCAGGTGGGAATAATGTTCCACACATGGTGGACTTGCCCCTAGGTCAAGCACTTTTGGATGAGGGTCCAATATATTCTCCAACTGTGGTGAATACTGCTGAGAGTGCTTGGGTCACCCTATTGAACAAACCCATAGACAATAACCCCAGATACACTTAAAGGTTAATATATTATATACTCCCAATGACTAAAATTGTGAAAGCCAAGGCTTGGAAGAGTTCAGTGATAAAGGACAAAGTCTATGAAAACGTAAGCCGACATGGATCATGCTTACTAAAACAATGATCAGTGTATTCAAGGACAACATTCAAAGTTTGAGAGGGTTCAGATTCTTGGAAACTTTATACAACCCCCTCTCTAAAAGTAGACGTTGAGCTGGCCGTGTACAGAAGGCATGTAAAGGTAACCACTTCACTTTTTGTTTTTCTTTATTTACTTTCCTCTATCCATTTTCCCCCGATTGATACCCTAAGAAATCTTTTTTATTGTATCTAATCCATGTGGTTATCGGAGGATGCTCTAATTCCTTGAGTTCTACTAAAGAGCGAATGCCCTACTTGTTCAATTTTTGTTGATTATTACTGAATTAAATCTCATATGTCTTAGGATTCCTCCAAGGGATATGTTAAATTACATTTTATATACTTTTGTAAAATGTATGCCCCCGTAATAAGTAAATTGTATTGGATCTTGATATGGAGGATGATAGTGTTGGAAAAATTGTCTTCCCTTTCTTTATCATTCCTTTATAAGTCTTTGTTTACTCTATATGGTTTTCATAATTGTTTTGTACCATTTATTTCTTTATTGTTAAACTCAATAAATATCACTAAAAACGAAGATGCTTTTGCATTGATGGAAGATGGACATTTTTCTAAAGCCAAACTTAAAAATGGCAAGTCAGTGCTCATCATATCCTCTTTTAACTATGCGTTTGAAGAGCTTCCAAATCACTGTAAAACACATTTAACCACTTCCTTACTGGGCACATAAACCCCCCTCCTGACCAGGTGAAATTTCAGCTTGTGGCACTGCATCACTTTAACTGACAATTGCGCGGTCGCGCGACGTGGCTCCCAAACAAAATTGGCATCCTTTTTTCCCCCACAAATAGAGCTTTCTTTTGGTGGTATTTGATCGCCTCTGCGGTTTTTATTTTTTGCGCTATAAACAAAAATAGAGCGACAATTTTGAAAAAAATAACTATATTTTTTTACTTGTTGCTGTAATAAATAGCCCAATTTTTTTTAAAAAACTTTTTTTCTCAGTCTAGGCGATTTGTATTCTTCTACATATTTTTGGTAAAAAAAAAAAAAAAAAAAATCGCAATAAGCTTCTGGTTTGCGCAATAGTTATTGCGCTTACAAAATAGGGGACAGAATTATTATTATTTTTTATTATTTATTTTTTTACTACTAATGGCGACGATCAGCATTTTTTTCGAGACTGCGACATTATGGCGGAGACATCGGACACTTTCGACACATTTTTGGCGCCGTTCACATTTATACAGCGATCAGTGCTATAAATATGCACTAATTACTGTATAAATGTGACTGGTATTGAAGGGGTTAACACTAGGGGGTGAGGAAGGGGTTAATGTGTATGCTAAATTGTGAATTCCAGGAATGCTATATTTTACATACCGTAGAACCTTGGATTACGAGCATAATCCGTTCCAGGAGAATGCTCGTAATCTAAAGTACTCGCATATCAAAGAGAGTTTCCCCATTGAAGTCAATGGAAACTAAAATAATTTGTTCCTTATTGACTTCAATGGCATGCAATACCACATGCGACCAGAGGCGGGGGCGCCGGTGATCCTCGGAAATGGCCGAAAAGGCCAGTGGACACATCGGAAAGACTGTTCTCAAAATTTGCCGAGGTCAACAGAGCTGTCCTCATTCCTTTTTGTGCATTTCCGAACAGCGCCGATCGGCTCTGCTCGGCACTGGCTTCCCCCCTTCTCGGGCACACCGATTTGGCTGAATCATGCTCGTGTTGCGAGACAACACTCGCAAACAGAGTTACTATTTTTAATACAGTGCTCGTACTGAGAAACGCTTATTAACCGCGTTACTAGCAATCCGGAGGTTCCACTGTAGTTGCAATGGTCCAGGCAGGATATACCATACCTGGCCGATGCCCCTTAAAGCGGAGGTTCACCCTAAATATAAGATCTCCCATGCGATCCAGCATACTGGCGTCAGCGCCAGTATGCTGGGTTTTTTTTTTTTTAATAGCACACTTACTGTATTATTGTGGAATTCCTTTTTTGTCCCCCGCGGTGGACGGCTGTAGTATAGCGCGTCACATCTTCCTAAAATACCCGATATGGACTCGGGTAATCTCGGCGAAAATGCGGCGCCTGCGCACAGACCTAGGAGCTGACTGCGCAGGCGCCGTATTTCTCCGAGTCCTATTTCGGAGGGCGTGACGCGCCATAGCCGTAGGACTCGGAGAAATACGGCGCCTGCGCAGTCAGCTCCTAGGTCTGTGCGCAGGCGCCGCATTTTCGCCGAGATTACCCGAGTCCATATTGGGTATTTTAGGAAGATGTGACGCGCTATACTGGCGCCGTCCACCACGGGGGACAGAAAAGGAATTCTACAATAATACAGTAAGTGTGCTATTAAAAAAAAAAAAAAACAGCATACTGGCGCTGACGCCAGTATGCTGGATCGCATGGGAGATCTTATGTTTAGGGTGAAATACCGCTTTAAAGATGGAAATCACTGCAGTAGGCAGGCACCACTACTTCCCTACTTCTGAATCAACTGTTGGTATAGAATTGGGTATATGAGATTGTACGATATCTTATTTTTTATTTTTTTTTATGTTTGAACTGGATGGACTTGTGTCTTTTTTCAACCTGACTAACTATGTAACTTCAGTGATGTCCTCTTGTCTCTGGGTCCTGTAGTGAGTGGCTGGCCTGGTGCAATGTGAACATAGGAGGTTGGCTGCTCTACATTACATTTTATGAATGTGGATGAGGTGGAAAGGTGGGGCAGAGATGACAACTTTCAACTGCTGCTTAAAGACATTTCGCTTTCCGACACTAACTATCGCATGTGCACATGAAAAATCATGCAAAAGGTATTCTATGCTAGAATTCCTGCATTAATACAATGATAAATTCCACCTGTTCCGCTAAATACTGGTTTGCTTTCTGTGCTCCATAAGCCTAACATTTGATTAGCATGTCCACTCATTTTTATGGAGATAACAGCAACATTGTTACTTTTTGAAGCTGATCTACCGACAGAAAAAAAAAGAGCATTTTTCTATTGTCCAGATAGTGGACGGCATTCATGCAACACACATAAGAGGCACACATTTTGGATGAATACATCCAAGTACTATAATCACACACAGCGTCTTGTATTACTAACCAGAAACATAGCAGGAATTTAAGCATTCCGTCAGACAGACAGAAAAGTAGCCATCTGGGACACAAATCATAACAGATTGACAATATTTCATCACATTCAAATGATTCTACTGTTTGTATTCATACTTTTAAATCTGTTAATACTAAAATGCAAAACACATTTGTACAAAGTTGTTTACAGTTGTTTAACCGCTTCAATACAGGGCATTTTCGCCCCCTTCCTGCCCAGACTAATTTTTAGTGCTGTCACACTTTGAATTACAACTGTGGTTTTTATTTTTATATTAATATATTAATATTTTTTACTTTTTAAATTCAATAAATATCACTTTAAAAAAACAAAACAAAAAAAAAAAAAAACATTCAGTTTAGGCCGATACATATTCTACGTATTTGTGGTAAAAAAAAAAAAAAAACACGCAATAAGTGCTTATTGATTGGTTTGGCGCAAAAGTTACAGCGTCTACAAAATAGGGGATAGAATTGTGGCTTTTTTTTTTTACTAGTAATGGCGGCGATTTGCAATTTTTATTGTGATCGTGACATTGCGGACGGACACATCGGACACGTTTTTGGGACCATTCACATTTATACAGTGCAGATTAGTGCTATACAACTGGTAAGTGTTAAAGTTATAAACGGGCTGCTATATAAAACTGAATAAAAACTGTTTTCCTTATCCTCCCAGCTATGCAATTGTATTCTGACGGCAAGGACTCCTCCGATGACAGAATACACTGATCAACGCTGCAGCCGCTTTTCTGGTGAAGATTTTCCCATTCGAGAGAAGCTGATCATTAGAACAACTTCTCTTGAGTGTAGATATGGCCAGCCTTAGAAACAACACAACTGCTGCAGCAATCAGGTTAAATAGTACAATATTTATCTCACTGTTTCTATTCCTGTGATCTCAATCAGGGCCTTGAGTCTTTGATTACTCATTTACCCAGGAAAGCTTATCAACTTACTACAGTCCTTATCTAATAGCGCCTCCATTTAATTTGAGGCGTTTGCACACGAGCACTCATAACAATGAGGTTTTGCTTGTAAAGATGGCTTCTATGGGGTCGATTTACTAAAGGAAAATATACTGTGCACTTGCTTCAGAGCTTAGTAAATGAGGTAAAGTTAAACTTTGAAAAGAATACTTCAAAAAGGTGATACTGAAAAGTGTTTTTTTCCTTTAACAAACATGTTATACTTACCTGCTCTGTGTAATGGTTTTGAACAGAGAAGCCCAGATCCTCCTCTTCTCGGGTCCCTCTTCGGTGCTCCTAGTCCATCCCTCCTGCCGAGTGCCCCCCCAGCAAGCAGCATGCTATGGGGGCACCCAGGCCGAGCTGCAGCTCTGTGTGTCCATTTAGACATGAAGCTGTGGTTTGGCAGCTAATCGGGAAGGAGAGTCCCAGACGACCAAAAGCACTAGTATTAGGGGGGCTTCTGCACACAGAAGGTTTATGTTATTGCATAAAATGTGTCAAGAGAAAAAAAAAAATTCTGCCTTTAGAAAAATGCAAGGAACATACTGCAGTGTATTTGCCTTTAGTAAATCAACCTCTATACTACTACTCTTTTACAGCTTACATTTTCTCAAGCTGAACCTTTATTCTGTTACAAAGTAACAAGTTTGAGCCCCTGCAATGTCAATGCTTTTGTCCTGCAGTTACCCACCAAAAATCTGTCCCTTGGAGTCCAGAAAAAAAAAAAAAAAAAAAAACCCACTGTGGGCCTAAAAAATTACTGATGGTGTGCCAAGCATTTGAAAACAGATTTATGACAGAGTTCAGAACAGATATGGACGTGTCTAGGGATGAGTGGTTGCCATCCCACTGGGACACAATATAAATTCTGTAGAGGTCTCATGCGAATCTGCGCCCAGGTCATGGCTAGGATTGAAGACGTCAGTAGTCCTAGCACGGCCATTCCTTGTCTGATCCTGATAGACTCTCTGATGAGGACCAAGTCTATGGCCTGCGTGATTTTATCGTCCATTAGGAAGGTTTTGGTTAGTCTGGCGTCCAGCACAAAACCCAAAGTAAATTACTCTCCGGCTTGGCGGAAAGAAAAAGAAAAGAAAAGAAAAGAAAAGGAAGGAGGGGGTCTCTGGAGTCTGGAAGACTCTGGACCAAATGTGGGATTTGTAACGGCCTTACGATTCAGCGCATTTAGTGTCTCATCGGAGTATATGAACATCGCCCATAGCATCCACGTCCGGGAGTGTTGCTTTTGAGCTGTACGGACTTAATATACAGGCATACCCCGCTTTACGGACACTCACTTTACGTACACTTTTTACATTCCCGCGAGTGTATGTAAAGTGTGTCACAAGTACAAATATTCCCGCGCCGTGCACCCGCGTTAGACGGAACTGAAGTTCTGAGCACTTAGCCTGCCCAGTTCCAGCCTGTCAGCCACAGAATGCCATCCAGCCTCTCCATAGCACTGTCCTTTGTGTGCAGCGCGATATATCCGGGGGATGGAGTGGAGCAGCCCCCCCTTGCATCAGATGAGCTTATTTACATGCGAGTGTTCCCCCAACGCCGCCCCCACTACAGCCCATGACGCCCCCACTACAGCCTAGAAGTGAAAAAGAGGTATTGCTTCACTTTAAAGTGGTTGTAAACCCACTTTATTGACTTTTACCTACAAGTAAGCCTATAATAAGGCTTACCTGTAGGTATAAAGAATATCTCCTAAACCTGTACGGTTTAGGAGATATTCCCCTCGCAATGCGCAGCGGCGCATGCGCAGGGGGGAATCTACAGCCAAAGGACTGGCCACCGCCGTCCTGGCCGGATTTAAATCTCCCGCCGCGCATGCGCAGGAGTGACGTCATCACCGCTCCAGCCAATCACAGCGCTGGAGCGGCGATACCTGGAAGACAAGCCGAGTCAAGAGATCTCGCTCGGCGTGGACCAGGTAAGTTTCCTACACCTCGTTCCGAGGTAAGTATTTCATAATGAGCTAATATGCGGTGCATACTAGCTCATTATGACTTTTGCCTTGCAGGTGTGGGGGAATTTTTTTTTTTTGTTTGCGGTTTACAACCGCTTTAAGTACATTTTCGTTTTACAGACATGCTCTGGTCCCGTTGTGTACTTAAAAGTGGGGTATGCCTGTATTGCTGTTTTTTAGGCAGTTGCATTTAACAGCGTTAATTTTGAAAGCAAAAATATGGGTTCAGACGCAGAAGACTTCCACGTTTCAGATGCTAAACGCGGTACCGGCATTTTGTCACGTTTTCGTTTATAAGCGTTTTTAAAGATGTCCTATTTTTTTTTTTTACATAAAAAAAAAAAAAAAAAAAAATTATGGCAAATGATGAAAAAACATAAAAAAAAAAAAAAATATATAAAAAAAAAAAAAAAATGTAATTGCTTGCAATGATTCATAGACCATTTATATATCCTCATGAGCCCTTGAACCAATCCAATACACCACTAGCATTGCTGTTATCCGAAGTATAATTAGAATTTGACCCATATGTTGTTAGATTTGAGCAAGCAACTTGTGGCAGGTGACATGGCAAGTGACAATCCACAACTCGTGGCAGGTGACGTGGCAAGTGACAATCCACAACTCGTGGCAGGCGACATGGCAAGTGACAATCCACAACACCAATCCACAACTCGTGGCAGGCGACGTGGCAAGTGACAATCCACAACTGTGGCAGGCGACGTGGCAGATGACAATCCACAACTCGTGGCAGGCGATGTGGCAGATGACAATCCACAACTCGTGGCAGGCGATGTGGCAGATGACAATCCACAACTCGTGTGGCAGATGACAATCCACAATGTGGCAGATGACAATCCACAAAGGGGACAATCCACAACTCGTGGCAAGGGGACAATCCACAACTCGTGGCAAGGGGACAATCCACAACTCGTGGCAAGGGGACAATCCACAACTCGTGGCAAGGGGACAATCCACAACTCGTGGCAAGGGGACAATCCACAACTCGTGGCAAGGGGACAATCCACAACTCGTGGCAAGGGGACAATCCACAACTCGTGGCAAGGGGACAATCCACAACTCGTGGCAAGGGGACAATCCACAACTCGTGGCAAGGGGACAATCCACAACTCGTGGCAAGGGGACAATCCACAACTCGTGGCAAGGGGACAATCCACAACTCGTGGCAAGGGGACAATCCACAACTCGTGGCAAGGGGACAATCCACAACTCGTGGCAAGGGGACAATCCGTAGATTGCGGCAAGTGACACGCTAAATACAAGTGCACTGCTGCTCCCTCAGCTGCTGCTACTCTGGTCTCACAAAATGTCTGAAATAGGTAAATAATAAAGTTGTTTGCGCTTGGGGAGGGTCTTATGATGTTATCCTAACTAAATACTTCTAGATGCAAACGCTGTAAACCGCCGCTAAATGGGTGGTTTAAACGCTGGTTTCAAGGTGGCAAAAAAATAAAAAAATCGTTCAGAGGACTTTGCCTCAGTGTCCCGTGTACATGGGGCCTAAGATGTGACCCCAGCCTGAATCTCCCCCCAGTATGTACAGAAGCTTATAAGGGGGAGAACACAGCGTTTTTACTGATGGAGAAAAAAAAAAAAACATGTGGCTAATAACTATGTAGGGAAATGTGTATTGGAACAAACCTAATGGTAAAGGGGGTGGTCATGATACTGTACTGGGAACACCACTGTTTTATACAACAGACTTCATTCCATCAAAGCTTTCCAGTACATTACAAACCAACAGGAGAGATCTGGGGTATGACAGAGAACAGGAAGGATACTTTACAGGAAATTCTAAGAATGTCATTCAATCTACACACAGCCGTGTAGTCAGGGATCGGGAGCTGCATGATTCCCTATGGACACAACCATGCAGCACCTGACTCCTCAGGACAATTAGCACATGGAGATTCATTGGGAAAATAGATCTCAGATTTATACAATATGATGAGATACAAGACTGACTCATCACCAGCAGTCATATATAGAGACACACACACACACACACACACCTGGTGTTCCCTCTAAAACACAACAAAGCAGCTGTATGACATCACCCTTTACAGCACAGAGCAAACCACCAACACCACCTCTAATACACAGACAAATATCCGTATATAAAGAGAGCAATCATTGTCATCCAATACACCGACACCTGTGCGTACAGAGGTAACTACCACCGTCACAGAGCACACTACCCTCCAATACACCGCCACCTGTGTGTACAGAGGTAACTACCACCGTCACAGAGCACACCGCCACCTGTGCGTACAGAGGTAACTACCACCGTCACAGAGCACACCGCCACCTGTGTGTACAGAGGTAACTACCACCGTCACAGAGCACACTACCCTCCAATACACCGCCACCTGTGCGTACAGAGGTAACTACCACCGTCACAGAGCACACTACCCTCCAATACACCGCCACCTGTGCGTACAGAGGTAACTACCACCGTCACAGAGCACACTACCCTCCAATACACCGCCACCTGTGCATACAGAGGTAACTACCACCGTCACAGAGCACACCGCCACCTGTGTGTACAGAGGTAACTACCACCGTCACAGAGCACACTACCCTCCAATACACCGCCACCTGTGTGTACAGAGGTAACTACCACCGTCACAGAGCACACTACCCTCCAATACACCCCCACCTGTGCATACAGAGGTAACTACCACCGTCACAGAGCACACCGCCACCTGTGTGTACAGAGGTAACTACCACCGTCACAGAGCACACCACCCTCCAATACACCGCCACCTGTGCGTACAGAGGTAACTACCACCGTCACAGAGCACACTACCTTCCAATACACCGCCACCTGTGTGTACACCACCGAGGCACACCGCCCTAACACCGCCACCTGTGCGTACAGAGGTAACACCGTCACAGAGCACACCGCCACCTGTGTGTACAGAGGTAACTACCACCGTCACAGAGCACACCACCCTCCAATACACCGCCACCTGTGCGTACAGAGGTAACTACCACCGTCACAGAGCACACCACCCTCCAATACACCGACACCTGTGCGTACAGAGGTAAGTGATGTGGCAGATGACAAGCCACAACTCGTGGCAAGGGGACAATCCACAACTCGTGGCAGGTGACAATCCGTAGATTGCGGCAAGTGACACGCTAAATACAAGTACACTGCTGCTCCCTCAGCTGCTGCTACTCTGGTCTCACAAAATGTCTGAAATAGGTAAATAATACAGTTGTTTGAGCTTGGGGAGGGTCTTATGATGTTATCCTAACTAAATACTTCTAGATGCAAACGCTGTAAACCACCGCTAAATGGTGTGGGGTATGACAGAGAACAGGAAGGATACTTTACACACTACCCTCCAATACACCGCCACCTGTGTGTACAGAGGTAACTACCACCATCACAGAGCACACTACCCTCCAATACACCGCCACCTGTGTGTACAGAGGTAACTACCACCGTCACAGAGCACACTACCCTCCAATACACCGCCACCTGTGCGTACAGAGGTAACTACCACAGTCACAGAGCACACTACCCTCCAATACACCGCCACCTGTGCGTACAGAGGTAACTACCACCGTCACAGAGCACACCGCCCTCCAATACACCGACACCTGTGCGTACAGAGGTAACTACCACCGTCACAGAGCACACCACCCTCCAATACACCGCCACCTGTGCGTACAGAGGTAACTACCACCGTCACAGAGCACACCACCCTCCAATACACCGCCACCTGTGTGTACAGAGGTAACTCCCACCGTCACAGAGCACACCTGTGCGTACAGAGGTAACTCCCACCGTCACAGAGCACACCGTCCTCCAATACACCGACACCTGTGCATACAGAGGTAACTCCCGTCACAGAGCACACCGCCCTCCAATACACCGACACCTGTGCGTACAGAGGTAACTCCCGTCACAGAGCACACCGCCCTCCAATACACCGACACCTGTGCGTACAGAGGTAACTACCACAGTCACAGAGCACACCGCCATCCAATACACAAATACATGTCTGAATATACAGAAAACCACCATTGTCACCAGCACATTGATACATTTGTATAAATACATAAGCCCACCACCAGCACACTGACATCTGTAAGTATAGAAGTAACTGCCACCAGCACAGAGCACAAAATCCTCTAATATACAGTAGAGCTGCACAATTAATCAAAAAATCTGGATCTTGATTAACCCGCCGCCCCCCCCAACGATCTTAAAAGCAGAGTTTGCCGATTATTTCACATAACAAGTAGGGAGACTTTATCCCTTCAATCAGCCAAGTTTGGATCAAAGGGATAAACATTCTGTGTGTGTAAACAAAAAGTCAGGGCAGTCTGACAAGTTTTTTTTTTTTTTTTAACATGAAACATTGTAACTAACTTCCTTCTTAGATCAAACTTCTGTGTGGAAATGAAGGGAAGTTTAAGCACTTAAAGTCAAAATCTTTTTCTGACACTTGTTTCTTAAGTTAAAAATCAATATTTTTTTGCTAGAAAATTACTTGGAACCCCCAAACATTATATATATTTTAGCAGAGACCCTAGGGAATAAAATGGCAATTGCTGCAATATATGTCACACTGTATTTGCCCAGTGGTCTTCAGATGCAATTTTGTGGGGAAAACTTCAATGAATAATAAAAAATAAAAAAAACACAGTAAAATTAGCCCATTTTTTTTTGTTTTAATGTGAAAGATGTTGTTACGCCGCGAGAATTGTGATCCATCTTCTAAGCAAGAAAATCATTATTCTCATTTCAGCCAGAATGGTGCAGCTCTAATATACAGATACATGTCTGTATATACAGAGAGCCATCACTTTTACCAGCACAAAGTATCCTGTCCTCTAATACAGAGATACATATCTATCAATACAGAGAGCTGCTACCAGCACAGAGCACACTGTCCTCCAATACACTGATAGCTGAAAGTATAGCGGTAGCTGCCACCGCCATCAGCACACATATCTGTACACACACACACGAGGAGCCACCACTGTCGCCAGCACATTGATACATGAGGTTTATAAATACAGAACGCAACCACCAGCACAGAGCACACCACCCTCTAATAACACAGATACCTATCTGTACATACAGAGAGTCACCACTGTCACCAGCACAAAGCATCCTGTCCTCTAATACAGAGACGTATCTATCAATACAGAGAGCTGCAACCAGCACAGAGCACACTGTCAACTAATACACAGTTAGCTGTCTGTACATACAGAGAGTCACCACCATCACCAGCAAAGAGCACACTGTATATACAGACAAGTATCAGTGTATTAGTGGACAGTGTGCCCAGCACTCAAGATGGTTCTCTCTAAATACAGACAAGTATCTGCGCATTAGAAATTCACCACTGTCACTAGCACAGAGCATAGTGTCTTCCAATACACAGAAAGCTATCTAATGACAGTATATTTTGTGCTGATGATGATCCTCTATATCTACAGACAGGTATCTGTATTAGAGGATAGTGTGCTCTGTGCTGATGACTCTCTGTATATACAGACAGGTATCTGTGTATTAGCTGATAGTGTGCTCTGTGCTGATGATGGCTCTCTGTATATACAGACAGGTATCTGTGTAGTAGCTGATAGTGTGCCCGGTGCTGATGATGGCTCTCTGTACATGCAGACAGGTATCTGTATTAGAGGATAGTGTGCTCTGTGCTGATGACTCTCTGTATATACAGACAGGTATCTGTGTAGTAGCTGATAGTGTGCCCGGTGCTGATGATGGCTCTCTGTACATACAGACAGGTATCTGTGTAGTAGCTGATAGTGTGCCCTGTGCTGATGATGGCTCTCTGTATATACAGACAGGTATCTGTGTAGTAGCTGATAGTGTGCCCTGTGCTGATGATGGCTCTCTGTATATACAGACAGGTATCTGTATTAGAGGATAGTGTGCTCTGTGCTGATGACTCTCTGTATATACAGACAGGTATCTGTGTAGTAGCTGATAGTGTGCCCTGTGCTGATGATGGCTCTCTGTATATACAGACAGGTATCTGTGTAGTAGCTGATAGTGTGCCCTGTGCGGATGATGGCTCTCTGTATATACAGACAGGTATCTGTGTAGTAGCTGATAGTGTGCCCTGTGCTGATGATGGCTCTCTGTATATACAGACAGGTATCTGTGTAGTAGCTGATAGTGTGCCCGGTGCTGATGATGGCTCTCTGTACATACAGACAGGTATCTGTGTAGTAGCTGATAGTGTGCCCTGTGCTGATAATGGCTCTCTGTATATACAGACAGGTATCTGTGTAGTAGCTGATAGTGTGCTCTGTGCTGATGATGGCTCTCTGTATATACAGACAGGTATCTGTGTAGTAGCTGATAGTGTGCCCTGTGCTGATGATGGCTCTCTGTATATACAGACAGGTATCTGTGTAGTAGCTGATAGTGTGCCCGGTGCTGATGATGGCTCTCTGTACATGCAGACAGGTATCTGTATTAGAGGATAGTGTGCCCTGTGCTGATGATGGCTCTCTGTATATACAGACAGGTATCTGTGTAGTAGCTGATAGTGTGCCCGGTGCTGATGATGGCTCTCTGTACATACAGACAGGTATCTGTGTAGTAGCTGATAGTGTGCCCGGTGCTGATGATGGCTCTCTGTACATACAGACAGGTATCTGTGTAGTAGCTGATAGTGTGCCCTGTGCTGATGATGGCTCTCTGTATATACAGACATGTATCTGTGTAGTAGCTGATAGTGTGCCCTGTGCTGATGATGGCTCTCTGTATATACAGACAGGTATCTGTGTAGTAGCTGATAGTGTGCCCTGTGCTGATGATGGCTCTCTGTAGGTATCTGTGTATTATTGGGCCTCCACTGTCACCAGCACAGAGTCTTGTAATACACAGATACATGTCTATATACAGAGATCCTCCATTGTCACCAGCACAGAGCACACTGTCCAGTCTGTACCCAGCACAGAGCACCAAGACATACATGTCTGTGTATACAGGGAGCCGTCCCCAGCTGTGTGTATATAGAGGTCACATTATCTTACCTTTATTGTTTTGTCCATGGCGCTGCTCTGCGACATATAGTGAGGGGAGGAAGGAGGTGGAGTGAATGGTGAGCAGAGGGTCACAGCCTGGGCCAGTACATGAAGCTGCCGCTCGGGTCCTCCATACAATAGGACAGAGGGGGAGGGAAAGGAGGCGGAGGACCGGACACACCGGCGATATGGAGAGACCTCCTCTAACTACAACACATTACCTCCCTATAGGCACGACCGCAACAATGCCGGTTTTGTTAAACCTCCACAACGCGAAAGCCCCCTCCAGGCTAGGGAGGTCGCGGCTTCCGGACTTCTGTGATAAAACGCACACAATGGAATAAGTGACTCTCAATGTGTATTGAAGCCAATTGTGTGTAAAACGAGACAGGCATTTTGCAAGGGCACTTTAGCGGCGCGCCACACATAATGAAGGTCCCCTGTCAGTCCCATATTGTGAGCCGCTGCTGGGAGCCCTTCAGAGCCGAGGGCGCACTCTGATTGGGTCATGGAGTCCTAATGCTTAGTGAGAGGTTTTGTTAGAAAGGTGGGTGAGTGCTCTGCTGGGATAAGCTTATACTCATCCGTCTAATGAGATTTATAAACAAATCTATATGTATATCTATCTATATAGATACATGTACTATTTTTTTTTTAAAAATCGTTTTGTCTGGCTGCGATTGTTCAAGGTTAATTTTGCAGGTATTAAAGTAGAATTCTAGCTTAACTAGCATTAAACATGCTCCCTCCCCTCTCCTGACACATATGCTGACTAAATGTGTGTTCTATCGAATAGTGCATCCCCGGCGGATAATGCCTCCGAAGATCTGTGCATGCGCAGTACGTAACGTCACGCCAGCTGATATGTTGATCAACTGGTGTGACATCAACACTGCGCATGCGCAGAACTTCAGAGTCATTATCCAACGATCTGCAAAGGGAGAATGTAATATTCAGATTCTGCCTGGCTCTCTGCTCATGCGGGAGAATCGACTGATCGCGTGACCTGCCCTGCAACACACCCAAATCTGCCTGTCACGTGATCGATCGGTCAATTCTCCCACATGAGCAGATAGCCAGGAAGAGTCTGACCATTACATTCTCACTTTGCAGATCGTTGGATAATGAGGTAACAGAATGGCACCACTATAACCTGCCACTGTACCACCCTAACCTGCCACTGTACCACCCTTACCTGCCACTGTACCACCATTACCTGCCACTGTACCACCCTTACCTGCCACTGTACCACCCTAACCTGCCACTGTACCACCCTAACCTGCCACTATACCACCCTTACCTGCCACTATACCACCCTTACCTGCCACTGTACCACCCTAACCTGCCACTATACCACCCTTACCTGCCACTATACCACCCTAACCTGCCACTGTACCACCCTTACCTGACACTGTACCACCCTTACCTGCCACTATACCACCCTAACCTGCCACTATACCACCCTAACCTGCCACTGTACCACCCTAACCTGCCACTATACCACCCTTACCTGCCACTATACCACCCTTACCTGCCACTGTACCACCCTAACCTGCCACTATACCACCCTTACCTGCCACTATACCACCCTAACCTGCCACTGTACCACCCTTACCTGACACTGTACCACCCTTACCTGCCACTATACCACCCTAACCTGCCACTATACCACCCTAACCTGCCACTGTACCACCCTAACCTGCCACTATACCACCCTTACCTGCCACTATACCACCCTTACCTGCCACTGTACCACCCTTACCTGCCACTATACCACCCTTACCTGCCACTGTACCACCCTAACCTGCCACTGTACCACCCTTACCTGCCACTGTACCACCCTAACCTGCCACTGTACCACCCTAACCTGCCACTGGGGAGCGCGGAGTGCAGAAGAAGAGAGTGGAGAAGACCCCCTAAAGTCAGAAGAAGACCCCTGGAGAGCGGAGAAGTCGGAAGAAGACCCCTGGAGAGCGGAGTAGTCGGAAGAAGACCCCCGGAGCTGACTAATAAATGTTTTTAAAAACCTGTGTTGTGTGTTTATTTTTTTTGACACTTTTCCTCCAGGTGAATGGGTAGGGGTACGATGTATTATCCGAGATACCCCGCATCACCGATCGCTGCTCACCCCCACGGGCGCACGCCGGTATCTAATCCTGCAGGATGTCAATAGACATCCAGTCGGGATTTCACAACCACTTCCCGGTAGGGTGACCACATTTCCAAACTGCCATTAAGGGACACCCCCCTTTCCTAAAAAAAATATATATTTTTTTATACCTTTTTTTTGTGACCCCATAGATTTCACTGGTTCATCCTGGGACCTGTAGTTCTTTAGTGGTTGGGGGGTCACATATTCAGCTCTGAGGGGTTCATGGTGGAACCTGTAATCCTTCATGTTTGGGGGTCACATGCCCCCAAAAGTGAAGGACTATGAGTCCCAGCATGAGCTCCTAATATTTAGCGATGTGACCCCCCAAATTTTAAGGACTACAACACCCAGCATGAACCCCTGAGATCTAAGGGTGTGATCCCATAGATTTCACAGGTTCATGCTGGGACCTGTAGTTCCTCACTATTTGGGGGGTGGGGGGTCTCACATCTTCAGCTTTGGGGGGGTGTCATTCTGAGACCTGTAGTCATTAACTTCAGGGAGGTCACACACCCCCAAAGTAAAGGACTACCAATCCAAGCATGAACCCCTGATATCTAAAGATGTGACCCCCCCCCCCAATTTGAAACTCTTGGCATGAATCCGTGTGATCCCATAGATTTCACAGATCTATGCTGGGACCTGTAGTTCTTCACTATTTGGGGGGGTGTCACATCTTAAGCTCTGAGGGGTTCATGCTAAGAACTGTGTCAGTTACATTCCGGGACACTGTATTGTCCCAGTGTGAAGGTGCCCGGGACAGACCTGCAGAATGCGGGACTGTCCCAGGCAATCCGGGACACGTGGTCACCCTACTTCCCGGACGTCAACTGACTATTGACCGGGCGGGAAGTGGTTAAGTAACACTTAAAGATCAGGGGTCAGGATTAAGTAATGCAGAGAAGTTAAGGATCAGGAGTAAGCAATGCACAGAGTTTAGAGGTCAAGATTTACTAGTTGCAGACTTTGGGTGTATTGCACATGACCAAAAAAAAGGTTATTGTACACAGGATGTGTGTAGCACAACCAGTATCTCTGCCTGTTTGCTAGGACCCCCTCCTCTCAGTAAACAATTGTTAGCTTTGATTAATCAAAGCCCAGAATTGTTGTGTACACAGAGAAGGTCAGCAGCCTAAGCTTTGTTTATAAATAACCATTGCTCAGATACTACAGAAAGATACAAGTTAGAAGGCTAGCCGCAGGCCAGCCTGAGTTTGTGGGAGGAGTCTAAGAGTACTTAAGACTCCCTCCCTGTCAGGGTTCGGCATTGGATTCTGGGTTCCCACCCACCCATTCCCCCAGCTTTCATACATTTTCATTGTACTTTTTCTTATTCAGGGTAGGCATGTGCAAAAGTGAAAAATTCGTTTCGTTTCGTTTCAATTCGTCATTTAATAAATTTCGTTAAGTTAGGTTCGTTACATGTGTTGAATTCGTTTTCGAAATTCGTTCGTTTTCGACCGAATTTCGAAAAATACAGTCGAAATCGAAAATATTTCGACCGTTTTTCGAATTCGTTCGTTTTCGACCGAATTTCGAAAAAATTCGGTCGAAATCGAAAATATTTCAACCAGATTAGAAAACAAATAGTCTCTTTTCTAATAGAATTTTTTTCGAATTAAATTCGAATATTTTTTTTTTTTTTTTTTTCGAATTTAGTCCGCGGGTATTCGATTCGGAATTCGAAAAAAAAAAAATCGATTTCGACTTTTTTTTTTTTTTTTTCGAAATTCGGTCGAAAATGAACGAATTCGGAAAACGGTCGAAATTTTTCGTTATTATAGCAATTCGGAAATTCGTATGCATCCGAATGTCCGAATAATGGAAAGCGCCGTCGGAAAGCGCCGTTGAAACTAACGTCAAAACGACGTGACCGTCACTACGCAATGCCCTATTCGCGAACGAGTTAGTAAAACGACGTAAGCGACGGAAAAAGCCGACACTGACCCGACGCCATACTTAACATGGCATCCGACGGCACCTGACGGCATCCGACGGGACTTCGTAAGGTTACTCCTCATAGAAGCAGGGGTAACCTTACGAGTTCGTAAACGACGTACGCGACGACGGGGCAGCGTAAAAGCGATCGGGAATCGGCGTAGTAGCCTCATTTGCATAGGCAAATGAGAAAACAACATAAAGGCCACCTAGTGGCCGGAGTTGTCATTACAACTACGATCCGCAAGAGTAATTGCATTACACTTGTCGGATGTTAAAGCGTATCTATGCCAAAGTGATGCTAAGAATCACTCGCATAGATACGAGGCTAAAAAAAAGGTGATACGACGGAATATCTGAGATACCCCGTCGTAGCGCCTCTGAGAATCTGGCCCTGAGTATATATTTTTAGTTTTACATTTAAAAAAGCCCCAAAAAAATGTAAATAACCTTGCAATGCTTTGTACCCAAATCCAAATTTTAAACAAGACTAATTGCAGAATAAAATAACACCTTTCAAAAAATTAAAAGATGAAGTGTGTTGTTTAATTTTGTTATGTTTTATTGTCTAAGGATTACGGGAAAAAATGATTGTTGTCATGAAACAAATGCATCATTTGTGCTTAAAAAATGAATATATGTGTCACCTTGTTATCTTAAAGTGGTTGTAGAATATAAGCAGTGCCGATCCTGACCTCCCTGGGGCCCCTAAGCAAAATAACATGTCACGTTAAAGTTGAGGAGCGGGGCTGCTGACAGTGACATGTCACATTAAAGATGAAATTTGAGAAGGGGGGGGGGGGTGTTCCGCTGTCGTAAATGACATCTTACATTAACGTGAGAAGCGGGGGGCGCTGCCTTCTTATTCTTACCTCTTCTCCCATGCAGCCAGCAAGTTGAAAAGTAGGGTGTGGGCCAAAAATTACTTCTCACTCACCAGGTGGGGGCCTCTAGTAATTTGGGGGCCCTCCACAGCTTTGCAGGGCCCTAAGCGGCTTGCATAGTGAGCCTATAGGGCGGATCGGCCCTGAGTATAAGATTTCTTATCATCTGTGCCCAGTCTTACCACACAGAGTTAATCCAGCGCTGAGTAATCCTCTTTTAATGTTCAGTGAAAATGAACAACCTTCCAGATAAAACCCTGCCTAAATCAAAAGTCCGTTTTCTCTCTTCTTGCTTTGAGTGAGAGGTTATTTACATATCTAGCTTGGACATGTTTATCATATGTTATGTTTTGTTTACAATAACATGAGGTGATATAACATCATAACACATCCTAGTAATATACAATGAACTTTGGATCACCTCTTGTTATGATAAACATGTCCAAGCTAGATTTGTAAATAACCTGTTACTGAAAGCAATAACAGAGAAACTGACTTAACCTAATTTGGCAGGTTTTTATCTGAAATTCTGTTAATTTGCACTGAACTTTAAAAGAGGATTACTCCGCGCTGGATTAACTCTGTGTGGCAAGACTCGGCACAGATGATAGGAAATCTTATACTCTACATTGTGACATTAAAAAAAATATGTTTTTTTGGGTTTACAACCACTTTAAGTAATGACAAAGTTATCTTTAAACAAATAGGTCCATAGCAGAATTGTACAAATTGCTCTGGTCCATAGGGGGTGAACAGGTCTGACAGGCACAGTGCTTAATTAATACACAAAGTTCAGAGTCATGATTAAAGGGTCAGTAAAGGATTTTTTTTTTTTTTTTTTAAATAACAAACATGTTATACTTACCTCCACTGTGTAGTTCATTTTGCAGACAGTGGCCCCGATCCCAGTCTTCTGGGGTCTCTCGGTGGCTGTCTCGGCTCCTCCCTGCAACAACTCCACACAGATATGCGAGCGAGCTTGCATAGTGTGGAACTGTTGCAGGTGCGCTCCCGTTATACAGCGGCGGCCATAGCTGCCACTGTATCACTCAGCCCCGCCCCCGGCGCGCCACGTCATTGGATGTTATTTACAGCGGCACCAGACAATGGCTGCACTGCTTTTAATCCATCCACTGCAGCCAATCAACGGCCAGGCTTCGACTCGAGGAGGATGACGGGGGGCGAGTGTGGGACTTTCGAAGGGTCGGGTAAGTAAAACCGACGCTCGGGGTGGGGACATAATCTGATGTTTTTTCACCTTAATTCATAGAACGTATTAAGGTGAATTTTTACCTTTACAACCCCTTTAAGTAGTGCCTAGAGATCATTGGTCAGGATTAAAGTGGTTAGAAATGTTATTTTTTTTTCTCTTTAAAATATTACACACATTATACATACCTGCTCTGTGCAATGATTTTACAAATATCAGCCCAGATCCTCCTCTTCTTAGACCCCTTCCCCTTTCTGAGTGCCACCAGAGCAGGCTGCTTTCTCTGGAGGCACTCATGTGTGTTTGCTCCTGAGCTGCCTTTGTGTATGTGTTTATGGGATACACAACATGGCTTAGTCCTGCTCCCCACTCCCTCCTCACTGGCCAATGGCTCCTGCTACTGTGTCACAGTCCATGAGCGGTGAGCCGCTGCTCTCGTGCACATCGCTGGATCTAGATTGGGCTCCAGTGAGTATAAGAAGGGGGCTACGGGAGGAGAACTGCACATGAGGCTAGGTTCACACTGGTGCAATGCAGGAACAACAGCGATTCCTGTGTGGGTTCCCACAATTGCACTCTGCGAACCACTGCGGGTCTCAATATAAAGTTAATGACACCCCCAAATCGGTTTGCAGAATGCTTTGTGAACAATGGAAATGGATTGCATGGGTCTGAACATGTGATCTGATTCCAGTGCGGACAAAAAAAGGGTCTGAATGCGATCCGATTTCATCCATACAAACTGTATAGCTGAATTATTATTATTATTATACAGGATTTATATAACAATTTATAGCTTACATTCTAGAATTCATCTTTAATGATGGCCTCCGACAAATTCAGCCCAAAGGAATTCAAACGGAGGTCTATGATGGTCTTTTTTAATTACCCCTAGTTTGTTCAGAAATCTAACATATCGGTAAGGTATGTTGAACCTTGTAGGTAGAGTCACTAGTCATGAAATCAATTATTTTTTGCAGTTTGTCTTCAGCACATCTGTCATCAGAACATCTGCATAGTTCAGATACCACTATTTTCTTTTCTTATTTTGCTGTATGATGAGATTCGCCTCCTGTATTATCTGTTGTCGATAGGCCTGAAAGTGAGTAAAAATAAAGCATTTTAGAGTTAATATTGGAACAGGAAAAAAAATGCAATTGTTCAGATGAGGAAACTTGTATTATAACCGCTGAGGCTTGGTTCACATATTAGCCGCATGCGGCTCACAGCAGGGATAGGGTTGCCACCTGTCCAGGATTCACCCAGACAGTTCGAGTTTGGAATCATGCGTCCGGGTTTCAGACTGCCCGAAATATGGGACACATTATTTAGACTGGACTATGGCTTCCCAGCAGGGTTGCTGGCTCCAGTTGTCTAAGCTGAGAGTGTCTGTTACACTCTCCTTCATGCTGCCCAAAGCTGGCACTAACACCCCCCCCTCCCCAAACACCCCTATCCCTCTGTGGATGCCCACATTCCAATCCCCGGCGCTTTGCCTCAGAAAAGGAAAGCTGCGACTGGAAATTTGAAGTCCAGCAGCCTCAGATACATCTGGATGAGAGGTGTTGACTGGCAAGGGGTGAGTGGGCTGACCATCCATCCCTGTCTGTGACTGAAGTCTCCCCCCCCATTCTCTCTCCTGCCTCTGAGACAGTACACTAAGGTAAATCAGGGTTCTCAGAGCACCCCTTACATCTAAATTTCCCTTCACACCAGAGGCCACAGTGTTCCCCCTTAAATCAGAGTCTTCTCTGTACATCAGAGTTCTCAGTGTTCCCCCTTAATTCAGGGTTCTCAAGGCATCCCTTATGTTAGAGTCCCCAGAGTTTTCCCTTACACCAGAGTCTGCAGAGCCCCCCCTTACAGTGTAAGGGAACTCTGTGAGTTCAGGTGTAAAAGGGGAACTTTGTGAACTCTGATGTAAAAGAGAACTCTGTAGACTCTGATGTAAAAGGGAACTCTGTAGACTCTGATGTAAAGAGGGACCCTTGTTACTAACTTCAAATGTTATTTAATAGCAAAATATATGTCTTGGCCTGGATTCAGAAAGGACTTATGCCAACGTATCTCCTGATACGCCGCGTAAGTCCACGGATGCGCCGTCGTATCTATGCGCCTTATTCTTGAAATTAGATACACCTGAATTTTGGCTTAATCCGACCGACATAAGTCTCCTACGCCGGCGGATCTTGGGCGCATATTTACGCTGGCCGCAAGGGGCGCTTCCATAGATTTACGCATTGAATATGTAAATGAACAAGATACGCCGATTTACAAACGTACTTGCGCCCGTCGCTGTAATCTACGCCGTTTAAGTAAGGCTTGCATCCGGCGTACAGTTACCCCTGCTATATGACGAGCAGGTAATGCAAAGGTATGGGCCAGGGAACGACGCCGTCAAATTTTACGTTGCTTACGCCGTTTACGTATTACTATGTGAATATGGCTGTGCGTAGGTTACGTTCACGTTGTAGGCGTATCTTAGGCAGCTATTTTGACATAACTGTGAGCATGCGCACTGGGATGCGTCCAAGAGCCGACGCATGCACAGTTTGTTTTTTGAAGCTCATCCCATCATTTACATGGGGTCACGCTTCATTAAAATATATCACGCCCACTTCCACCTACTTTGGCTTACGGCGACAACTATATGCTACACTGCTTCTCTACGTTGTGCCGGCGTAGCGTAAAGACGATATGCTACGCCTGAATAAATATACGGCGCTCTACGTGAATCTACCCCATAGTGTTTATACTATAAAAAAAAAATGCTGTGCACCGCTAAAGTGTTCGGGTTTGACTTGAAGAAAAGGTTGCAACCCTAAGCAGGGATCCGGTGCGTCCTGGTTCACCTTTTCAGGTCTGATTGCAGCCCCGAATTTTGGGCTGAATTCGGATTTGAAATGGACCAAAAGATGCACAGCGTTTTGTGTTCTCTCCATAAACCTGCATAATATTTGTATCACTGACACAGTGGTGACATTAAACTCTGGTTAAGAACAATTCTAAGAAGTATAACAAAAAAAGTACAATCTATTGCTTTCAGCCTCTTTCAAATCTGAAGATTAATGGCTACATTAATTCTCTCTGATCCCACTGTATGTAGGAACATGGCCACCCTCTCCTGAGATGGACTATGGACCATAGGGTTTGTAGTGTGCATAGAGCAGTACACATGTCCGCAATCTTGCGCTGCTTGTACCAAACAAACATGGGGTGGGGAAGGACAGGTACAGAAGCACAGAGGAAATAATATGGAGGCAGAAAAATGCAGTAAGAAACTGTTTAATGAAAAATAGATTACAGGGCTATTAAGTAGTTGATGTGTATGGATTAATTTTGGAGTTATCATTTAGTGTGTCACTCTAATCTTCTAAAATATCTATTTGCCAGCAGCTATAAAGAACATTGTTTAGCAGCTCTTACTAAACATAAATTGAAGTTAGACAGTGCCACCTAGTGCCCAAGACAGAAACCAACAGCCTAAAAGTTTAGCCATAGTTAGTCCAGCACTGGGATAGAGAGAGCATGGGGTAGATTCACATAGAGATCCGACGGTGTATCTACTGATACACCGTCAGATCTGTGAGATCCGACGCTCGGATCTATGCGGCTGATTCCTCGAATCAGGTTCCGCATAGATCTCCCTTAGAGCCGACTGGTGTAAGTGAGTTACACTGTCGGATCTTAGGCTGCAATCTCCCGCCGTCCGCTAGGTGGCACTTCAGTTATTATACGCGACGAATATGCAAATGAGGAGAACCGCCGATTCAGATTCGAATGCCCGGCCGTCGTTTTTTTTTCGGCTTTTTCCGGCGGATCGTTACCCCTGCTATATGCGGGGTAAGTGCGGCGGATCCTATGTTAAGTATGGCCGTCGTTCCCGCGTCGAATTTTGAATTTTTTACGTCGTTTACGTAAGTCGTCCGGGAATACGGCCATACAATAATAGCGTTAACGACGAAAACAATGACGTGCTTGCGACGTCATTTAAAGCAATGCACGCTGGGAAATTTAGCCGCCGGCGCATGCGCAGTACGATCGGCGCGGGGACGCGCGTGATTTAAATAGTAAACTCCCCCTAGCCGCGGAATTTGCATTCCGCCGGGGGATTTACGATCTGCCAGGGCTACTTACGAGGCAAGTGCTTTCTGAATACAGCACTTGCCTCAAAAACTGGCGCAGGCGGATCGTAAAAAAGATAGATCACGCGGATCAAAAGATCCGCTGATCTACATGAATCTACCCCACGTCTCCAGACCAGGACTGAGAACAAGAAATTCATTCATTCTCAATGCACATAGAAATAAAGGTCAATGTTTCATGGTATTCCTTGATATGAAAACAGTGTGTTTTAAAAAACATTGTTATTTTTTTAAGGCTGTCATTATGTCTGAGTTAATATACCTCTTAAATGTTTTCCTTAGCAAATGCTTTTTTCTTGGAAATACATTTCCCAGATTAATAATAAACACAAAAATGTACATTAAAATAGTATATGTCTGTTCAAGGCTGTACCATAGAATTTAGAGGTTCGAACTTTGCAGTGAATTCAGCGTAAACAATTTCAATACATCTGCAAACTGTGAAAGTCTGAATGTAAGGTTGGTTTTCATTTTTAAACAATGGTTAATTATGTTCATACCTAATTACAAGAACATTTTTAGTTTGGGGTGAGCCTGGAGCTCCACCTTTTGGTTGGAATTTGAAAAAAGGATTTATGCTTATAAAATATGTCATATTATCATTATATACCATCACCATCTAATAACTATATGGCAACAAGTAATGTCCTATCTTTAGCCAATAGACATCTTCATACACACTTACAGGCTCCAAACTTTTTTCTTAAAACATGTTTACTATTTATTACCTGCTGTAGATAATTTCATAAAATAGATCATATGTAAACCTTGTTTGAGGTGTCTCATTTATAGGTTAAAGTCCTACTAAACCCATTTGTGCATACTTTGACAATAGCATTAACATCATGCCCCACATAAAACTTAATTTAAATGACTCTATACCTTTTTTTAGGATGCTCTGTAACCCATCCACATGATCATTTTCAAGTTTCTATGCAGCTCAATAGGCATTATGAGGGCAGAGCTCATTCCTTTCTTGTGATGCATCCAACATGCATCACTACATTACCCTCTGCTTTGTGTGGAGCTTATTGGCAATGTGACTATTTGTTAAAAAAAAGAAATCTAAACATAAATAGCATTTTAAAAATATTTAATACATGTAAGTGCCGGTTCACACTACAGCGACTTGGGATCCGACTTGTGTCGCCCCAAGTCGCGCGACATGAGAACTTCCATTGAAGTGAATGAGAGCCGTCTTAATGTACACTACTGAAGTCGCTCCGACTTCAGAAAAGGTTCCTGTACTACTTCAAGGCGACTTCTAGGCAACTTGTACCCATTGGGCCAGATTCAGGTAGGAGAGCGGATCTTTATTTTGGAGTAACGTTTCTCATTTACGTTACTCCGTCGAAACTTTAGGACCAAGTACTGTTATTCACATAGCACTTGCTCCTAAAGTTGCGGCGGCATAGCGAAAATGAGCCGGTGTTATTCAAATTGGGCGGGTAGGGGGCGTGTCGTATTTAAAGTAGGCGCGATCCCGCGGCGAACGTAGTGCGCATGCGTCGACTGTCAGTGCGCATGCTCCAAATTCTGTCAGTGAACGTCAATGATGTCAATCCCCATTCACGGACGTTTTACGCAAACGACGCAAAAATTTTTAAATTCGACGCGATGACGACGGCCATACTTAACATAGGATACTCCACCTAGGGGGCATGTTTTTCTTTACGCCGTGTATCGCTTACGGAAACGTCGGAAAGTCACTGCGTCGGGCCCGAGTACGATCGTGAATTTCCGATTCTCGCTGATTAACATATTCTCGGCGTTAATCAGCGGGAACGCCCGAGCTCCATTTTTAAAATTGCAGTTCCGATACGACGGCGAAATACAATTACGCCGCTCGTATAGGAACTCCAACCCGGCGTTTCTTGTTTTCTGCTTACAGAAAACAGATAAGCCGGCTCAAAGTGTGAGTTATGCTGGAGTATCACTGATACTCCAGCCTAACTCTACCTGAATCTGGCCCATTGATTTCAATGGAAGTTGCCTCCAAAGTCGGATCACTGTCTTAACTGAAGCAACTTTACAAGAAGAGAAAATAGTTTACTCAGGCAAACCCCTCCCTCCCACAGAGCTGATTATTCTGTGATTGGCCACAGCCAAAGTCGCCTGTCCTGGAGGCAACTTTAAGTTGCGTTCTAAGTTGCTCCAAGTTGCGATGAAGTCAGGCTGTAAGTTGGGTTGCCCCTGTGTGAACCGGCACTTAAGGCAGGGGTCCTAATACTTTTATTAATATAGCGTAAACACTAGTGAGCATGATCCCATAGGGGAGAGCGGAGAAAAGACAGGGCGGTCCCTGCACAGTGAGCAGGGACCGCCCTGTCATCTGCCGGATCAACGGAGCGATCCCAGCTGAGCAAGCGGAGGTTTACGGTGCGGATCATTACTGATCTGCCCCGTGTGAAAAGGGCCTAAGGGTGCATAGTGGTGGAATAGGGGGAAGAGGCAAAGGAGCACGAAGACACCATGCTGTCCCTTATGAAATTTGGGCCACAATTATAGACCAGAATATAACATACAATACAGTAAGAAAAAGGGTCAAAGAGCTGCAATTACAGTAGTGCCTCCCATGTAAATCTATCTAATACTGTGGGTTTTACTGTAACATTTCAGTAAGTCTAGTCGTTGATAATTTTTTCCCCTCCCCTTTCTGTCACATAATCCCTGTAGTACCTCTGCATAGGGTACATGTACCTCAGGTTTGGAACCACTGGAATACTGGCCAGTAGTATATTTACTTGTGTAGAACATAGAACATTCCTATGTAGCTGTCTGTAACTGTAGTGTATGACTCTTCTGTATGACTCATTTGATGTTTTCTTTTTTTACTCTATTGTAGAGAATAATGGCATTGGAAGGAAACGGGACCTCTCACATACTCATGTATGTGGATGAGGCTGGCTTCAAACTGGCCAAGTGCCGAAGACGTGGCCATAATTTTATTGGCCACCGGGCCCCGGTGGATGTCCCAGGCCAACGAGGGGGCAATATAACTATGTGTGCTGCCATTTCTGAGAATGGTGTGGCCACTCACATCCCCAGTCTTGGCCCATACAATACACATAAGCTCCTCATTTTCTTGGACCGCCTTCATTTGGATTTGATCCCTGAAAATGAGAGAGGTCTCATAGGGCCTCACCTACCACAAAATATAATTGTATGGGACAATGTGAATTTCCACCATGGCCCGCTTATCGGGGCCTGGTTCACTGCTCAACCATGGATGGATATGATGTTCCTACCACCTTACTCTCCTTTCCTCAATCCTATTGAGGAGTTTTTCTCTGCTTGGAGGTGGAGAGTGTATGAGCATCAGGCTCAAGATCAGAGGTCCCTGCTCCATGCAATGGACACTGCGTGTGAAGATATTACAGTAGATCAGTGTAGGGGATGGTTGCGACATGCACGCCGTTTCTTCTCTCGTTGCATCGCAAGGGAGGATATACGCTGCGATGTTGGCGAGAATCTGTGGCCAGACAGACAGCAGTGTGTGGATGGGCAGGAGGGTGAGGACGGTGGACAGGAGGGTTAGGACAGTGGCTAGAAGAGGGAGGTCGAGGACAGCGACCAGTGAAGAGATGTTACAGTAGTTTGTGAAACTCCAGCTTTATTTACAGCATTGTTTCTTGTTTGTGTATTTATATTTGGATATATCATGCTGTATACATTTTCTTTTTACTCTGATGTATGGAAGTTACTTTGTGTGTGAATGATAATGGTTACAATACTGTAAAGTGATTTTTTCTTGGCAGTATAAGTGCAGTGTGTGATGTCAAACCTTGGAGTTGACTCTTAGGCCGTGTACACATGATCGAACATGTCTGATGAGACTTGTCCGACAGACCGGTTTCATCAGACAACTCTGAACTTGTCTAATGTGCGTACACACCATCGGACCAAAATCCGATCAGACCCGAACGCGATGACGTATAACACAACGACGTGATGAAAAAACAAAGTTTAATGCTTCCAAGCATGCGTCGACTTGATTCTGAGCATGCGCAGGTTTTTGGTCCGATGATTTTGTGTACTAACCATCGAACCTGTTCGACGGACAGGTTTCCATCGCACAGGTTTTAAAGCATGTTTTAAAACTTTGGTCCACAGGAAAACAGTCCGATAGGCCGTACACACGATCGAACATGTCCGCTGAAACTGGTTTGAGGACCAGTTTCAGCGGACATGTTCGATCGTGTGTACGCGGCCTTACCCTAAAATCTTTTCAGTTTTATACACAATTGTATTCAATTAGCTAGACAAAAACTGTACAGTAACCATTGTCAATGAAGGACTGGCCTAAGACTGAAAGGTGGACATGGATATTTCAATGGTCCTCTGCCATAGAGCTAAAACATCTAAACATTTTGACTTGCAGTGCTTACACAATGCCAAAGGGATGAAGCATTTTGGGGGCACTGACTATTTGAATGAGAAAGAAATTGAGTTTTGACACATGAGTGAACTGTTTTGGGAAAGATATGAGCTTTTGAAGGTGAACCATGGTGTTGTGCTGAACCATCTGGGTTATTTAGATAAAAGCACTGAAAGAGCTGAGAACGTCTGGTATGTTTCAAGAAATGAGCCAAAGCAATTGAGAAGAATCTTTGCCATTTTGGGGGCACTGACTCTTTATATGGGAAAGAAATATGGTTTTGAAGCATGAGTGAACAGTTTTGAGAGAGATATGAGTATTTGCAAGTGAGTTATAGTGTTGTGCTGAACTGCAGGGCCGCGTACACACGAGGAGACATATCCGATGAAAACGGTCCAACGGACTGTTTTCATCGGACATGTCTCCTGGGAGATTTTGGTCTGATGTGTGTACACACGATCAAACCAAAATCCCCACGGACAGACAGCGCGGTGACATGGCGGTGACATTGACGCCGCCACGTCAGCAAACCAGGTAGTAAAATGCTTCCACGCATGTGTCGAATCCATTCGACGTATGCGGGAGATTTCGGTCCGCTGGTTAGGCGTACTAACCAGCTGACATGTCCGACGAACAGGTTTCCAGTGGACAAGTTTTAAAGCATGGTTTTATTATCTTCATTATCAACTGTAAATAGATTTGATCAATGTCTGTCCTAACAAAGGGTTAAAGGTTTAAAACAGGGTTGCCCAAACTTTCTAAACAAAGGGCAAGTTTGCTGTCCTTTAGACTTTGGGGGTGGCCGGACTGTGGCCATTGGAAGTAAAAAATTATTACTATTATACAGGTATATATAGCGCCAATAGTTTGCGCAGCGCTTTACATCACAAGGGCAGGCAGTACAGTTACAATACAATTCAGTACCAGAGGAATCTGTTAGGTATGAGGGCGTACCTGGTCGTCCGAGCCTAGTCGCAGGAGACGGCCTCTCGTACAACTCTGGCTCGGGAGTCGCTGGATTTGGAACAGCGGGGTAAGAGTGCCTGGATAATGGCAGGAATCGGGCACGGCGCTGGTCCTTCCGGGCAGCTGAAGCAGAGGAAGAGAGTCAGCGACTCTGGTGCAGAAGCTTGCAACTCTGGAGCTGGTGCAGAAGCTAGTGACGCTGGAGCTGGAAGAGAGCCATGTTAGGACAGCGTGGGTTTAGACAGAAGCTGGGTCAGGCGAGCCGGGTCAGACACATAGGCAGACAGAGGGTTCAGCAGGCAAAGCGTAGTCGGATTTCAGGCAGGGAGGTCTGGCAACGGTAAACAGCAGTAGACGAGGTCAAGGCGGGCCAAGGTTGGGCTGGAGAGGTTCGGGTAGTCAGACGGAGCCGGGTCGGTACAGGAACAGATTCAATCAGAGTAACAAGTTAGATCACACATACGCTGCAGATCAGACAGCAAGAGGCTGCTGTAGCTGGCTGGCTGGCTTTTAAACACACATTGGCTAACGTGCACGCGCGCGCTCCCGCCGCGCGCACACCTGTCGTGCACGTGCACGCACCATTGGCGCATGCACGCGCACACCAGGGGCGCTCCGGCACACAGATAAGGGCAGCTGGTGTTGCTGGGCTGGCACTGGGGTACGCGCGCGCATGCGCACGTGCCGGGGACCAGTGGCAGATCACTGACATTGCCCCCCCAAGGGGCAGCCTCCGGATGCCAAGTCGGGCTCGTTTCTCAGGGTGGGCAGAAAAAAAAGCACAAATTAGTCTTTGGGCATGAATATTGCCCTCGGGTTCCCAGGAGTTGTCCTCTGGGCCGTACCCCTTCCATTTGACCAAAAATTGAGCTTGCCCCTGCCGTTTCCTGCAATCGAGGATGGCCTCCACCACGTATTCCTCACAGCCATCGACCAAAATGGGTTTAGGTGGGCAGGCCCCTCTGTCAGGAAAGGGATCAGGGACTGCGGGTTTCAGCAACGAGACATGAAATACCGGGTGAACCTTAAGAGAATCTGGCAGAGACAGTTCATAAGATACCTCATTGATCCTTCTTCTTACTGGGAAGGGTCCCATAAACTTAGGTGCCAACTTCTTGGAGGGACAAGCTAATCTGAGAATATTAGTAGAAAGCCATACCTGGTCTCCCGGTTGAAGGTCCAGCTCACCTCTTCTCTTTTTATCGAAGGCTTTCTTGCTGTCGGCTTGAGCTTTAGTCACTGCTTCCTTTAACACCTGGTTGTTGCAGCTGAGGAAATCCACTGTGCTCTGCACCGCCGGAACTGGGAATTCTGGAAGAAAATCAGGTAAGAACGTTAGATTAAAGCCATAATTGGCGAAGAAGGGGGATTGCCCAGTTGCCGAATGGTTGGCATTATTATAGACAAACTCTGCCAGAGGTAGCAGAGAGACCCAATTGTCTTAAGAGAAGGAAGTGAAACATCTGATGTACTGCTCAAGGGTTTGATTTGTTCTTTCAGTCTGTCTGTTGGTTTGGGGGTGGTAAGCTGAGGAGAAGGCAAGTTCAATCTTCAGGGTCTCACATAGAGCTCTCCAAAAACGTGACGTAAACTGGACCCCCCGATCTGACACGATGTTTGAAGGAACCCGGTGGAGTCTGACAATCTCCTTGATGAAAACACGGGCAGTCTCAGCAGCTGATGGGGTACTCTTCAATGGGAGGAAATGGGCCATCTTGGATAGATGGTTCACGACCACGAAAATTGCTGTGCACCCCTCGGAACATGGAAGCTCTACTATGAAGTCCATGGCAATCATCTTCCATGGTCTATCAGGTACAGGCAGATTTTTTAGTAGGCCCCAGGCTCGATTCCTTGTAGTCTTGTTCTGATTGCAAATCAGGCATGTGTTGACAGAATTCCTCCAAGCCTGGCCACCAGAAGGTACGACGTAACAGTTCAAGGGTTTTGCGGACTCCAAAGTTCCCTGCCAACGGGTGGTCATGAAGTAGCTTCAGGACTTCCACTCGAATGTCTCCTGGAACAAAAATGTGGCTCCCTCTCCAGAAAAGTCCGTCCCTGGGTGTCAAGGTGACACCAGGAGGTTTGGAAGAGTCCGTGGATGCCTTCCTAATTCGAGAGAGCAGATCAGGTTGTAGAAGTAGAAAATTCCCTGCCTGAATAGATATGTCTTTGGGATTGTCGTGCATTTGTGATAATGCATCTGGCTTGATGTTTTTTGAACCAGGATGGTACGTGATGTGGAAGGAAAAGTGTGAAAAGAATAGTGCCCAGCGGGCCTGTCAGGGTTTCAGTCGTTTAGCAGATCTTAGATACTCCAGGTTCTTGTGGTCAGTATAGATCAATACTGGATGCGCAGCGCCTTCCAAAAGATACCTCCATTCCTCCAATGCGGCCTTGATGGCGAGTAGCTCTCGGTCACCCACATCGTAGTTCCTCTCCGCAGGAGAGAGTTTTCGGGAGAAGAACCCCACAGGATGCATCAGATCTTTGTTCTCTTGGCGTTGAGAGATAATTGCTACCTCGGATGCATCTTCTTCGAGGAGGTAGGGCAGTGCCGGATCAGGGTGGCTAAGAATAGGGGCTGAGGTAAACAGTCTCTTAAGTGTGTCAAGGCCCTTTGGGCTTCTGGGTTCCAATGGAAGCATAGATTCTGCTTGTTTAGTTGTGTAATCGGCGAGATAATTGCAGAAAAATTCCTGATGAACCTTCTGTAAAAATTTGCGAACCCCACAAATCGTTGCACCCCCTTCTTGTCCAGGGGTGCCGGCCAGTCTAGTATAGCGGACACCTTTTTGGGGTCCATTTTAATTCATGTAAGGGAGATCACCAGGCCCAGGAACTGGATGGTTCGCTGTTCGAATTCACATTTTTTGGCCTTGGCATACAGTCCGTGTAGACAGAGGCGACTTAGGACCTTACGGACGTGTTCCCGTGTTTATCCAGTGATCCAGAGAAGACTATGTCATCCAGATAGACGATGACGAAGATATCAAGGAAGTCTCTAAACATGTCATTAATAAAATGCTGGAAGGTAGCAGGAGCATTGCACAGACCGAAGGCCATGACCAGGTATTGTCCGAATCGGGTGCGAAAAGCCGTCTTCCATTCGTCCCCGTCCCGGATGCGGACTAGGTTATAGGCTCCCCTTAGGTCCAAGTGAAGATGATAGAGGATCTCAGTTTTTGAAAGAGCTCAGGTATCAAGGGTAGTGGGTAACAATTGTTTAGTTCCCGATAGTCCACACATGGGCGGAGAGACTGGTCTTTCTTAGTGACGAAGAATATTCCTGCGCCTGCTGGGGAGGTGGAGGGGCAAATGAACCCCTTACTTAGATTCTCGTCAATGTACACTTTTAGGGCTTCCTGTTCTTTTTCTGATAACGAAAAAATGCGTCCAAAGGGAATCTCGGCCCCTGGGAGGAGCTTGATTGGACAGTCATATGGACGATGAGAAAACACCAGGAAAGAAAATCCACCACCGCAAGCAAGATGGACTCTCACCTTATTGCTTCGACCCGTGAGAGTCACAAAGCATATCAGAATATGTCAATCCGATCCAACCTCCAGACAGATTCACCATATCAGACCGATATCAGCAGGCAGCCATATAAGAGGAAACACAGAAATCTAGTGCTCTCTGCATATAACAATTTATTTCAGGAAAAAATACAAAAAATGGGCACTCACATTTAAAACCACTCGTTAGCCGAGTGTATGCTGTAACAGTGGATTCGATACAACAACGGCGATGATCGGGGTGACGTCATGCGTAGCTCCTCCCCTCACGTACGTTACGTCCTATGGGCGGGACTTCATCAGCGTTAGGCGGAGGGAGCATACCAGACGTCCCCGATGGCAAGAAATAGTGTGCATGTGATTCGACGGCCAATCGAAAAGCTCAAGGATGCGGCCAATCAAACGGCGCCACCAGCCAACAACATCCGGAGCACGGCCATACACGTCACAGCCACACGGAAGTGAATGGCTATATGGCAATAATAATAAACAGGCAAATTGGACCCCATAGAATTTAAAGGTAAAAAAGGGAAAAAACACAAAAAATTCATAATATTAAGGTCCAATTCAGCCCAATATCGCCCGCACATTCAAATAACTATAAATTCACATTTACAATTAGAAATAAAGCAGACGTCATCCACGATCATCGCCATCTTCCAATGCATATGACAAGCAACAAATAAAATATTAATAATCAAAAAAATTCCCATAAAATAATCTTAACAATATTTAAAAATTAAAACATTTTTTTTAAAAAATATTAAAATATAAATATAATATATAACAATATACATATATATATAAGGCACCCCTATAATTACTAACGATTGGAAAAAAACATTTTAAATCAAACTCAACGTTGAGTCCCCTGGGGGAGGCAACCTTGAGTTCAAAAATCCAATAGGATTCACGACGACTCAATTGTCTAATGAAATGTCCACCCCTTCAATGTGTACAATGTTGCTGGCAGTAGGGAGAAGCAAATGACACCTCTCCGGACACCCAGTTGATCAGGGGATTGTGAGCCTGGAGCCAGGGTAGACCTAAGATCACGGGGAACAGAGGTGAGGAGATGACATCCAGGATCAGTAGTTCTTTATGTTGAGGAGGAACTGTGGCAGGCAAGGGAAGAGTCTCTTGGGTGACTTGTTCTGAGCTATTGCGGGAGCCATCGGCCAGAAAGACGGTAAGTCCGTGAGTCTTTTTACGTAGCGGAATGTTGTGAAGGTCAGCGAAAGCAAAGTCGATGAAGCAGCTACAAGCACCTGAATCAATTATGACGTTGACCGGCACCGTCTTTTCCCAGAGCTGCAACTAAAGAGGGAGAGCAAGGTGGGTTGCGTGGGTAGGTAGGGTTGACAGATTAACAGGGCTTAAAGGAGGACACTTACGCATCTTGGTAGGACAGTTGCGCACGTAGTGGCCGGCCCTGCCGCAGTAAAGGCACAGGTGCCCGTTCTTCAGGTGGCAGCGTTGGTCGCATGAGGCCGAGTTGCATGGGTTCGGAAGTATCTGGAGTAGTGCTAGGAGGATTCACGCAGGTGGGAGGCAGGTAACGGGAAGCGTGCATCGGAGCCCTAGAGGTCATCCACACTGGCCGATTTTGCTGGAAGAGCGATTGGCCCGGCGTTCACGAAGTCTGCGATCAATCTGAATAGCTTTGGTGATCAGGTCTTCAAGGGTCTCCGGTACCCCAACCCAGGCGAGCTCATCTTTGAGACCCTCGGAAAGGCCCAGGTGGAACTGATGTCTGAGAGCTGCGTAATTCCAGTGAGTATCCGCGCTCCAGCGTCTGAAGTCTGAAACATAGTCCTCAGCCGCCCTGCGACCTTGCTGGAGCGCAAGCAAAGCGGACTTAGCGGTGGCAGCCCGTTGGGGATCGTCATAAAGCCATGGCTTCGAAGAAGGTTTGCAGGGACTGGGTCTGAACGTTATTTTCTTCCAACAACCGATGGGCCCAGGTCTGAGGATTGTCTTGGAGGAGGGAGATCACAAACCCCACCTTGGTGGCTTCTAAGGAAAAAGTCTGGGGTTGTAGGGCAAAGTACAGTTCGCAGGTGTTGGCGGAAGGCCCGGAATTTCGCCCGGTCACCCGAAAACCTTTCTGGTACAGGAACTCTCGGTTCAGGCGGGAGCATCACTACTGAGGGAGCGGGGGCAGTTGGTGAAGACCTGGCGGAGGTTGTAGAGGCTGCATCGCCGGAGCATTGGCACATGCGCGCGCACCCCAGGGGCGAGCCGGCGCACAGATAAGGGCAGCTGGTTTTGCTGGGCTGGCACTGGGGTACGCGCGCGCATGCGCACGCGCCAGGGACCAATGGCAGATCCCTGACAGAATCAGAGGGCTTTGCTCCTTAGAGCTTACATCTTTGGTGACACTGGAAGAAACTGTGTCCCATTGTTGGTGTCATTGTGTGGGAAGAGTCATGCCCCAATGTTAGTGTCACTGGAAGGAATTGTGTCCCTTCGTTGGTGTCAGTGGGGGTAATTATGTCCCACTGTTGGTGTCAGAGACTGAAATATTGCCCCAAGGAACAGATAAAAGCAAGCAAAGCGCCACATTTGGCACCAGGGCCTTAGTTTGGAGACCACTGGTTTAGAAGGTAGGCTTCTTGCATTGTATGTTAGTTAGGGCAGACTTATGCTGGCCATACACTGAAAAATTGTTCAAACCCATTTTCAAAAAACGAACATTCAGCAGTAAGAGCAACCGATGGTGCCATCATGTAATGTACGATAAATCGTTCAGTGGACATAAATGAATCAATTTTTTGTTAACTTTTTCACATATAAAACATCAAAAACATCTCAGCTGATTGCCGATTTGACTATACAAGTGAAAAATTCAGCGCTGGGAAATAAGCAAATACAAACAAATTACTAATATAAATATGCAAGCCAGCACTGAGGATAAATTCATAGAAAATTCCCAAAGCAAGAATCAAAATCAAAAAGTGCAGCGCAAAAATGAAAATAAAAATAAAATTTAAGTACAAAATAATGACATATGTGTATAAACCAGTAAAAATAAGTGTCCATGTGTCCACAAAAAATCCTTTAAGTGAAGAGTAAATCACACAAACAAATCCAGCAGGAGTGAAGGTGAAGAGAAAACACCAAGAGAAAATCCACCACCGCAAGCAAGATGGACTCTCACCTTATTGCTTTGACCCATAAGAGTCTCAAAGCATATCTGCAGATAATCTCAGTCAGATCCGATCTCCAAGACAAATCACCATTCCATATCAGATAGCAGCGAATCACCATATAAAGAAACACAGAAATATCTAGTGCTCTCTGTATAGACCGGTTTATTGTAACATAAGCATAAAAAGCGGGTACTCACATTTAAAAGCACTCGTGAGCCAAGTGCAAGCTGAAAAACAGTACAAAGTAATACACAGCGGCGATGGTCGGGGTGACGTCCTGCGTAGCTCCTCCCCTTTACGTGCGCGTTACGTCCCGTGGGCGGGACTTCATCAGCGTCAAGCAGAGGGAGTACGTCTGACGTCCCCGACAGGAAATATTTATGAGAGACATGTGACTCATCAACCAATCCGATCGCTCGTGGATGCGGCCAATGAAGGAACTACACCGACAACAACATCCGGGGCAAGATCAATAGAGCCGCAATAATGCGGAAATGAATGGCTATAATGGCATAAGCAAACGGAAATCCTTAGGAATTAATGGTATAAGGAAATAAAAACCAAAAATTCGAAATAAGGTCCGGTGCATCCTAAACAATGCCAACTCATTCGTCCACAGGCAATATGAAAAATAATTATAAAGTATAATTTATAACACGCAGGCGTCACCCTTGATCATCACCGCTTTACATATGACTATTAACAGTAAAATCTACATTACTACAAAAATCACATAATAATACTAGAATTAATATAGCCTATACAGGATCATATATAAAAAAGGTAATAAATAAAATTCAGATAAAATAATAACTAAAAGAAAACTAGTTAGAACTAGTTTAGAACAAATCTCCCCTATTATGACTAACGATTAGATATAAAACAATTGAGATCGAACTCAACTTCGAGGCCTCTCGGGGTGGCAACTTTGAGTTCAAAGATCCAATAAGATTCGCGACGACTCAGCTGGCGAATATAGTGACCGCCCCTCCAATGTTTGAATACCTTTTCAATGGCCCAAAATTGTAAGCCTCTGGGGTTACGATCATGATGTTGTCTAAAATGTTTCGACACACTATGTGTTTTGACACCCCGTCTGATACAACTAATGTGCTCACCTACTCTTACATGTAAAGCACGTGAGGTACGGCCAACATATTGTAACCCACAGTCACACTGTAACATGTAAATGACCCCTTCAGTGTCACAAGTGACTAGCTCTTTGATAACATATTCCGTATTGGTAACAGTTGAACAAAAAGTTTTTCTTTTTTTGATATTATTCTTTACATGTTTACATGTGGCACATCTACCACAGGCATAAAAGCCTGATAAGAAGTTGAATAACCTAGGTCTAGGCAACGTTGGTGGGTCATTAACCCCTGGTGCAATAACACCGCTTAGAGCTGGGGCTTTTTTGTAGACAAATTGAGGCCGATCCGGTAATGCAGGTCCCAGGACAGCATCACCTTTTAGAACTGCCCAATGCTTAACAATTATCCGTTCAAATTTTTTATGTTGGATATGGTAATCCAATAGGATTTTATGATTAATATTTGCATCAGTGGATGCTGTATCAATCGGTTTGTCAGTAATAATAACGTCCCTGTTCATTAGCCGTACCCTTTCTATTTCTTGATCTATAACTGAGGCAGGATAGCCTTTCTCAAAAAAAACTTTTGGCAAGAACATGTGACTGGGATACAAAGTCAGCTTCAATGGTACAGTTCCTGCGTAATCTCACAAACTGGCCCCTGGGTATATTACATAACCAGAGCCTATGGTGGCAAAATAAATAAATTGAACATTTTTGCGTGATTATAATGACTGTATATCCCACCAGGTGTTCAAATGGCAATCCCTCATTTCCACACATGCTGTTCCTCCTCAGTCTACATCTATGGATACCATGGAGTTACCTCTCGGTGACCCTCATCAGGCCACCCAGGGTCCTTCTAGAACTTGGGTGAGTACTGTGGAAGCACATGTCAAGCCTATCAGGAACAACACCCCTAAATTAAGAGGACAGGGTCCCCCTAAAGTAAGGGGAAAAGGGAAAGGGAAAAATAGGGGAGCTCATTCTGAGCCCACTGGTTATTCCTCGCAACAATCGTCATCTAATTATCATGACAATCCTCCCTGGAGACCTGTGCCTAATAGGGGTGGCAGCCACCAATGGGGAAGAGGAGGTTACCCTTTAGGTCCACCTCCTCTGTCTACCTATAATTATTATGCCCCATTGCAGGATCAGTGGGAACTACCTACCCCCTCTTCTATTCATTTTTTAGGGCAGGAGAGGACCCCTTGGAGGGGCCCTCCGCCTTATACTCCCACTTGGGGGGGATGGAGGGAGCACCAGCCCCCCCCAGTGGACAATTGGAGAGCCCCCCTAGTCCCCCAGGCTCCTCCCAGAAATGGTCAATCCAGCCAAAAAAGGAAAAACCGAGAGGAAACAGGGGTGGCCGACGAGTCCAAAAGGCCAAGATCGTATTAGGGACTGGTATTTTTAACCTTAGTGGGACTACTCTATCTGAGGACGAAGTACGAGTCCTTGATAGGGGTCTTAAATTTGCCCCGATCAGAAACCTCAATAAGTTTCATACTTATGTTAATGTCCAAAAGTATATACGTGGGCTAAATATGAAAAGGTATTTTCTCTCTAATCCTATTCAAAGGAGTGTTTCAACGTCCTTCACGCAACATACCAACCTCAGGAATAAGTCGGTTTTTAACCCTCAGGGCCAGGACACTAGACACTTGGATGTTTTTAAGAATTTGGTCTGTAAGGATCTAGAAGATCTGAAGATCAAAAATGTCCGTGATTCCCATCATATCAAGAGGGGTATCAAGTCATTAGAGCTCAGGAATGACATAGTTATCCGCCTTGCGGATAAAGGGGGTGGCCTTGTTGTGCTAAGTAAGATATACTACCAAGAGGAGATGACTCGACTCCTCAGTGATAGTGACACTTACCAGCTGTTACGAGGTGATCCGATGGTCTATTTCAAGAACGAATTACACACTTTAATAGAAAGTGGCAAATTGAAAGGTGTTCTAAACAAAAAAGAGGCATCCTATTTGGACCCCTTTTATTGCCGCACACCAATCATGTACTTTCTCCCTAAACTTCATAAAGATTCTGTACGACCTCCGGGTCGACCCATAGTTAATGGGATAGACTCCGTCACCTCTAGACTTGGCCAATATTTGGACCATTTTCTCCAACCGTTGGTATCTAAAATGGAGGCATATCTACGAGATACAAAGCAAGTCATACAGATCTTAGATACTTTAGTATGTACCCATGAGACTATCTTAGTGACTGCTGATGTAGGATCCCTTTACACCATCATTGATCATGAAGCAGCTATAGCCTCGACTATCTGGGCTTTAAAAGGTACAGATCTAAATAGTCAACATATCCAATTTATTTTGGATGGCCTAACCTTTTGTCTCATGAAAAATTACTTTTGGTATGATAAGAACTTTTATCTACAGCAACGAGGAGTTGCTATGGGCGCTCGTTTTGCTCCCAGTGTGGCCAATCTTTTTATGGCCCACTGGGAGGAAGAAACAGTGTTCACAAATCGCCCCCCTCAGCTCTTATGTTACAAACGATACATAGATGACCTGATTATGGTCTGGGAGGGTGATATGATGAGCCTTCAATAGTTTATGGGTCGACTGAATAACAATACCAAAAATATAATTCTTACCTGGACAATTTCAAGTGAAAAAATCACTTTTTTAGATTTGGAAATCTTTAAAAGTGATTCCAGGTTGTTGACTAGGAATCATTTTAAAGCCACGGACCGCAATGGCTATATACCTCTGACCAGTTGCCACCATAGGCTCTGGTTATGTAATATACCCAGGGGCCAGTTTGTGAGATTACGCAGGAACTGTACCATTGAAGCTGACTTTGTATCTCAGTCACATGTTCTTGCCAAAAGTTTTTTTTGAGAAAGGCTATCCTGCCTCAGTTATAGATCAAGAAATAGAAAGGGTACGGCTAATGAACAGGGACGTTATTATTACTGACAAACCGATTGATACAGCATCCACTGATGCAAATATTAATCACAAAATCCTATTGGATTACAATATCCAACACAAAAAATTTGAACGGATAATTGTTAAGCATTGGGCAGTTCTAAAAGGTGATGCTGTCCTGGGACCTGCATTACCGGATCGGCCTCAATTTGTCTACAAAAAAGCCCCAGCTCTAAGCGGTGTTATTGCACCAGGGGTTATTGACCCACCAACGTTGCCTAGACCTAGGTTATTCAACTTCTTATCAGGCTTTTATGCCTGTGGTAGATGTGCCACATGTAAACATGTAAAGAATAATATCAAAAAAAGAAAAACTTTTTGTTCAACTGTTACCAATACGGAATATGTTATCAAAGAGCTAGTCACTTGTGACACTGAAGGGGTCATTTACATGTTACAGTGTGACTGTGGGTTACAATATGTTGGCCGTACCTCACGTGCTTTACATGTAAGAGTAGGTGAGCACATTAGTTGTATCAGACGGGGTGTCAAAACACATAGTGTGTCGAAACATTTTAGACAACATCATGATCGTAACCCCAGAGGCTTAAAATTTTGGGCCATTGAAAAGGTATTCAAACATTGGAGGGGCGGTCACTATATTCGCCAGCTGAGTCGTCGCGAATCTTATTGGATCTTTGAACTCAAAGTTGCCACCCCGAGAGGCCTCAATGTTGAGTTCGATCTCAATTGTTTTATATCTAATCGTTAGTCATAATAGGGGAGATTTGTTCTAAACTAGTTCTAACTAGTTTTCTTTTAGTTATTATTTTATCTGAATTTTATTTATTACCTTTTTTATATATGATCCTGTATAGGCTATATTAATTCTAGTATTATTATGTGATTTTTGTAGTAATGTAGATTTTACTGTTAATAGTCATATGTAAAGCGGTGATGATCAAGGGTGACGCCTGCGTGTTATAAATTATACTTTATAATTATCTTTCATATTGCTTGTGGACGAATGAGTTGGCATTGTTTAGGATGCACCGGACCTTATTTCGAATTTTTGGTTTTTATTTCCTTATACCATTAATTCCTAAGGATTTCCGTTTGCTTATGCCATTATAGCCATTCATTTCTGCATTATTGCGGCTGAATTGACCTTGCCCCGGATGTTGTTGTCGGTGTAGTTCCTTCATTGGCCGCATCCACGAGCGATCGGATTGGTTGATGAGTCACATGTCTCTCATAAATATTTCCTGTCGGGGACGTCAGACGTACTCCCTCTGCTTGACGCTGATGAAGTCCCGCCCACGGGACGTAACGCGTACGTAAAGGGGAGGAGCTACGCAGGACGTCACCCCGACCATCGCCGCTGTGTATTACTTTGTACTGTTTTTCAGCTTGCACTTGGCTCACGAGTGCTTTTAAATGTGAGTACCCGCTTTTTATGCTTATGTTACAATAAACCGGTCTATACAGAGAGCACTAGATATTTCTGTGTTTCTTTATATGGTGATTCGCTGCTATCTGATATGGAATGGTGATTTGTCTTGGAGATCGGATCTGACTGAGATTATCTGCAGATATGCTTTGAGACTCTTATGGGTCAAAGCAATAAGGTGAGAGTCCATCTTGCTTGCGGTGGTGGATTTTCTCTTGGTGTTTCCTCTTCACCTTCACTCCTGCTGGATTTGTTTGTGTGAGTTTTATTTTTATTTTCATTTTTGCGCTGCACTTTTTGATTTTGATGATTGCCGATTTGAGCCCATTAACTGGCCGAAAAATGAACAAACTGACTGAATTTCGGCCAATTTTGGTGTAGTGTATGGTCATCATTTGGAAAGAAATTTCACTCTGAAATTGTACACAAAATTTCTGTTTGTAATATAGCCCTATACCAATCACTTCCTCTTGGGCTCTGATAAACCACCTCTAGGACTAAAAAAACTGCCATTAATCAAACCTATGATGTAGTCCAATATGGCGGCCGACAGTAGTTAGCTTGTCATTACTGGAATAGTATAAATGGTCTCCAATTCTTTGGCGAAGTTCAAAAATAGTTTTACCCAAATAAAAGGCCTTGCATTTGCAAACCATTAAACAAATCACCCCCATTGTACCACTGTTGGCAGGGGTGCATGAAACCATAGTTTTGCCATTGGGTAGTAAATATTTAGTACCCTCAAGATGCGAAGGGCAGCGAGAGCATCGACCACATTGAAAGGTTCCACACGATCCAATTGAGGAACGCTAGGGTTTTTTTTAATGGCTACTTGAGAGGTGGTCCCTAAGGGAGGAGGCTCACTGGAAAACAAGTTTGGTGGTCGTTCTCACATGTCTATATAGAAAATGTTGGTCAGTAAGCAGGTACCAGTGTTTAGACATGATGGGCCAGATTCAGGTAGATGGGAGCATCTTTGCTCTGGAGTAACGCTTCTCATTTACGTTACGCTGCCGAAATTTTAGGAGCAAGTGCTGTTATTCATGAAGCACTTGCTCCTAAAGTTGCGGCAGCGCATCGCAAATGAGCCGGCGGAATTCAAATTGGGCGGGTACGGGGCGTGTATTATTTAAACTAAGCGCGATCCCGCGGCGAACGTACTGCGCATGCGTCGAGTGTCAATGCATCCCAGTGCGCATGCTCCAAATTCTGTCAGTGAACGTCAATGACGTCACATCCCCATTCATGAAAGTTTTACGCAAGCGACGCAATTTTTTTTTTCCGACGCGATGACGACGCCTATACTTAGGATACTCCACTAGGGGGCTGCTTTATCTTTACGCCGCGTATCGCTTACGGAAACGTCGGAAAGTCACTGCGTCGCGCCCGAATACGATCGTGAATTGCCGATTCCCGCTGATTAACATATTTTTTCAGCGTAAATCAGCGGGAATGCCCCCGGCGCCATTTTTAAATTAAAGTTGCGATGCGATGGCGAAATTCAATTGCGCCAATCGCATCGGAACTCCAACCCGGCGTTTCTTGTTTTCTGGTTACAGAAAACAGAAACGCCGGCTTAAAGTGACAGTTAGGCTGGAGTATCACTGATACTCCAGCCTAACTCTACCTGAATCTGGCCCGATCTTTCCAAATTGTGATAAGTTTTACAGTCTCAGCCTGTTGTGGTTTTCGGAACACTGTAAAGCAAGAAGTTCCTAGTATGTTCTATGGCTCTGTTGAATGTCTTTCTTAAGTTGGGGGGGGGGTAACCTCTTAGAAGAAGATAATCTTATAAGGCTTTAGCCTGAACCCCAAAGTCTGGGTCTTTCGGGTTGTGGAGCTCATAAGTGGGCATCCGCCCACCTGAGGCATTGCTGATTCGTGTCCAAGGGGGGACGCCCTGACTACCCACCACCAAGTATCTATCCAGCCTTTAAAATTCACTACCTCATTGACTGACCTATTGTATTCTCGCTCTGTATCCTCATCCCTGTTACATGGGAGATTTTCTTCAAACCTTCTCGATATCTCTTTCTCTTCCCCCTTGGAGCTGTAATATCATAATCACACTTCCCAGTGTAATATAACAGGTAAATTTGTTACCTGTGTGCATTCAGTCTATTTATTTATATATCTTTGGCCTGCTAATCACGGTCCCTTTTTCTGTCTCCCCCTTCCTCCCCCAACCCCCCTCTCCCTTATTTCCCATTCCAACCCCCCTTTCTCTCCACATTTCCCTCTGTCCTTTTAGGTTTATCATCATTATATATCTTTAATTCATGTATGTACATATACATAAATATATACTCATTAGATACACCACTGTCCGCATAAATCCCCCATGTCTGCCACTGGTGGATCCTGTGGTAAAAGAAGCGTGTTTTTGGCTGTGGACTGATAAGCAGCTACGCTCTGTTTTCGCTGTATTCATGTTATATATATATTTTTTTATACATAAATGTATAATCTGTGTATATTTGTTTTATTATTATCTGAATAGAATCTTATATACATTATTTGCGTTATAGATTTACCCTCCTGAAGAAGCGGTCAATTGATTGCGAAACTGGTAGAGGAATTTAATTATCTGTAAGCCATTTCCATATTCAGTAAACCACTCGGAAGTCTACAAGTACCTGTATACTGCATTTATTGCCTTTATTTTCTTTTCATGTTTTTGAACATATGTAATAAATAATTATTTTATTATAAGTCTATTTCCATTTTTGGTACTGAAATAGTCCATTTCCCCTTGTAGATGTGGGAAGAATGCCTAAGAAACAATTTCCCACTTCCCCTCCCATTTTTGCTTTGAATCAATTTTGGATTCTATTCTTTGGCTATTAACTAGATTTAAATTTGAGGCAAACTCACAACAATCTTCACATTTTAGAATAGGGTGCCTCCAAACTGTACATAAATTTAAAGGGTGCTTTGAATAAAAAAGGTTGAGAAACACTGCTCTAGATGACCAATGTATTTTATACATTTAGAGATGTGTCAGTTCTGCCCATTACATTTTTTTCCATTTGTGTATTTGTGCTTAGCACGGGAAGTGGTAAAGCTTCAAGTTAAAGGTTACCTTTGTAGTTAACCACTTCCTTACCTGGACATAGTAATATGACGCTGACCGGAATACTCTCTCCCTCCAGGTGTACCTCATATGTCCGCCCGTTCTCGCTGCTCTCTCACGCACCCCCAGGGGCATGCATCGCGGTGATCAGGGATAAGGTGTGTGCCTTGCGACACAGCCCATCCTGATCCGTGTAAGGAGCCAATTAAAATGGCTCTTTACCACGTGACTGGCTGTGTCCAATCACAGTCGGTCACATGCACTGTCCTCGTGCACGCTGCTAGTGCAGAGCGGTAATCGGGGATGAAAAGTGGCACTCCGACACAGCCCATCCCCAATCACGAAAAAGAGCCAATGAAATTGTCTCTTAACCACGTGACTGGCTGTGTCCAATCACAGCCTGTCCCAGAATGTAAACAAATCGCTGTAACTAGCTGAGGAGATTGCGGTAACAGCTAGTTACCGATCACAGTACACACCACTATATACTGATTGCCCCCAGTAATAAAGAGTACCTGTCACCAGCCCATCTGAGTGCCTGTCACAAACCCATCTGAGTACCTGTCAAAACCCCTCAGAGTACCCGATTACCTGCCACCAGCCCATCTAACTACCCCGAGTACCTGTCAACAGCCCATCAGAGTACCCGAGTACCTGTCTCTAATCCAGAGTACCTATCTGCAGACCATCAGAGAACATGAGTACCTATCTGCAGCCCATCAGATTACCTGAGTACCTGTCTCCAGCCCAGAGAACCCGAGTACCTATCTTCAGCCCACCAGAGTACCCGAGTACCTGTCTCCAGCCCAGATTACCCAAGCACCTGTCTCCAGCCCAGAGTATCTTAGTACCCATCTGCAGACCATCAGAGTACCTGTCTCCAGCACATTAGAGTACCAGAGTACCTATTGTGACAGGAAGTCAGGTAAATCTGTGGGTGTTGTCACAGACGGGAAATACATTTCGGTCTTGTTTAGACAATTCAGCAATTACTATTAATTACTATTAGGCTGCAGAAATAGCCAATAAGGTTTAGGGCGTTGGAAAACTTTAGCTGTTCAGAAAGAGGCAATTAAGTTATTCAAAGGATGACTACTGATTGCTGCATCCTGAGGCTTTTTGAGTTAAGGAGAGCAGTCAAAGTCTTCTGAAGAAGTGAGGTTGTTGTTGATTTTTCTGTGTGATAAAAATCAAAAAGACTATTGTTTTCTGCTGTCTGACCAGCAGTGTCTGCCCAGAAGTAGGCTGTCCCAGACTCCATAGGTAAGGTCCTGTGTTGTGAAGATTGATGCCCCAAGTGCCAAGGGTTTATTTTATGTTTTGTTTATGATGTTTTGATGCTTGTACTTGTATCCAGCAATATGGAAGAATAAACCATATCCTTTGTTTTCAACCATCCTCAACTGCCTTTCTGTATAGTTCAGCGTGTAGTGAACCCATCCAGGGGGTCACACACACCCGCTACCGAGCGAATCCCTCACACTATCTACAGCCCATCAGATTATTCAAGTACCTATCTGCAGCCAATCAGAGTACCTGAGTACCTGTCTCCAGCCCATTAGAGTACCTAAGTTCCTATCTACAGCCCCTCAGATTACTCAAGTACCTATCTGCAGAACATCATATTACCCAAGTGCCTGTCTCCAACCCATCACAGTACCCGAGTATTTGTCTCCAACCCATAAGAAGCACATTATCCAGAAGCGCATTTGTGAGGCCAGGCACTGATGTGGACAGGAAGGCCTAATATTGTGTATATTGCAGCTTACTAGTCCTTGTGGCTGCATATATTTTTTTTTTACAAGATTCTTTTGCTTTGTTTTCACTGGGTTATCCTGCAAATAACATACTTTTTGAGAGGGCTAGCCAGCTGTGTTTGCCATCATTAACCCTGCCTGTACTGTGCAGACTCCATTATCCTGTACCTGGGTGACTACATCATTCCACTGTATCTATAGAGGGAGCCTATAAACATAGAGAGACTTATGATATGGGTAGAAGATGAATTTTGATCATGTACCACATCCTGCAAAAACGTAGAAAAATGTGGATTGCATTTAAGAGAGTGCGGCACGTGTTGCTGACAGGCTACCACTCAGTTCAGTGTTCGGCAACAGACCACAGCTTGTCATAGACTTTGATAGGCTGCCTGTAGTAGAGCAAGATGCTGCAACTGTCTCTCCTGGGTGCTATAAAATGCCAGGAGGAAGGCACTGTTCCTAGACGCCTATGTGCAAGGGTCTAGTGTAGGATCTGGCTTGCATCCTGTAACATGATCGCTGACAATCATTTTCATAAAATATTTATTGTAGATGTTATTCTTTTTTTATCACAATACAATGTATTGAAGGGCCAAGTGCCTTTGAAAATGTCATTCCCCATTGAACATGTCTATTAAATAGGCTTGATTTATTTTTCAGAAAACATAGAAGCCATGTCTGATTTCCTTTTCTAGCAGATATAGAAATATAATTTATTATCATATATTACACAAGTGTTCACATTAATGGTTTTACAAGGCAAGAAGACGCGCCATCCCTTAAGAAACATGCCATAGGGTTACCAAGCAAATATGATAACTGTACACTTCCAAAGTAAGCCTATGCCATATGTCTCAAGGTTTAACATAACTAATAAAAAAAATCGGAGTCAAAAATAACTTTAATGAGATAGAAATGCCAGGCGGATACTGAGGAAGAGTCAAGAACCATGCTGGTTTACTCCTCTTTCTCTTCACCATGAGTGATGATGTGAACAAGATTCTTGTAGTTTAAATTTCCTGTGACATCAGGGGGGAAAGCTGTGAACATCTGGTCGACCTACAACAAAGGAACACAAAGGCTACTGTAAAATCATAAGTATATCTTGAGGCTGAAGCAATACAACAGCAATTTGTTCCTGTTTATCATCTTATTTCATTTAACCCTTTTTTTGACTAGATCATTTCCACCCTTTTTACAGTATCTAAATTACACGCCATTGGAGTAATAATATATTGTGTTGAAACTAAGCTTACTTCACGGCTGAATTAGTCTCCAAAAAATCTTAAAAAAAAAAAAAAAAATCCAGCTAAAGCTAGTGGTTAGGGTTAGTAAGAACACAGGGTTTCTTTCATGTATATAGAAAGCAGATGGGTGGAGAATTGTACCTCTTCACTTGTGAACCTTTCAGCTTGGGTCATAAGCATTTCTCGAATACTAAAAATAAAACATAGAAAAGACAATTCAAAAGGCAGCCAGGAACAGGAATCCATTACTGCATGTCTTTAGAGTACTAAACTTACTAATCTGATTTTAGAAGTCCACTGCCTTCAGGATCAAAGACTTTGAATGCATTTAGAATGGTTTCCTCTGGGTCAGCACCTGCATAACAAAAGACTCATTAAACATGCTGTTTTGTCTAATATTTGTTAAACTAAATATCCTAAAAACCAGCTGCCTATCAGGAAGCTGAGACAATTGCAGAATATTTTAAGGCACTGTCGAGATATTATAAGGAGCAGCTCAAATCAATGACGTTTATCAAAGAGGAGATCTTCTAGCTTTGACAATTATTATCTGCATAGCTGAAGTTCACAGAAGTGAGATGTTTTCAAGAACTAAAGATTAGGGGCTGTAGGATAGGATAAGTCTAGTAAAGCATTGTTTAGGATTTTATGGGTTGATTTACTTAAAGCCGGCCATAGACTGTTTGATTCTTGGTCATTTCAGCAGGGACCGGCCGAGATTCAAACTGTTTATTGGCAGGATGATTGTACCCAAGTCCATCAACCAGCATGTCAGATTTTTAGGATTGCGATTATTGCCAGCGGCTATAGCCACTAGCATAAGTGTTCTCCCGGCCGGTACGGCTCCCCACGACCCCCGTCTGACCCCCACTATAGCTCTGCGGAGAAGGACTTCTCCCATCAACACTGACTGGGGTTGATTTACTAAAACTAAAGAGTGCAAAATCTGGTGCAGCTGTGCATGGCAGCCAATCGGTTTCTAACTTTAACTTGTTCAGTTAGACTTTGACAAACAAACCTGGAAGCTGATTGGTTTCTATGCAGAGCAGCACCAGATTGTGCACTCTCCAGTTTTAATAAATCCACTCCAGTGTGTTGATTTTCTTTCCTGCAATCTGTAGAAGCATGACACGCTTTTTTTTTGCATTTTGTAAATGTGCACAAGATCGCATGATATAGCATGCATTCACAATACACCATAGTGTGAATGCAGCCTGAACTGTTTAAAAAATGAAATCTATTCAAGTATATATTTAATATACAGTTAGGTCCATTTATATTTGGACACAGGCACAATTTTCATACTTTTGGCTCTGTATGCCACCAGAATAAAATTAAAACAAAACATCCAATCCAAATTAATTTGAAGTGCAGACTTTCAGCTTTATTTCAAGGGGTTAAACATAGTATCAAGTACAAATTTTAGGAACTGTACCCATTTTTATACACAGACCCCCCATTTTCAGGGGCTCAAATGTAATTGGACAAATGAATTTAATCATAAATAAAATGTTCATTTTTAATATTTTGTTGAGAATCCTTTGCTGACAATGTCTTCCTAAAAGCTGGAACCCATGGGCATTACCAATGACTGGGTTTCCTTATTTCTAAAGCTTTGCCAGGCTCTAACTGTAGCTGTCTTCAGCTGTTCTTTGTTTGTGGGCCTTTCTGCCTTTAGTTTTGCTTTCAGCAAGTGAAATGCATGCTCAATTGGTTTGAGCCTGCATTTGTCTACTGCAGAATATCCCACTTATTTTCTTTCAAAAGCTAATTGGTTGCTTTTGTAGTATGTTTTGGGTCATTGTCCATCTGTACTGTAAAGCGCTGTCCAATCAACTTTACTGCATTTGGCTGAATCTGGGCTGACAGTTTATCTCTAAACACTGCAGAATTAATCCAGCTGCTTCTGTCTTCTGTCACATCATCAATAAACACCAATGACCCAGTGCCTATGCCATCACACTGCCTCCATCATGTTTTACGTTGTGTGGTTTGGATCATGAGCTGTTCCAAGCCTTCTCTATATTTTTTAGAGATTAATCTTAGTTTCATCCGTCCAAATAATTCTTTCACAGAACTGATCTGGCTTTTTTAGATTTTTTTTTTGTCAAAGTCTAATCTGGCTTTCCTATTCTTCAGGCTTATGAATGGTTTTCACAGTGTATTTTTAATTTGTCTGGATGTTGTGAATGTTTTTTTTTTTTTACCACAGAGATGATCCTGCGATCATCCACCACTGTTGTCTTCCATGGACGTCCAGGCCTTTTTAGGTTGCTGTGCTCACCAGTGCGCTCTTCTTTCCTCAGAATGTACCAAACTGTTGATTTGTCCACTCCTAATGTTGCTGATATCTTTCTTATGGATTTGTTTTATTTTGAAGCCTTACAAGTGCATTTTCACTTTTGATGTAAGTTCACAGCAATAGATTCCAAATACAAATACCACACTTATGGAATGGAAATTAATTTAATGGGTATATTACTGTATATATACAATTTAATTGCACACTTAAACTGACTTAGTTGAGTTTGTCTTTTTATCTGTCATGACTAAATATATACAAGTTTCGAGAAATTATCAAATTAGTAGATATTTCAAAGGAAAATTTCATGATGCTAAGCAATTTTCCAAATACATGTGATGTCCATTCCAGTATTCATGCAGTTCTCACTTTGCTTCATTATATTGTATAACATGGCAGCTAATAGAACACAAAGGTTGCACAACAGTTCTAGATATGTCACATATCTCAATTATATATGGGTACATATACATATGTAGGTACATTGCATACATACACCATATTGACAAGCATATGCAGTCACCTGGCCATCACACCTACTTATGTGGCTAAAAATATGTAGCCATTCCTACAAATTATTGGATTCAAGTATTTTCAGTAAACAGTATAGCATTTAATGACATTTTAGACCAGTGGTTCTCAAGTCATGTCCTCAGGTCCCACTAACAGGCCAGGTATGCAAGGTAACTGAAATACATCACAGGTGATATCATTTGCTGCTCAGTGATTGCAGTATTCTAGTCTGCATCTCCCCATACTTAAACCCTTGCCTGTTAGTGGGTCCTGAGGACAGGGGTTGAGAACCACTGTTTTAGGGTTCTTTCACATGGGCGATCGGCCTGGCAGACTCTGCTGATCCCCCCTGAGCAGGCGGATGACCAGTCCGTCTCCGCTCACTATGCAGAGACTATGGAGAGACGGACCTCTCAAAGACCCGTTCTCCTTTATGGATGTCAGTTTTCACCTGATTCCATCCGATCAGCCAGATGGATGAAAAATAGAATCTCCATCCGTCTGGATTTAATGGACAGGATTGGATCATATAGCTTCGGTTGTCAGCGGACATGTCACCGCTAACATCCGCTGCTCCATACGTCCAACCTTGTGAAAAAATCTTGAGGGAGGTCCTTTTCACTTCCAGTATGATTGTTCTCCTGTGCACAAATTAAAGTCCATAAAAACTTGGCTTGGCAAGTTTGGTGTGGAGGAACAGAGGTGGCCTGCACAAAACCCGATCAAAACTCTAATGAAGACCTTTGTAATGAACTAGAATGCCGATTATGAGCCAGGTCTTCTCATCTAACTTCAGTGCCTGAAATACTTGTTTGGCCAAATGGGCCCTGATACCAGCAGACCCTTTCTAAACTCTTGTGGAAAGCTTTTCCAGAACAGTGAATGATTTAACAGCCACGGAGGAAGACTTTTGACAGCATACATAAGCTTACTGACCTTACGGTTTCTACTCATGTAAGCATAGCTGGGTGGCCTGCTAGAGGTTTGGATCTCTTAATAATCTGGTACCCACCTTTTAGCTTCTCTCCAAACATTGTTAAGAACACAGTAAAGTTAATTGGTCCAGGGGCTTCATGTAACATCTCTTCCAGTTCTTCATTCTTCACATTCAGACGACCTTGTTGAATATCACAAAATATGTGTTAACATCTCTTCAAAAACAGCTATATTCATTTGCAATCCATTGATTAGTGCCTCACTGAGAAAGCCATCTAGTTGTCCTCTAAATAGATACAATTCCAATACTTAATAATATTGAGTAACTGTCTGTAATTAGATGCTTCTGGAATCAAAGGGCAATACACAACTATTGGAATAGGCTATTTTTAGCTCTTTCTAATTCAGATGACAGCTGTATACACTATAGTGGTAATAATGAATGCAGAACCCTGTATGATTATGTGGATAATGTTACAGCTTCTTGTAATGAAACATGCAAAAGTTATGGATAACATTTCACTAATGTATGTTTTGGGAACATAGCATGTGATAACAAGGGATTATATGTTACTTTAAAGTGTAAGTACAGGCAGATGTAAAAGACCAATACTGAAACCAGTTATGAAGATATTAAAAATACCTAAATGTATTTTTAAAAATTACCTCAGTATGTCTTTGTACTAGTCTGCTGTGATCCCATAAGTGATATTTCATTAGGTTATATTGGTCGCATGGTCGCAGCGTGGTGTAAAGTGGTGGATTGTGTTGCACCACACTGTGCTGAAAAAAGTACTGCATGCCACAGCTTAAATTTACACTATTCTTTACTCTCAATTTGACTGTTTCGATGGACATCTTTTGTATTTTGTAACCCTCAGGCCTGCACAGGATTCTACTCCCCTCCACCCCCCCCCTTTTTACTCCCAGGCAAGTTTCCCCCCTATATCTCTTCCTCTTTTTTGCCACCCAACGTGGACCTTTTCGGTTTCCTTGCATGCTTCACTCTTCTCTCCCACCATTCACCCCTGTCTTGGTTTCTAAAATTCCCCATTCCTTTTACTGCCCCTATTGGGGCATACCAATCGAACTTAATGAAATGTCACTTATGGGATCACGTGTTAAAGATGTCTTAATTTTAATTGAATATGTACAATTTGTGCCTTACAGTTTGTTATGTCATTTGTAGTATCACATCTGCTCCAATCAGTAATCCTATTTATGCTGTTTTTGTTTACCACTCTACCCTAAGGCTTCATGTACACTAGCCTACACTGGCAGCTCTTGTCATTTTTTTTGCCAAAGCTCCTAAACTTAACTTCATAAAAGCCAATGTGTCAATGTACACATAGGCCTTTACCAGAGTTTAGGTGAGCTTCAACCTCCCTCTCCTGAACGTAGAAGAATCGCATTCAGGATAGCAACGTTTTGACTACAGGCCACAGGAAAATTCTGAAAATTTGCTGCGTTTTAAATTTTCCCGCGGCCGCAGTAAATGTAGGCCAGTGTACATGAAGCCTTTCTTGTTGTTGCATTCTTTTCTTTGTGTAAATGCCTTTTATACCTTGTGATGATACTTAAAAACCCAATAAAAGTTTTGTGAAACAAATGTATTGCATGCCCTACTTTTTGGCAGTACACCATTGTCCTACTGCGCCTGGTGTGAACAAGCTGTCAGACTGGGAGAAGGAGGGACAACTCTGTAAACCAATCAGGCTTTATTGCATTGCAAAGTGCTATGGATCAAACAAATGCATCTTTCAGTCCAGCAGAGAGCCTGGAATATTCAGCACCAGTCTCATTTGTTCTACAAAAGAACCTTTTTTGCATCTTTAGGACCCCGAAATTATGGTAGCAGAAACAAAATTATGGCATTATTGCTATATTAAATAGATGATGAGCCTTAGCTAACTGGATGCTAATGTAGTCTGTGACCCAAACAGTATGCATATAACCACATTACAGAAAAATAATTTATTAAACAAAGCACCTGTATTAAGCACTGTATTTTGGCACCAATGTGTTCACTGTTGGACTGTTAGCCAGCATGCTAAATCCACTATTTTAGACGATTAAAATGACATCAAGGTTTAGAGTTAAGATAGAGTTAAGGTATATGGATAGTTTGAGGGTCAAATTAAATGAGTAACTCCACTTTTGTTGAGAAAAAAACATCTTCGTCTTGATGATCTATGTACAAGGATTTTAACAAACTTTGTTGCAGATTCCTACCTTCTATTATTCTGAAGAAATTCCTTTTGTGTTTGTCTGTTTTCATGTGGGAAAGTGAATCTAATGGGAGTGGTTTCATAATTATCAACCAGCTGCAGCACCTACAGGGCACTAATGAGGGAAACTTCTGGGTCTGCATCCCTTTAGATAGGATTTCCTATCGTGAGTATCTCACCAAACATGTTTGTTGCAGGGGATGCCTGAAATCTGACTCTTATCTTAGTGCAGACTACTGGGAAAATTAAGGAGCCAATCACACAAGCAGGAAATTATATTTCTGGGAGGTTCGGGGGACAGAACACCTCCAGGTAGCCATATTGCATTACATTTTTAGAAAGTTGCTGCAGATTAAAAAGGACAGGTGATTTTTAATAACATTAATTTACAATATGACTTGTGTCACAATTTGTTTATTGTATATAAATGTTTTCTTTATTTGGTATTTTTTGCCCCACAAATGTGGAGTTATCCTTTAAGTGTTTAGTTTTATGGTTGGGTTAAGGCTACACATTAATATTTCTCTCATTCAGCCCTGCTGGCAGAATGAGACAAAATTCTGTTGCCCCATTTTGCGATAAACTGGGGAGATGGACAAATCTATAGATCTGGCAATTGTATTCTGACAGCATGTACCAGCGGCTGTCAGAGTACTTAAACAGTGCCTGCATCTGATGGGATGCAGGTAATGTTTGAGCCGAGAATTTTCCATCTGGCTCCTTCAACAAATTTTTTGATTGAGAAATTGACTCTTGTATATCCACCTGGTGTAGCATGACCACCCATGGAACATATTTTGGCAAGTCCGACAGAAATCAGTCAGTTGCCTGGCTGTCACGCTGATCTAATATCTTGGATCACTGACCCAAACTAAGTATGCAGATCTGGAGATCATACTTCACCTGCCACATAAATATTAAAGAGGAGGTTCACCCTAAATATTCTCTCTCCCATGCGATCCAGCATACTGGCGTCAGCGCCAGTATGCTGTTTTTTTTTTTTTAAATCCCCCACTTACTGTGAAATCTTTAATTTTTATTTCTTTCCCCCCGTGGTGGATGGCGCCTGTATAGCGCGTCACAGCCTCCGAAAATACCGGATTATGGACTCGGGTATTTCTGGCGCAATGCGGCGCCTGCGCACAGACCTAGGAGCTGACTGCGCAGGCGCCGTATTTCTCCGAGTCCTATGGCTATGGCGCGTCACGCCCTCCAGAAAAAGCCGAAATAGGACTCGGAGAAATACGGCGCCTGCGCAGTCAGCTCCTAGGTCTGTGCGCAGGCGCAGCATTGCGCCGGAAATACCCGAGTCCTAAATCGGGTATTTTCGGAAGCCGTGACAAGCTGTATAGGCGCCATCCACCGCGGGGGAAAGAAATAAAAATGAAAGATTTCACAGTAAGTGGGGGATTTAAAAAAAAAAGCATACTGGCGCTGACATCAGTATGCTGGATCACATGGGAGAGGGTATATTTTAGGGTGAACCTCCGCTTTAAGTGCCAGAAAAAGCCAGGCAAATTTATGTTTTCAGAGTAGTGGTTTTCCTTAAAAGAATTCTGTTACTATAGAAAGTATGATACATCCAGTAGAGTTTCTCTTGTGTTAATCCACAAGCCTTTCCCCAGAAGAGTAGATAATATACACCAGTCAGCATTCAGTTATACAGAAACTATTACTGTTACTCAAACATTAAGATATTTGAATATTTAAAGATATCATTTTTGAGTATTTTAATAAGGGAATGTGTGCTTTAGCTTTAACAGTTCTGAAATTTTTGTTTTTTTTAGGTAAGTTCATGCTAAGGGGTATATTATTAAAGTAGCACATGTGACATTAACTTACAGTTCACTGCAGATGGATCTTCTTGGTGCATGTGTTTTAAATTACAGTGACTTTTTTACTTGTAGTAAATGTTTGGTAAAAGTCAAATTCACTGCTTTATAAATATGTCCCTTAATGTTGCTCTATATAATTCTATTAAAGTTATCATACCTAAAGCAGCAAAGGTGTCTCTAAGGTCTTCTTTGTCAATGAAGCCATCTCTGTTCTGATCCATGATGGTAAATGCCTTCATATACAAAAATAAAGTAGTAACGTTAGCTGGTTGCAATAGTTATCAAACGTTTTCTGTCTGTATGTTTATCTTGTAAGAGTAGATTCAGACTACTTCTTTTCCTCTGAAGCCCAATCAACATTTAAATCACACTTCAGAGGCTACTGACAGGTGGTGAGGTAGTGAAGTGTTGCCTCCTCACTGCCTGTTTCAACCCCATTTTTGCCCAAAAATGCGCCTCAACCACGTTCATTGCACACACTTCCCTATTTGTTTGAATGTGTAGCATTCGATGGGCTTGCTGACTGCATATTAGGGAGTGGCAGTTTGTGGGTGGCAAAAATATTGCTCAAATACACATTTTTGCCCCCCCCAGTCGCACATCTAAATGAAGCCTAAAGCCGAGTACACACTATCAGTTTTTTCCTGTTTAACCCAGTGGGGGGATGCCCCCCTGCTAGAACAGTCTGGTCAGTGCTCTTAGCCGTTCGTTGAGAGTGCTGATCGGGAGCCGGTCAGGTGCTGGTTTTCCAGCATGGTTGTCCAACAAAAGCTGGTGTTGGACCGGCTGCCATATACACCGAATATCGGCCAGTTTCTTATTGAAATGGCCGATGTTGCCCCAAATGTCGTAGGGTACGCTTAAGGGTTTCTGATAAAGTTGTCCTTTCTATACAATAGGATGTGAAATACAATAGCCAATGACATTATATTCATTGTCTGAAGCTCATCATTTTAAAAGGAGCAGACAGCCATTACTATAGCAGACCATCACATGAGAATGTCTGAGTTTGAATTTTTGAGATTATAGCCTATTATAGAGATTTCATTAGCACCAAAAATCACATACAATATGTGTATTTTGCATGTTATGAGCATGCACTTTTATAAGGATATTTATTTTGCTAAGTTGCATCTAATGGACAATTTTTTATTTTTATTTATTTTAGTTGACCAAATAACACAATGAACATTATAGCATTTAAAGACATCACAATGACCTTGAATTTGAACAAATGTTCCAACAGAAGGAACAATTCTAGAAAGACATCAGCAATAGATGAACATTGGAATTTGACTAATAAAGTATTCGATCAGGGTCTCCACATTCAGTGAAACGTGTTATTTTTTCTATAACATTTAACTTTGTAGAGGTGACAAGCAAATAAGAAAGGTGGGGTATAGAAGGAAAAAGGGAAGAAGGACATAAGAAGAGGAACAAAACCAATGGCCAACTTTTTTTGTATACTTGCATAGACTGGGATGCTTCTGCAATGTTAAAGTAAACCAAGTTTTGATGAAAATTGTCATAAAACCAGCTGACATAATTGGAAGATGTCAGCCAGTAAATATTGCTTTGCTCAACCTACAACAGTCTGTATACAAATCCCAATAGCAGCAATAACATTCCCAGTGAGGGGTTAGTCACTAAGATCCCATCTGATGCAAACACCTTTTTCATGCCTATACCAAAACGTGGTGTAATATGTAAAAAAAAGGAGGCTAATACTGCTATTTTTTTGTATGGGGCAGTATGTGACTCACCCTCTTCCACTAATGAGGCAGCACTGGGTGCCTGGGTGGCCAATCACCAAGCAACAGTGCTGTTAATTATAAGCTTAACCTGCTTAGCGGTATTCCCTGTGGGGTGAGATTTGTGTGCTACTATCGGTAACCCCGAGCCACACTCGGGATTGCCTCGCTTGATGCTGGAAAAGGTTACTTACCTTTTCCCTGAGATCCAGCGATGTATTTCCGCAGTGCACGTGGCCGGATGTTTCGCCCGAAGCACTGTGTTCCCCTGATTCCCTTCCCTGCGATGTTACGACGCACCGGGGTGGAGAATGGCACCAAATTCAAAAAAGTACACAATACATACAGTATACTGTAATCTTACAGATTACAGTACTGTATGTAAAAAAAAACACACCCACTTTGTCCCTAGTGGTCTGCCCAGTGTCCTGCATGTACTTTTGTATAATAAAAACTGTAGATTGTCCATAGCAACCAAAAACTGTCCCTTTATGTCAAAAGTGGTTTTAGACCAGCTCGAAAACAGCCATAATAAATTATAATCACTGGCAGAATTGAGCGATAGTGATTTGTGGGGAAATTCGTCATAAAAAAAATAAAAGTAAGGACAGCGACAATTCTGCAACTGAGCAAATTTCAGTGTGTTTGATTTGATTACATTATTGAATAATTTTTTATTAGAATTATATTATTATTTTTTATAATTATTTATAGTTATTTATTATATTATAATATATGATTTTGTTTTTAAAACTTTATCATACCCAGGATGTCTAATAGACTCTTGTTTGGACAGATTTAAGTGAGTTATTCCTAAGAATTACAAGCCTACAATGTAAAACGCCAAATTTCCTTGCAAAATAATGGTACCGCTTTCAGCACCTAAAATCTGAAATAATAATACCGCCAGGGAGCTTAAATCAGAGTAACGATGAGTTTGCACTGGACTCCTTCTCTATGCATCAACATGCACACAGACTGGTGTGTGTGTCGGTAAGTATGGGCAAACCACCATTTACAGTTCATATGCAATAATATCTGTAAATTAAGTATATTACAGAAAACAGTACACTACTTGTATTCACTTTTATGAGCCCATATTAATTTGATTCCTTTTTGTTAATATGTGGACTTTAAAGAGACAGATTGGATAGAAAGTGGTCCTTTGCCACACGCATTGGGACTATGGCGCATTTGCAGTGAAATAATGTTGACTATTTACTGTTTTATGTCTGTTTTGTTTTCTCAATGTATATATGATTTTCAAGGTGTTTTATGGATTTTGCCTTTCATTTATAATTTAAACTGATAATTTAAACTGCGGCTTTTTATATTCCATTGTCTTCTGTTTATCACACGCTTGCTGCAGCCTGTAGTTCCTGGGGGGGAGGGGTTTTATAGCGCGGTCTTTTTTGTTCTATGTTGCATTACTCCAACTGAGATCTTGGGACCATAGCAAGTAAAATAATCATCACAGTATATCTGACTGTTTTACTCACCTCCTTAAACTCCTGAATCTGGGTTTGTTCAAACATGGAGAACACATTGGAGTTGGCCCCTTCAGATCTCTTCTTTGCTTTTTTGGGAGACTTTAAAACAGATAAGTGAAATTGTAAAATAAAAAAATCAAGAAAAGGCATAGACATTTCTGCATATCAACAGTTTTACACCTTTTACATGACAATATACTTATATCTTATGTATGCTGGAAGCAGACTGGGAGAAAATGTTCTGTTGTTGTTCATGTACCAATTTTAAAACTGTTGCCAACTCTGCATACCACCTGTTATCCAGACACTGTGTGTAATTCAGAGCTCAGCCTTTATTCTATTCATTCCAGTCATACTGTTCTCCTGTCCCCTGGGTCTTGGTTGCAGATCTCTTTTGGGTTCACACTCTTTTATAAATGTTTGTCGCAGTGCTTTCCAGGAAACCTAGTATCCACTCAAGGCACCACTCGCCAGGGGTGTATTTAGGTTTTGTGCTGCCCTAGGCCTGACTAAACTTGTGCACCCCCTAATTTAAATATGACACACCCTTCCTGTCAAGGCCACACCTTTTTCTGTTTAAGACCCACCCTGAAATTTGAGTGGGGACACTAGTTCCTAGGGCCTGGGGCAATGGATTCCCTTAATTTGCATAGATTTCCTCTCACTTCCTGTTTGGCTATGGGGCAGGAAGCGAAGGGAAATCTCTCCAAGGGACAGGGAGGGTAAAAAATAAACTGACAGGGGCTATAACCCTTCCTTACTCTATTCACAATGAAAAAAAAAAAGTGTTCCCTATAGTTCTACTTTAAGCACAAATTTCTGATAATTTTATAGGGAGGACTAAGAAGATATAACCATGCCAATTGTGCAGCAGAATACATATAGCACAGTGAGGAAGTTCTGTGGTCCACGCTGATAGAACAGTCAAAATTAAAAGCAGCTTGCATTACACTAACAGTGTAGCACAAGCCAGCAGGGACTCTTTCTGTGCTACCCCCTGCAAAGTGCTGCCCTAGGCCTGGGCCTTGTTGGCCTAGGCCAGGAAACAGCATTGCTGCTCGCACCAAAATGACCTTCAAATTCCAGGCTCCAGATTTACCACTAGTGCATATTTTACCTGCACAATGCATATTAACCAGTAGCTCTGTTCTGTACCATGTAAGTCATTCAAAAAAAATGTTTCCATTGTGAGCCAAATTAAAGCTACCCGAGCTTAAAAAATAAAATATGCAGCCCAGCCCAGCAAAAAAGACACTTCCACTGCAATTATTTTCTTCAATCCAGCACTGTCCCCTGCAAGAGGTCCGCTCCTCCACCATATGGTGGTCTTCTTCCAGGCTGAATGATAGGCAACCCATTTCCTGGGAGCCCAGGCTGTCACGAACAAACTCATCACCACACCTGGGCTTGTTAGCCTGGGCCCACAATGCTACTGCATTGAATGATGTTTACATGTTATTAACCACTTAACCCCCGGACCATATTGCTGGTCAAAGACCAGAGCACTTTTTGTGATTCGGCACTGCGTCGTTTTAACTGACAATTGCGCGGTCGTGCGATGTGGCTCCCAAACAAAATTGGCGTCCTTTTTTTCCCATAAATAGAGCTCTCTTTTGGTGGTATTTGATCATCTCCGCGGTTTTTTAATTTTTGCGCTATAAACAAAAATAGAGCGACTATTTTGAAAAAAATACAATATTTTTTACATTTTGCTATAATAAATATTCCCAAAAAAGATATAAAAAAACATTTTCCTGACGCCAGACATGGCAGCATACCTATGATATAGCCCCGCCCCTATATCCACCCACAGGACACGTTTAACTCTCTATAAAACTCTGACTGAGAGCTACCTCCCCCATTCTCCTTTTCGTCCTCAAAGATCAACCTACAGACTGTTTCATTCAGGATAAGCCCTTACCTGCCGACTATGTCGAAGTTACGGCTGGGTTCAGCCTCTCCCAATTCGAGGTCCCACATCTTAGGCACGCTAAATGCACCAACAAGGTGGGGAACCCCTTCTGGTGGTCTTCTGGGGTTGAGGTGTTCTCTAATCAGAGACGACAGTCCTCCTTTGGCATTGCTGGTGATGGAGTCTGATTTTAGCAAGCTGGGACTGCATGATGACTTCTTTCCTATGGAAGCCCTTTCCAAGTCTGTCAGTTTCTTTCTTGTTCTCATGTCTTTAAAGGCCCTATACACACTGCAACTTTTGTTGTCTGATTTCCTTTAGAGTTGCCAGGACCATGTGGTGCCTGCCTGATTGCATACAGGTTGAGGCTTTAGGCTTTGGCCTCATGTTGTGTGGTTTTGATAAATCTCAAGAAAAAAAAAAAAATCTGCAGAAGATTGTATGGTGTGTAGCCAGCTTAACCACTTCCCGACCGCCCACCGCAGGTATACGTCGGCACTTTAGAGATGGATATCTCGGTAACGGCAGCAGCTGCTGCCACAACCGAGATATCCATCTCTTCTGTGGGCGGTCGGGTAAACGATAATGGCGGTCTCCGCGGCGGAATCGCCGTTATCGGTGGCGGACGAGCGTCCCCCCCCTCCCGCTGCGCTCCCGCGCTCTCCGCCGCTTACCGGAGCCGTCGGTAGCGGCGGAGGCGATCGGGTGCGCTCGTCTGGTCAGCGGGGATGCGAGTGAGGGAAAAAATTTCCCTCGTCCATCCCCGTAGCTCTGCTGGGCGGAAGTGACGTCAAACGTCAGTTCCAAACAGCGTCTTAAAGAGACATTTTTTTTTAAATGTCATTTGAAAAATGACATTTAAAATTTTTTTTTTTTTTTTTGCATTTTAGCCTAAATATGAGATCTGAGGTCTTTTTGACCCCAGATCTCATATTTAAGAGGACCTGTCATGCTTTTTTCTATTACAAGGGATGTTTACATTCCTTGTAATAGGAATAAAAGTGATAATTTTTTTATTTTTTTTTATTTTAGTGTTAAAAATTGGTAAAATTAATACAAATAAATACGAAAACAAAAAAAAAATTTTTAAATCGCCCCTTTACGACGAGCTCGCGCGCAGAAGCGAACGCATACGCGAGTAGCGCCCGCATATGAAAACGGTGTTCAATCCACACAAGTGAGGTATCGCCGCGATCGTTAGAGCGAGAGCAATAATTCTAGCCCTAGACCTCCTCTGTATCTTAAAAAATGCAACCTGTAGAATTTTTTAAACATCGCCTATCGAGATTTTTAAGGGTAAAAGTTTGACGCCATGCCACGAGCGGGCGCAATTTTGAAGCGTGACATGTTGGGTATCATTTTACTCGGCGTAACATTATCTTTCACAATATGTAAAAAAATTGGGCCAAATTTATTGTTGTCTTATTTTTTAATTTAAAAAAGTGAATTTTTTCCAAAAAAAGTGCGCTTGTAAGACCGCTGCGCAAATACGGTGTAACAAAAAGTATTGCAATGACTGCCATTTTATTCTCTAGAGTGTTAGAAAAAAAAATATATAATGTTTGGAGGTTTTAAGTAATTTTATAGCAAAAAAAAATGTTTTAGTCTCGTAAACACCGAATCTGAAAAACAGGCCCGGGGCTAAAGTGGTTAAAGGTGTCCTTTTGTGTGGATGGGTGTTGGCCTTTCCTAATTGTATTAGACTAGAGGTGAGAGAGGACTGAGTCTCAGGTGATAGAATTGCAGGGAGCAGATGGACAGGTAAAGAATGTCTTTTCTATTCAAGCATCCAGAGAGGAAGCATCTCCTTCTGAGGTAAGTCGTATCTATCCTAGTAATGGGGATATATGGGGGGGGGGGGGAGTAAGGAGCAATGTATTATTAGGGGATGGGGGTTTTTGGTTTTTGCCAGATTTATTTTGTTTAAATTATTACTATTTGTAAAAAAAAAAAAAAAAAGGATATAAGTATATATTTTTCTCTTTCACTTCCTTTATTTCTGTGGTCATGCAGTCCCCCATGCATCTTTCAGTAACTCCCATCAGCATGAGCCTACTGCCACATAACAAAGACCACCCCCACTTTCAGGCAAAGGGCCAACTTTTGGTAAGTAAGAAGACGTGGGAGAAAAGAGTGCATTGAGCCCTGACGAGCGTGCCTTCTTATCTGTTGCAACCCCGGCCGCTCACACCCGCTCAAGGAGGTCCAGAGGCCCTCTCTGGATCATCAGGATTTTCAGGGCGGAAGATGTCTCCTCCAGTCCTGGCAGACCCCAGTACAAAGGGTGCAAATGTACGCTTAAGAGAACGCACACAGCTTCTCCTCTGAGGGCTCAGCGCCCGAAAGGCAAATGTTGGTCATATGGAGATGACCCTATGCCTGGAATGCTACTTTGCAGTGACTGCTTCAGGCAGCTTGAAAGAGACCAGAAGTTTGAGAGTCAGCAGGTGTCAACCTTGCTCAGCAAAATAGTCCCCAACCCCCTGGCTGAATTTTCCAATCATCTCCGGCAGCCAGGGACAGTAGTGGATAGTATGGGCACTACACCAGGTCTAAGCCCATTCAACACTTTCTAATTCAAGGGGTACCAGGCACTTCAGGGGTGTCTCCAGCCCAGCAGATTAGGCAGGCTAGTTCCCCAAACCCAGTATTATAGCCAACCTTTTAGGCAGAGGGAGATGATATTGCCTCCTCCTCATCAGAAGATCTGGAAGGTTGAGGCTTTGTTTTAAGCTAATATCCTCATTGAATGGAACCATGTGAATGGGCCGCACCCATGCGATTTGCAACATTGTGTACAAATCGCTCTTTGAAAATCGCATTGCATATACATTGGTCTACTCTAAGTGACAATATCAAATACCTCTGAAAGGTGACCTAAGCACAGATTGCTTTTCAGTGCAATGGCAGATCCTGCTGCAAGTGTAAACAAGCCTTTGGGTTCCATAGGAGGAATCTAAAGAAGCAGGTAAGCTACCTTTTTTTCTTATGACAGAAATAGGAAGCCTGTTTTAGGAGGAATGAAAAAAGGGAGAGAGAAAATCCTCCTCAGCCAATAGGTTGCAAAAGTTGTATTCACGAATGGGGAAGGATGCGACTCCTTTATCTACCCACCAACGGTGGATGCGGCAGTCGCCAGACTGACCAAGAATGTGACACTTCCGATGGAAGGCTCTTCCTCCTTTCACAAGATCCTTGTGAGACGCATTGCTTTAGCATCTGTAGCAAGTACTATGCGAGTGTGTGGGAGCAGAACTTGGAGTATGCGATTAAAACCAGCTGCCAAAGAGAAGAGTCATCAAGGCTCTTGATAAGATAACTTTCAGCGGACTCTACAGGTGAGGCAGCTATATACATCATTCGATGGTCATCCAGAGCCATCCTTGGCTCAGTCACAGCCAAAGGTGCACTGGGGCAAAATCCTGGACGGCTGGCCCATCCTCAAAGCAGAATTGCTGTAAACTGCCTTTTGATGGGAAGGCGCTGTTTTGCCTAAAATACTGGAAACCATCTTTTCCAGGGTTATAGGAGGAAAATCAGATCTTCTACCCCAAGATCGAAGAGCCAGAGGGGGTAATCATTCAGAGGAGCGCCAAACAGGTACTGCGATTTTGGAGGCTTTCGCCCATCCAAAGGGCGTCAGAAGGCGTTAGAGGGGTACATATTCAACCTTCGTAAGATCGCAGGAGGCCAAGACCCATGCGGCTAACCAAGATGCTCAGAAGCCCATTTTAACGCCAGGCCTGCCCAGGAGGCAGTTGGAGCCAAGTGGCTCAAAGTGACCCAGTTTCGGTAAGACCACTACCGAAGAATGGTGGTTTCAGCCCTCGGTGGCACAAGGCCATGTAAGAAAAGAAATGGCTGCGCATCCATGAATTTTGATTTTTCCTTTTATTGTTTAAAGTGATGACACCAAAGACACCAACACGAGGTCACATAGACACATTTCACACATTCATTTTGTGCTTAAAGCGGATCTCCACCCTAAAGTGAAGATCCGCTGATCCGAACACTCCCCCCCTCCGGTGTCACAATTGACACCTTTCAGGGGGGAGGGGGGTGCAGATAGACACGTATCTGCACCCACTTCCGGCCCAGCATTCATGGGCAAAAGACGGGCATTACATCACATCCCGTCTCCCGCCCGTTGTGTGCTGGGAACACTCGGCTCCCAGCACACAGCTGGAGCCAATTCGCGGGCGCAGCGCGACTCGCGCATGCGCCGTAGGGAACCGGGCAGTGAAGCCGCAGCGCTTCACTTCCTGGTTCCCTCACCGTGGATGGAGGGGGGAGCAGCAGGGTGACGAGCGATCGCTCATCCTCTGCTGCGGACGCCGCTGGACTCCAGGACAGGTAAGTGTCCTAATATTAAAAGTCAGCAGCTGCAGTATTTGTTGCTGCTGGCTTTTAATATTTTTTTTTAGCTGAACCATCCGCTTTAATCATTACCTATGGCAAGGTCGTTATTGGTTGTTTAATCGGCAGCCTCCAGAACTACGTCAAGAGGCTGAATCAATTTATACGGATAGACTCAAGAGGGAGTCTCTCCATACCATAAACCCAGTTCAGTCAACAAGGTTACGGGAGGATTTCAGTGGACCTGCAGTATATCTATCAGCATGTCCCGATCCTTAAGCCATACCAACCGTTTTGAGTTGAGGGGCAAGCATTGCCCAAACTAGCTGGTGCCTATGCAGAATATGCTCTACCTAGGGGCCCGATTTAATACTCAGGCAGCCTTAGTTTCTTGCCATCTCAAACTCCCCAAAGTCAGGGAGATTTTCCAACAGGCGTTGGCTGCACCAGTGATGTCAGCATCTCAGTGCATGAGTCCTCTCGGGACAATGGCTTCTTGTATTCTGATGATCCTCTGGGCTCACTGGAAACTCAGTTTTCCAACAAGGCTTCCTGATGCAGTAGAAGCGTTTGTCTAGCCGGAGGCACCAGAGTTCAGATGCCAGCACGGCAGGGTGGGGCTCCACCTGCGAGCATCTCAGGATCCAGGGCAGGTGGGAATTTCCCACTTAGGGCCTAGTTTCCAATATTCTGGAACTCCTACCAGCATTGACATTGAACACTTTACTGCCACACATATAGGGTCTGCCAGTCCTACTCTTTCTGGACCACATGGCAGCAGTCCTATATACAGCAACAAGGTGACATGCACAGCCATTCCCTCTTGAGAGAGGTGGAACCAATCATGACTTTGGCCCAGCAATATCTCCCAGATTTGAGGGCCATATATCTTCCAGCCTATCAGAATTTGGAAGCTGATTGTCTATCTGGGCAATTCAAGGATCCCAAAGAATGATCCCTTCACCCCGAAGTGTTCCAAGGGATCATCCACGAGTGGTGGTTACCACAACTGGATCTGTTTTGCCTCATTGGCCTACTACAAGGGGAACCAGTTCCTCTCGCGCTACACTCATCCATTAGTGGAGGGGACAGATGCCTTTACCAATCCTTGGGTTGGGCAACTGGCCTATATCTTCCCTCAAGGATTTTTAGGAGTAAAGAAATTAATGAGATTTGACAGTCATCACAGGTTTTCCTTACTGGCCTCACAGACCATGGGTCTCTCTGGCAATGGGTATCAGCGTGTGCACACCAATCACTCTGCCAGTGACTCCTCATCTCCTCGTATCTGAGGGAGATGCACTACATCGGCAACCATCACGACTAACTTTAGCAGCCTGGAAATGATAAGGCAGAAGTTACAAGAGTTACCCAGATGTTTTCCAAAAGGGGATTAGAACTTTGCAGAGTTCTTTGAAGGGTCAACCAATGCCATCTACTCCAGAATATGGATTAGGTTCACAAGCTTGCAGCTGGGCATCAGTTTGACCCTCGGGACCCAAATTTATCTTAAATCCTGTCTTTTTTTCTGAATCGGATTTGGAGCTCAGTTTGCTTAAGGGGAACATTTCCGTCATCTTGGCTTTTACCCAAAAGAAATGGGCAGCAAACCTGCTGATGGATCACTTCATGGGAGGTACTTGGACTTGGACGCCCTCCCAAAAGAAATAGGTTCCCTTAATGGGACCTGGCAGTAGTCCTCAATTTTCTAGCAAACCCTCATTGTACTCTTGACAGAACACTGTTCTTTATGGGAGATCTCCTTGAAATCGGCTTCTCTATTAGCCATGATTTCGGGGGGAAAGTGCGTTGATTCCAAAATTTGGGGCGGTTGAGCCTTATTCCATGTTCTTCCCAGACAGGGTTGGGCTAAAATCATTTTGTTCCAAAGCGTGACATCCATGTTTTGTCTTTCCAGTGAATGGGTGCTTCCTGCCTTCCCAGCACAATCAGATGCCGATCTGCACAAGTTGGACATTCCAAAGTCCTCAAAGCCTATCTCAGGCCACGTCTACATTCAGAATGTTTAAGATTTAAAGAGTAAGTGGCTTCGGCCCGAACCATCTCGGCCTGAATCGTGAAAATACTCACTGGGCATGTGGAGCCGGCAAGGATCCTCCAGAGATGGTTAGAGCTCATCGCTCAACCAGGGTGATGTCATCTTCTTGGATAGCACAGGCAGGGTTGTCTCTGTAGACAGTCTGCAAAGAGGCTAGCTGGTCATCACATTATATGTTCTTAATACACACAGGGTGGATCTAGCAGCTCTTACTACAGTAGAGTTTGGGAGGAAGTTTATTCAAGCTTCTTTGTCTTTTTTAAGTTTACGGCATTAAACCCTCCCTCTAGAAAGCTTTTCATGTATTATAGGTATGCTGCCATGTCTGGCGTCAGGAAAATTGTATCAAATACTTACCGTAATTTTCCTGTCCTGATGCCAAGACATGGCAGCATACGAACCCTCCCTCTGATCTTTGTACTTTATACGGAGAATGGGGGAGGTAGCTCTCACTCAGAGTTTTATAGAGAGTTATCACGTGTCCTGTGGGTGGATATAGGGGCAGGGCTATATCATAGGTATGCTGCCATGTCTTGGCATCAGGAAAGGAAAATTACGGTAAGTATTTGATACAATTTTCCATTTTTTTCCCTCAGTTTAGGCCGATACATATTCTTCTACATATTTTTCGTAAAAAAAAAATCGCAATTAGCGTTTATTGATTGGTTTGCGCAAAATGTATAGCGTTTACAAAAAAGGGGGTAGTTTTATGGCATTTTTAGTAATATATTTTTTTACTAGTAACAGCGGCGATCAGTGTTTTTTTTCGGTACTACGATATTATGGCGGACACATCGGACACTTTTGACACATTTTTGGGACCATTGGCATTTTTATAGCGATCAATGCTATAAAAATGCATTGGATTACTATAAAAATGCCATTGGCAGTGAAGGGGTTAACACTAGGGGGCAGGGAAGGGGTTAAGTGTGTTCGTGCTTGTGTTCTAACGGTAGGGGGGGTGGACTCACTAGGGGAAATCACTGATCTTCTGTTCATACATTGTATGAACAGAAGATCAACGTTTCCCCCGCTGACAGGAAAGAGAGCTATGTGTTTACACACATAGCTCTCGTTCCCGGCTCTGTAACGAACGAGCGTGCGTGCCCGGCGGCGATCGCGCCCCCTAGCGGCCACTAAAGGTAGGACGTAGAGCTACGTGCTCTCGCCCAGCAGTGCCACCGTCCCGCCGTATAACTGCGGTGGGCGGTCGGCAAGCAGTTAAGTAAGTAAGGGCTGCCCTCTGTTGCGGACAGAGAAAACGAGAAGGGATAAAGGCATAAAGTGGACCACTCTTTACACAATCAAGCCTAGTAATTACTACATAGTTACATACAGTGCCTTGAAAAAGAATTCATACACCTTGAAATATTCCACAATTTTTCATGTTACAACCAAAAATGTAAATGTATTTTATTGGGATTTTATGTAATAGACCAACACAAAGTGGCACATCAGTGGGAGGAAAATGATAAATGGTTTTCCATTTTTTTTTTTTAAATAAATATCTGAAAAGTGTGGTGTGCATTTGTATTCAGCCCCCCTGAGTCAATACTATGTAGAACCACCTTTCACTGTAATTACAGCTGCAAGTCTTTTTGGGGATTTCTCTACCAGCTTTGCACTTCTAAAGAGTGACATTTTTTGCCCATTCCTCTTTGCAAAATAGCTCAAGCTCTGCCAGATTGGATGAAGAGTGCCTATGAACAGCAATTTCCAAGTCTTGAAGTAGATTATCAATTGGATTAGGTCTTAACTTTGACTGGGCCATTCCAACACATGAATATGCTTTGATCTAAACCATTCCATTGTAGCTCTGGCCGTATGTTTAGGGTCATTGTCCTGCTGGAAGGTGAACCTCCGTCCCAGTCTTAAGTCTTTTGAAGACTCTAATGCCGTGTACACACGATCAGATTTCTGATGGAATAAAATTCGATGGATTTTTTCATCGGATATCCGATGAAGCTGACTTTCATCAGTCTTGCATACACACGATCAGACTAAATTTCAACCGTGCCAAAACGCAGTGACGTAAAACACTACGAGGAGCCGAAAAAAATGAAGTTCACTGCTTCCGAGCATGCGTCGACTTGATTCTGAGCATGCGTGGATTTTTCTCCGATGGAGTTTCACACAGACGATCGGAATTTACTATGGTTTTTTTTTTTTTTCGGAAAAATGTAATACATGTTCTATTTTTTTACACTGATGGAAAAAGGTCAGATGGGGCCCACACACAATCGATTTCCGTCTGACTTTTTTCATCTGAAAAAACGATCGTGTGTACATGGCATTACAGGTTTTCTTCCAAGATTGCTTTGTATTTGGCTCCATTCATCTTTTTTATCAACTCTGACCAGCTCCCCTGTCCCTGCTGAAGAATGTGTTCAGGGTGAGGTGCAGTGTTAGTTTTCTGCCACACATAGGGCCAGATTCAGGAAAGAGATGCGATGGCTTATCTCCAGATAAGCTGTCTTATCTCTGCATCTGAGGCCTCCTATCTATGCGACTGATTTATAGAATCAGTTACGCATAGATTTCCATTAGGTCCGACTTGCGTAAGTCTCTTACGCCGTCGTATCTTATTTTCATATTTAGGCTGGACTCTAAGTGGCGTTCCCGTCTAAAATATGCAAATGAGCCTATACACCGATTCCCATATGTACGCCCGGCCGGCGCATTTTTTTTACGTCGTTTGCGTTAGCGTAGGTCCGTCGTAATGTTACCCCTGGACGGTGTGCCGGCGTTTTTTTTTCCCGACGTTTACGTCGCTTACATAAAACGTTCGCGAATAGGGCTTTGCGTAAGTGACATTCACATCGTTTGCATTGCGTATTGATGTCGTGATTTGGAGCATGCGCACTGGGATCAATTCACGGCTGGGGCATGCGCAGTACGCTCGGTGCGGGATCGCGCGTTGTTTAAATAATATACTCCCCCTACCCGCCCAATTTGACTTAAGACCTTTTACGCTACGCCGCCTCAACTTCACAGGCAAGGGCTTTGTGAATAAAGCACTTGCCTAAAAAAGTTTAGGCGGCGTAGTGTAAATACCACACGCTACGCACGTTTAGAATTACGCCGCTCCTACCTGAATCTAGCCCATAGTGTTTTGCTTTTAGGCCAAAAAGTTCTATTTTTGGTATCATATGACAAGAGAACCTTCTTCCACATGTTTGCTGTGTCCCCCACATGGCTTCTCGCAAACTGCAAACAGGAGTTCTTATGTCTTTCTTTCAACAATGGCTTTCTTCTTGCCAGTCTTCCATAAAGGCCAGATTTGTGGAGTGCAAGACTAAGGCCTTGTACACACGATCAGACCGGTCTGATGAGAGTGGTCTGACGGACCGTTTTCATCAGACAACTCTGAACTTGTCTGATGGTCTGATGTGCGTACACACCATCGGACCAAAATCCAATCAGACCAGAACGCGGTGACGTAGAACACAACGACGTGCTGAAAAAACGAAGTTCAATGCTTCCAAGCATACGACGACTTGATTCTGAGGATGCTCAGGTTTTTGGTCCGATGCTTTTGTGTACTAACCATCAAATCTGTCCGACGGACAGGTGTCCATCAGACAGGTTTTAAAGCATGTTTTAAAACTTTGGTCCGACGGACAACGGTCTGATGGGCCGTACACACCATCGAACTGATCCGATGAAACTGGTCTGCAGACCAGTTTCATCAGACTGGTCTGATCGTGTGTACAGGGCCTAATAGTTGTCCTGTGGACAGATTCTCCCACCTGAGCTGTGGATCTCTGCAGCTCCTCCAGAGTTACCATGGGCCTCTTGTCTGCTTCTCTGGTTAATGCTCTCCTTGCCCGGCCTGTCAGCTTAGATGGATGGCCATGTCTTGGTAGGTTTGTAGCTGTACCATACTCTTTCTATTTTCTGGTGATAGATTGAACAGTGCTCCGCAAGATGTTCAAAGCTTTTTTTACAACCTAACCCTGCTTTAAGCTTCCCCACAACTTTATCCCTGAGCTGTCTGGTGTGTTTCTTGGCCTTCATGACACTGTTTGTCCACTAAAGTTTTCTAACAAACCTCCGAGGGCTTCACAGAACAGCTGTATTTATACTGAGATAAAGTTACACGCAAGCGGACTCTATTTACTAATTAGGTGACTTCTGAAAGCAATTGGTTCCACTAGATTTTAGTTAGGGATATCAGAGTAAGGCCTCTTACACACACATCAGTTTTTCTTCAGGTTTTTCTTTTCAGTTTACCAAATCCATCTAATATGAGGTCAAACCTCAAGAGTCTCAATTTGTATGCAATCAGGCAGGCCCTTGTACTACATAGTTTTGGTAAACTGAAAAGAAAAACCTGAAGAAAAACTGATGTGTGTGTAAGGTGCCGTACACACAGCAGAGAACCTCGACGGGCAGAACACATCGTTCCGCCCGTCGAGGTTCTCTCCCGGCCTTCGGATTCGGCGACCCGCCCGTCGGGAATGGCAACCAGCCATTCTTCCAGGCGGGCCGTCGAGGAAATAGAGAGCGTGCTCTCTATTTCGGCTCGACGGGCTTCCCGACGGGAAGCTCGCTGAGACCGTACACACGGCCGAGGTCCTCGCTGGAATGTGCATTCCAGCGAGGTTCTCGCTGATTTTCAGCGAGAACCTCGGCCGTGTGTACGGCACCTAAGAGGCCTAAAGGGGGCTAAATACAAATTCATGCCACACTTTTCAGGTTTTATTTGTAAAAAAAATTGAAAACCATTTAAAAAATTTCCTTCCACTTCACAATTATATGCCTTTTTGTATTGGTCTATCACATAAAATCCCAATAAAATACATTTACGTTTTTGGTTGTAATATGACAAAATTTGGAACATTTCAAGGGGTATGAATACTTTCTCAAGGCACTGTAGTTAGTCTGGCTGAAAAGACACAAGTCCATCTAGTTAAACCATTAGAAGGAAAATAAAAAATTATACAGTTAATCTAGAGGAAGGCAAAAAAAAAAAAAAAAAAAGCATGATCCAATTTGCTCCAGCCAGAGGCGTATCTAGTGTAAATAGCGCCTATGGCAAGCACTGAAACTGCGCCAATATCGAAACATTTGAAACCCATCTTTTAGATAACCTTAACAAAAAAAAAAAAAACAGTTAACAAAACTAGTGATATTTATCATCCCTTATAATACCTTTAGTGACATGTTCTTTTTATGGAGAAATCTGGGGTTTATTAGACCCCTGATACCCCCTCTGCCCTCCAAGGCCAGGTAAATGCAGAACCAATACTGGATATGATGAAATCTTCATCACTTAAGGCCTCAGTTTTCACAGAGGAGAGGGAGAAACTGATGTTTCTTCTTCTACTTTATGCGCTGCCAATCTGACCAGATAGAATGGGAGAGCCTGGGAGAACAGGGGAGGGCTGTGGCTGAATGCAGCAGGGATAGCGCTGCCATTGTCCATTAGTAAAGGTGCTGAAAAGGAGATCCTGCCTATGCTCGGGAGGAGGGAAGAAGAGACCCTCAGACCCTGGTAAGTGGTAAGTGTGTTGCTGCCCAGCCACTCAACAGCGCCCCTTTCATATGGCGCCCATGACACTTGCCATGGCTGCCATACCCTAGATACGCCACTGGCTCCAGCAGGGGGAAAAATGTCCTTCCTGATACCCCAAGAGGCAATCAGATATTACCTGGATCAACTTTTACCTATAAATATTAATTTCCAGTTATATTATATGTATCTACAGTAGGAAAGAACCAATATTGTGTAGACTCCAGCTAAACAGGACAGGAACACAACAGCTCCACAGCTCAGTGAGGTGGATTTTCTAAAGGCAAATAGGCTGTCCGCTTTGCAAAGAAAATTGCATCTGTTAGTTTATTCTCCCCAGAGCTTGGTAAAAGTAGCTTTGCTTTGTAAAGAATACCCAATCACATGCAAGAAAAACCTAAAAACAGAATTTTTGATGCACAAATGGATGATGGATGTTGGCTAAGCTTCGCCTCGTTCACTAAACTCTGGGGAAAAATCCCTTGCAAAATGTAACTTAACTTGCAAAAGAAAGTCTATTTGCCTTCAGTAAATCAAAATTCAGTTGCACTCTGCAAGAGTTGTTCCAGAGCTTATTAAAGAATGTAAAGCTCTGCAGACTTCAATCATCCAATCATCTGCAAGCAAATTTTTTTTTTTTTATCCTCCTTGCACGTGATTGGGTATTCTTTGCAAAGAGAAACTTTCCCTCACTTACTTCCTTGTTAGGCTTGTCGAGAATCTTGACAAGCTTTCTTTGCATACACACTGTCAAGACAAAATATCGTCGTTCTCAAACGCGGTGACGTAAAACAAGTACGACGGCACTTTAAAGGGGAAGTTCGATTCCACTGGCGCCACCCTTGGGGCTGCTTTTGCTAATCTCATATTACTGCGTGTTAAGTAAAAGTTTGGTGAGAGACGATTCACGCTTTTCAGCCTGTTACAGCGTGACGAATGTGCTATCATCATTACAAACCCTACTTTTACCGAATGCACGCTCCCATCTCATACTTTATTCTGAGCATGCGCGGGTTTCTAAGCATACACACAAACGTGTTTCTTGTCGTAAACCAGCCCGACGACGAGGAAATTGAGACTCCCGACAAGGAAAAAGAGAACTTGTTCTCTTTTTTTCTCGTCGAGTTCCACGACAGTTTCCTCGATGAAAAACATACACCCGACTGTTTTCCTCTGCAAAAAAGCTCCGCCACCAAGTTTCTTGATGGATTCTGTTGAGGAAAATGGTTGTGTGTACGAGGCCTTATACTTTAAAATTGGGTTATGTATTGTGTTTTTTTGCATTAAAATTGAAAAAAAAAAAAAAAATGTCCCAACAAATTGCATTTAAAAAACCCGCTGCGAAAATACCATGGCATAAAAAATGTAAACTACCACCATTTTATTCTCTAGGGTCTCTGCTAAAAAAAGTATATACTGTTAGGTTTAATTTTTTAGAAAATAATACAGATTTTTATTTATAAACAACAAAATGTCAGAAAAAGGCTGGTTAGATTCCAAAAATCGTATATCTTGTTATGTCAAAGAATAATACAACTTTTTTCCTTTCAACTCTTAAAAGTAAAGATACTAATGGTAAAATATGCAATTTACAGGGGTAGACAACTTTAGTACTTCAGCTGTTCAAGATTTACAAGTCAGGTGAGGCATTGCAAGACTGTGACAACCACAGTCATAACTCCCAGAGACATGATAAGAATTGTTTCACTAAAGCTGGAGTACTAAAGTTGTCTACCCCTGTATATAGTATATTTTACCATTAGTATCTTTAAGAAAGAAAAATAGCTGCACAAGGTTATTGTCACGTGGAGTGCTGAGGTATAGTGTGTCTCTGTGCTTCTACGGCTGGATTCACACCTATGCATTTTTAGTGCTTTTTGCAGATTTGCACTACAGTTCATTTCCCATGGTTTTCTATGAAAAAGGTTCTGTAGTGCAAATCTGCAAAATGCACTAAAAATGCCATAGGTATAAATCCAGCCTACCTGCAGGACTAACATATTGGTCCTGCCTCTTTTGATCTGTTATATTTCTATAAAATATTATTTAATAGTTGCATGTACAATAAGGCCACACATGGTTAAAGTATTACGTTAAGTAGTCAGCATCTTTTTTCAGCAAAGTTTAATAACTTGTTGCCTCGCTTTCTAATAAAGCAGTTCTTTATGTAGATGCTAGGAAGGCTATAACTCTAAGCAGTATAAAAAACACAAGAGCAGCTTGGGTGTTTAAATAACAATAGGATAAAGTGTCAAACATTAATACATTCTTTCCCCCATTGTCCTTTATGCCTTTCACTAATTCTCCAGATTGTATGTCTGGGAGTACCCACATTATTATACATCCAATATCTGCTTACCATTGCTGTGCTGCTTTGCCAGGTGTTGCTGCCAGTGGATTTCTAAGACCAGATCTAAGGACTCTGTCCAGCGAGACAATAAATATCCCCCCCAAACTAGTTATAAATAAACTCATGCCCACTTTTGGCAGTGCTAGGTAGGTTAGTCCCATCCTCAAACAAGCCTTTCCCTTGTCTCCAGTCTTGACACATTGTTGCGCAGTCCGATGATATGTGAGACAAAAGAAGATCTGAAGGTTACAGAAACCCAATGCTTCTGCAGCTCCATCCCATATGTGTTCTTATTTAAAGTAACAATGCTTCAGCAGATGGCTAAGAATACACTTCATGACAATTGCTGCTGATGTTACAGTGGTGGCACATACCAACTCTTATTTTTGTACTCTACATTTCACTAACGAGTAGATCTCTGTTTTTTATATTTCTTAATTTAGGGCAAGTAACAAATAAATTGTACTGATAAGTGAGCCAACATAACAACTTAACTATAGACTCCCAGCAGTCCTACTGTTCAAACTGTAAAAACTCAATATAACTCCTATCTATCTATCTATCTATCTATCTATCTATCTATCTATCTATCTATCTATCTATCTATCTATCTATCTATCTATCTATCTATCTATCTATCTATCTCTGGGCTGTCTTAATGAGAGGGCACACCTGGGCACTGCCCAGGGGCCCCAGCTGCATGGGGGGCCCCTGCACTTTCCCCAAAGCTGCTGGTCCTTGAGCCCACGCTGCCCCAAAATTGGGGGCCCCGTGATGGCACCGAGAGTGATAGATACACAGGGGAGGCAGTCTGCCTCCTACCTACTTTATGTCTGTTTACCTGCACTGTCATCATTGTAGGGGCCCAAGAGCATTATCTATCTATCTATCTATCTATCTATCTATCTATCTATCTATCTATCTATCTATCTATCTATCTATCTATCTATCTATCTATCTATCTATCTATCTATCTCTCTCTAGTCCATCAATCATCGGTCTCTAAACAGATGCAGGTAGTATTTTGCAGTTGATTTATTATATATTGCTGAATACCATTCTGGGCAATACATTTTTTTTTTAGAATGAATATCTACCTATTTCCCATCATTCTTCCATATCAAATATCTTGAACCACAGCTATTACTGTTCTCCAAGAATGTACCGGTAATTAAATACCTGGTCATCTAGGAACAAGGATAATCATATAACAGTAATACTGCAGCTTTCATGCAGTGCCTGGGAAAGTATTCCCTTAGCTCCCATTTACACTTATTGTGAATGTATCTAGATGATTTAGAGGCTTTTTTGTGCGTTGGTACATACAACTTGTATTACAAAAGATGTGCATATTTTTTGGCTTCGTAGAATTTTACAGTAAATGGGAATGCCAGACACATGAACATAAACGTGTTTTTCAAGCATTTCTCCGGTGTTACACTAATGCCGCGTACACACGATCATTTTTTGTGATGAAAAAAACGACGTTTTCTGTGAAGTAAAAAACAACGTTTTTGAAAAGTCACTTTTCAAAGACGATGTTGCATACACACCATAGTTTTTTCACAAAAAGCGAGGTTACGTTCACCACTCTTTTCCATTGAAGCTCGCTTCATAACTAGCTTCTGGGCATGCGCGGGTTGAAAAACGTCGTTTTGAACTACGTTTTTGCTACACACGGTGACTTTTTGTGAAACAAAAAACGACGTTTTGAAAAACGACACAAAAAATTCAAGCATGTTGGAATTTTTTTTTGGTCGTTTTTTTAAGACAAAAAACAACGTTTTGCCCACACACGATCAATTTAAATGACGTTTTAAAAAACAGCGTTTTTTTTCATTGCAAAAAACGACTGTGTGTACGCGGCATTAGGCTGCGTACACACGATCAAATCTATCTGCTGGAAACGGTTGGCCCGACCGTCCCAGCAGACAGATTCGATCGTGTGTACGGGCGAGCCGACGGATTTGGCCAGCCGACAGATTTGAAAGCATGCTTTCAAATCTGTCGGCTGGGAACCCGTCGGCCCGATATGTCTGTTGGTTAGTACGCTAACCTGCAGACATATCTTCTCGCACACGCGCCAAATGGATTCGACGCATGCGTGGAAGTAATTCACTTCCTGGTGTGGTGACGTGGCGGCGTCAACGTCACCGCCACGTCACCGACACATCAGCGCGCCGTCTGCCGGCGGGGATTTTGGTTTGATCGTGTGTACACGATCAAACCAATATATCCCAGCAGACAGATTTGTTCAAATCAGTCTGTCCGACCGATTTGAACAAATCTGTCTGCTCGTGTGTACGGGGCCTAATACAATATTTATTAGGACTTTTTAATATTTTTTTTATTTATTAGGACATTATTTTTAGGATCCTTCTGCTTATTATGAATTACCTGCTTCCCGACCGCTGCACAAACTTATACATCAACAGAATGGCGCGGCTGCGCAAATGGGTGTATATATACGTCTCCTTTAATTAGCCAGCTCCATGACCGTGCCTGTGGGACCCACGAACTTGATGCCTGCCGGTGTCCCGCGATCGGGTCACAGAGCTGAAGAACGGGATGTCAGTGTAAACACAACATCTCCCCGTCCTTCCCCTGACATGTCACTGATTGTCTGTTCCATGTCATCGGGAACAGCGATCAGTGACGTGTCACGGCAAGCCACACCTCATAACAATTAGGTCACACTTAACCCCTTCAGCGCCCCCTACAGGTTAACCCCTTTACTGCCAGTGTCATTTTTACAGTAAGCAGTGCATTTTTATAGCGCTTTTTGCTGTAAAAATGACAATGGTCCCAAAATGGTGTCAAAAGTGTCCGATGTGTCCGCCATAATGTCTCAGTCACGATTAAAAATCGCTGATTGCCGCCATTACTAGTAAAAAAAAAAATATTAATACAAATGCCATAAAACTCTCCTAGGCGCTGTAACTTTTGTGCAAACCAATCAATAAACGCTTATTGCAATTATTTTTTACCAAAAATATGTCGAAGAATACTTATTGGCCTAAACTGATAAAAATGCTTTTTTATATATTTTTGGGGGGATATATATTATGGCAAAAAGTAAAAAATATTGCATTTTTTTCAAAATTGTCGCTCTATTTTTGTTTATAGTGCAAAAAATAAAAACTGCAGAGGAGATCAAATACCACCAAAAGAAAGCTCTATTTGTGGGAAAAAGGGACATCAATTTTGTTTGGGAGCCACGTTGCACGACCGCGCAGTTTTCAGTTAAAGCGATGCAGTGCCGAATCGCAAAAAGTGGCCAGGTCTTTGGCCAGTGAAATGGTCCGGGGCTTAAGTAGGTAAATCATATATCTGAGTAGTGGTACAGTCTACTTTTTATTTTAGCCGTGATTTAGCCCTTTACCTCATACTCACAAATATGTTCAGTTGTATACAACTAAGTCATAGACTAACTAACAACTGTGACAGCCAATCACAGGTGGTCACAGCATTCAGATGATTGGGAAATGGTCTTCCCGGTTCACGACTGTTAATACGCGTCCCAGACCTGCGTGTGACAGTTCTGTCTCTGTGCTGGGAGTAGTGCATATATGAAGCCTCAGGAATAAAAACCCACCACCCACTTCAATGAGGTTGCATATATGTGTATGCTTAGTGGGAAGGGATTAATAATGAATTTTTACCAAATCCCAGCATGGATTATAGGATGTCTTACTGGTACCACTGCTTTCCCTATTATATTGTACAAGATCTGTCTTAATTGAAATGACTAAGCTGTACTTTCATGCATATGAGAAATATTATTTTTGTTACGTTTTATTGTACACAAAAAAAGGAATAGCACTTTATTATGGATTTTTCAGCACTGAATATTGATCAATTATGGATTTCATTTAGTAGCATTTAGCACTATGGCACACTAAAAAACTGTATACAGTGCCTTGAAAAAATATTCATACCCCTTGACATTTTCCACATTTTGTTATGTTACAACCAAAAACGTAAATGTATTTTATTGGGATTTTATGTGATAGACCAGCGATGGTGAACCTTGGCACCCCAGATGTTTTGGAACCACATTTCACATGATGTTCAACTACCCTGCAGAATACATGAGCATCCGGGGAAATGCAGTTCCAAAACATCTGGTATGCCAAGGTTCGCCATCACTGTGATAGACCAACACAAAGACGCACGTAATTGTGAAGTTGAAGGAAAACAATGAATGATTTTCATTTTTTTTTTACATAATAAATATGTGAAAAGTGTGGGGGGCATTTGTATATAGCCCCCCTGAGTCAATACTTTGTAGAACCACCTTTCTCTGCAATTACAGCTGCAAGTCTTTTTGGGAATGTCTTCCAGCTTTACACATCTAGAGAGTGACATCTAGAGAGCTCAAGCTCTGTCAGATTGGATGGAGAGCATCTGTGAACAGCAATTTTCAGGTCTTGCCACATATTCTCAATTGGATTTAGGTCTGGACTTTGACTGGGGCATTCTAACACATGAATATGCTTTGATCTAAACCATTACATTGCAGTTCTGGTTGTATGTAGACTGAGGCCTTGTACACACGAGGGAATAAATCCGCTAAACATGGTCCGACGGAGGGGCAAACGGACCGTTCTGGCCGGATTCCTTTGGAATTTTTCCGCCGGAGAGCTGTCCGTCAGATATGTCCGCTGGTTAGTACGGCAAACCAGCGGACATATCTGCCCGCACATGCGTCGTATCCTGTGAATATATCCGACGCATGCGCGCAGAAGTGTTTACTTCCTGGTGTGGTGACGTGACCGTCGCGTCACCGCGCTGTCCGCCGGCGGGGAATTTGATCCGATGGTGTGTACAGCCATCGGATCAAAGCAATCCGGCGGACAGATCCGATGGGAACGGTCCGTCGGACCGTTCCCATCGGATATATTCCCTCGTGTGTACAAGGCCTAACAGGTTTTCTTCTAAGATTGTCCTGTATTTGGCTCCATCCATCTTCCCATCAACTCTGACCAGCTTCCCTGTCCCTCCTGAAGAAAAGCATCCCACAACATGATGCTGCCATCACCATGTTTCATGATGGGGATGATGTGTTCAGAGTGATGTGCAGTGCTAGTTTTCTGCCACACATAGCATTTTGCTTTTAGGCCAAAAAGTTAGATTTAAGCCTTGTCTTACCAGAGCACCTTTTTCCACATGTTTCTTATGTCCCCCACATGGCTTCTCACAAACTGAAAACATGACTTCTTATGGCTTTCTTTCAACAATGGTTTTCTTCTTGCCACTCTTCCATAAAGGCCAGATTTGTGGAGTGTACGACCAATGGTTGTCCTGTGGACAGATTCTCCCACCTGAGTTGTGGATTTCTGCAGCTCCTCCAGAGTTACCATGGGCCTCTTGGCTGCTTCTCTGATTATTGCTCTCCAGCCTGTCAGTTTAGGTGGACGGCTATGTCTTGGTAGGTTTGCAGTTGTGTCATACTCTTTCCATTTTCAATGATGGATTAAACAGTGCTCTGTCGGATGTTCAAAGCTTGAGATATTTTTAATTACCTAACCCTGTTTTAAACCTCTCCACAACTTTATCCCGGACCTGTCTGGTGTGTTCCTTGGCCTTCATGATGCTTTTTGTTCTCTGAGATTCTCTAACAAACTTCTGAGGGCATCTCAGAACAGCTGTATTTATACTGTGCTTAAATGACACACACAGGTGGACTCTATTTACTAATCAGGTGACTTTTGAAGGCAATTGGTTTCACTGGATTTTAGTTAGGAATAAAGACGGTTGAATACAAATGCACTTTACACTTTTCAGATATTTATTTGGGAAAATTTTTGAAAACCATTTATCATTTTCCTTTGACTTCACAATTATGTGTCACTTTGTGTTGGTCTATCACATAAAATCCCAATAAAATACATTTAAGTTTTTGGTTGTAACATGACAAAATGTGGAAAATTTCAAAGGGCATAAATACTTTTTCAAGGCACTGTATATCTTTTGATATAGATGCGGCAGCAGATGGTGATATTAGGGAAGTTCAGATTTAGCATGTATTATCACTTGGGTGAAGTTGGTAAAAAAAAGAGATGAAATATTTGATCTTATGCTTTTAAATTCACTATTTAAAAATATGTAATACTTTTGCTAACTATTCTTAGAATTCTGTTTAACAATAAAATGCTCTGCTAGAAGGTCCAGGCTTGCCCAAGAGACAGGAAACAAGGATTTTGCATGGGAGAGCTACCCACTCTCTGTATCAGATATATGGCATTAGGAACATTTTATACTTAGCATGCTAGGGCAAACACCAAGCCTTCTGTTATTTGATCCATAAAGCTATTTACACAGAACTCACTAATTCATGTAGAATGTCTGGCATGAATGTGCTTTATAGCTTACTCCGTAGGCATGTGGGTGGTACTACAGCAAGGATAAGCTATGAAATATGTAGCTGTTGATGTCTTTTTTTTTATATATTGTCAAAGGTATTGGGACACCTGCCTTTACACGCACATGAACTTTAATGTCATCCCAGTCTTAGTCCAAAGGGTTCAATATTGCGTTGGCCCATTTTTTGCAGCTATAATAGCTTCAACATTTCTGGGAAGGCTGTCTGCAAGGTTTAGGAGTGTGTCTATGGGAATGTTTGACCATTCTTCCAGAAGGACATTTGTGAGGTCAGGCACTGATGGGGATGAGAAGGCATGGCTTGCAGTCTCTGCTCTAATTCATCCCAAAGGTGTTCTATCAGGTTGAGGTCAGGACTCTGTGTAGGCCAGTCAAGTTCTTCCACCCCAAACTCGCTCATTCACACTATTATGCCAAAAGTATTGGGCCACCCCTCCAAATCATTTGGTGGAGGGGGGATTATGGTGTGTGGTTGTTTTTCAGGGGTTGGGCTTGGTCCCTTAGTTTCAGCAAAGGAAACTCTTAACACGTCAGCATGCCAAGATATTTTGGACAATTTCACATGACAGAGAAGCGTGGTGACGTCATTAGCGCGGCGCCCGTACGTAGGCGACGCATGAATAGCAGCTCACTGATGGAGAGGGGGAGAGGGGTGGATCCTGAGGCAGGGAAGGTGTGTGTTCCCGCCGATCTGAGGATCAGCCATACTCCAGGAGAGGGGCGGTGCCAAGCACACAGAGTCTGTAACAGACAGAAACGCCCCTATGCCTGTTTGTATATGGCGTGGGTTTATGCAAGGCGGCGCTGTCCGTCCCACTAACAACACGCACATCCCACAGACACAGGAACATAGGGAAAAACACCCCCGCCAACAAACATATGTATATAGAATGTACGGAGAAAGGAAAAAAGAAATTGGACGTGCCATGGGGGTAAACATAGGAATCAAAAATAGAGTAGAGCATATATATGGAGAAAAAACAATCTATATCTACAGCAGTGGGGACGTCATCATATATCAGATGTGAGTGGCCGATTACAGGAAAGATAGTTTGAGTGCAGTCACTAAAAATAGCCACAAGATGGCAACAGTAGATATCAAAAACTGAGAACTTGGATTATTCAGCAACCATTGGTACAGGTAGAGATCCCGAGCGCACACAGACAATCAGTGAATTAAGAAATTGGAAATTATTTTTTAAATCAAGATACTTATAAAAAGAATATAAAATATATCAAAACTGTGACAATTCTCTGATATAGTAAGATACAGGTATAGTTTAATTTACATACATTTGAGCAAGTGAACAAAAAATAGGAGATCAGAACATATAAATACAACATAAGCAAACCTATATATATAGTGTCTCTATGTGTCTAATGTTTTTCTACAATATAGGGGCATCTATAGTGGCGAATCTGTTCTTTGTAGAGTCTTGGCAGATTTTTCCGGATAGTTGAGGTTAGTATTTTTATTGGTGGCATGTATTCCATTCTCATATTCAGGCGTGATGTAAATTACATAGAATGAAAGCCCAAGAGAGAAGGGGGAGGACTTAGTGGCGAAGTTCTGAAATTTCTAGGGATTAAGGAAGGGTTTGAAACTCAGGGCATCATTGAGGCCAGGGAACGTATTGGCCTTTAGTCTATGGATCCAGCGTGTTTCACATTGTAAAACACGTTGGTCAAAATTACCCCCTCTCGGATCCTCATATATACTCTCTAGGGCATTGAATTTAAATACATGGGGTTCGTACTGGTGTCTAAAAGCTATATGGTAACCCATAGTAGTGTTAAGAAGACCGTTGGTCGCATAGTAGATGTGGTCCTTAATGCGTTTCCAGAATGGTCGTATAGTTTTACCAACATAATAGCTTCCACACTGGCATTGGATCAGATATATGACCCCCTTGGTCTGGCAGGTGATGTGTTGTTTGATAGTATGTCTTTGCCCATTAGGCAGGAGTATAGTGGTGCCCACTGACACAAAATCACAATAATTGCATTCACCGCATCTATATAGGCCGGGAAGATCTCGTTTTACGTCACTCGATCTACAGTATGTACTTGCGACCAGGCGATCACGAATCGATCTTGCCCGCCTGAAAGTGATTTCAGGTCTAGGTCCAATGTGTTTAGATAATACTGGATCGGAGGTGAGTATATGCCAGTGTTTATGTACTATTGTTCTAATTTCAGCATGCTGGTTGGAGTATGTTGTAATCAGCCGCGTTGCACTGGGATTGGTTAGTTTGTTATTGTGTGCTAGAAGGTCACTCCTTGACTTGCCATTGGCCTTTGCAAAAGCTTTTTTAAGGCATTTTTTGCTATACCCCCTTAATCTTAGTCGTGTATATAGGAGATCTGCTTCTACTTTGAATTTCAAATCATCTGAGCAGTTTCGTCGAAGTCGCAGATATTGTCCAAATGGTATACTTTGGATTAGAGATCTAGAGATAAAGGGGAAGTATTTGGGTTATATGTGTGTATTATGCAAGGGGTTCTATACCATCTGGAATAGAGTTTAAAGCCATTCTCCTGAGTCAAGACATTTAGAGATCCCATATGTATACGGTGGAAAATTCCCATTCTTCATTGGAAAAGGAGACATCAAGGTCTATTTCCCATTTCTGATTTGTATGATCATTAGTAAGTTCATAAGTTGAAAAAAAACATAGTATACAACAATGAAATCAGATGACTCTGAGGGGAGTTCTTAAGGCAAATAATTTCAAAGGGAGTTTTGGGTCTATACCAGTCTGAGCGTATATTGAGTTTATCAAAAAAACGAGTAATCAAATTGAAGTTAAACAGAGAGATATAACTGTCCGGATAAATGGTAAGAAAAGATTCAAAGGGGATAAGGTTACTATGTTTGAAAAACATTTCCGCTCTATACGTTTTTTTAAGAGAAGTATTAAAAGGGTTATTAGCGAATTGTTTCACAAAGACTTCAGGGTTATTGTTTAGTGGGGTTATAGGACTGTATACAGAGGAAATAGGATAGGACCGTTTTCATCGGACATGTCTGCTGGGCTGTTTTGGTCTGATGGTTGTACACACCATCAAACCAAAATCCCCGCCGGCAGACAGTGCGGTGACGAGGCGGTGACAGTGACGCCGCCACGTCACCAAACCAGGAAGTAAAATACTTCCACGCATGCGTCGAATCCATTCGACGCATGTGCGGACAGATATGTCCGCTGGTTAGTGTACTAACCAGCAGAAATGTCGGACAGACGGGTTTCCAGCAGACAAGTTTTAAAGCATGCTTTAAAACTTGTCTGCTGGAAAAACCTGTCTGCTCGCCCGTACACACGATCGGATTTGTCTGCTGAAACGGATCGGTTTCAGCAGATAAATTCGATCGTGTGTACGCGGCCTGAGAGTGTAATTGCCAATCTATGATGCATGTCAAATGGCAAGCCCAGTAATACCTTTGTATATCAGGTAAGCCAATGCCCCCCAAAAGTTTGGGGGTTATAAGTTTGTCCCATTTAATCCGTGGTTGTTTCATGTTCCAAACAAATTTGCTTAAAATTTTTCAAAAATATAAGCGGAATTTTAAAAGGGATGGTTTGTAATAAATACAAAATTCTGGGAAGAATATTCATTTTTATGATATCAGCTCTCCCAAACCAAAAGAAAAATCCTTTGTTCCATTCTAAAAGGTCATTTTTAATATTCTTAAGTAGTGGTACGAAATTTTTATCATAGAGATCTTCTAAATTTGATGTTAGTTTAATTCCTAGGTAAGTTATAAAGTCGTCTTCCCAACTGAAAGGAAAATTATTTTTACAAAGGCAGACTGTTTCAGCTGATAGGGATATGTTTAATGCCTGAGATTTTGTATAATTAATTTTTAAATTAGAAATGGATTGGAAGAGAGAGAAATCTTTTAATAAATTGGGAATGGTTATGATGGGGCTAGTTAGGAAAAGTAGGATATCATCAGCAAAAGCTACTAATTTATAAGTCTTATCTTTTATTTTAGTCCCTACAATGTCCTGATTGTTACGGATTTTACAAAGCATTGGTTCCAAGATGAGAACAAAAATGATGGGGGATAAGGGACAACCCTGTCTTGTAACATTCGATATAGAGAAGGCCTCCGACAGGCAACCATTTACTTTTATTCTTGCTATGGGAGAAGAGCATAATAGTTGGATAAGTTGGAGTATGCAACTTTGGAAACCTAATGCTTTCAAGGCTTCAAACATATAATCCCAGGCCACCCTGTCGAAGGCCTTCTCTGCATCAAGCGACAGCAAAAATCCGGGGAGTTTAGATTTATTTAGCCAATTATGAATGTGAAACGCTTTTATAGTGTTGTCCCTTGCTTCTCTTCCAGGAATAAAGCCAACCTGATCTAAAGAAATTATATTAGGTAATAAAGGGAGTAGTCTATTTGCAATAATTTTTTGCGTAGAGTTTAATGTCTACATTCAAAAGTGATATAGGCCTATAGTTGGAAACTAGGGGCCAGATCCACATACAATTCCCCCGGTGCAGTGTATCAGAGATACACTACACCGCCGTATCTTACCTGGCTCTAAGTCGAATCCTGGAAGATTTCATGCCCTAAGTTACGGCGGCGTAGTGTATTTCTGGTTGCGGAATTCAAATCGGCGGGTAGGGGGCGTGAATCATTTAAATGAAGCGCGTCCCCGCGGCGATCGAACTGCGCATGCCCTGTTCAGAAATTTCCCGCCGTGCATTGCGTGAAATTACGTACATTCCTATTCACGGACAACTTACGCAAAAATAAAAAATACATTGAAATTTCGACACGGGAACGACGGCCATACTTAACATGGCAAGTCTAACTATAGACCGGATAATAGCAGCTTTAACTATACGCCGGAAAAAGCCGACTAGCGACGACGTAAGAGAATGCGACGGCTGCTCGTACCTTCGTGTATCGCCGTAAAAAGCTCATTTGCATACCCGACGCGGAAAACAACGCAAACTCCATCCAGCTGGCGCAGAAATATTGCACCTACGATTCGAAGGCGTACGAAGACGTAAGCCTGTCGGATCGAAGCCTGAAGCCGTCGTATCATGGTTTGAGGATTCAAACTAATGATACGACGCAGGTAATTTGAAAGTATGCCGGTGTATCAGTAGATACACCAGCGTACTGGCTCTGTGGATCTGGCCCTAGGGTTTTGTCTTTATTTGGTTTGGGTATCATAGTAATATGTGCCTCCAAAAGATTTCTTGTGAAAGGTGAGAAAGTTGGGATGGAATTGAATGTTTTAAAAAAATGAGGAATAATTGAGTCAGCAAAAGATTTGTAGCTCACAGAGGACATTTGCCTGTTTTAAGATGTTTGAGTGCATTGAGGGTCTCAAGTAATTCAATTGGTTGTTCCAATTTGTTTGCCTCTCCTATGTTAATAGGATTAGGGCTATGGGATTTCAAAAATTCTAACATCAAATCTTTGCTCATAGTAAGTAGGTTAGGGAGAGTAGCACTAGGTAAATTATATAGCTTAGAGTAAAAAATACGGAATTGATTGGCTATATCAGAAGAAGTGTTGAGTTTCTTTCCGGTCTGGTCTGTGACAGAAAATATGGTATTCCGCTTAATAGTCTTCGAGTTCAGGGTGTTGGCAAGAAGTCTGCTGGTTTTGTTACCAAATTCATAGAAGAGTTTCTGAGAAAGGATAAAATTGCGTTTAATTTTTGCTTCCAGTATCAATAAAAGTTATTTTCTTACTCTCAGAAGTTCCTCGTGAGTGTCTAAAGCTAATGATTGTTTATGTTTGTTTTCTAGGAAATGAATTCTATCAGTAAGAGTTTTAATATGGGCTTGTCTTAATTTATTTCTTTTTGCAGCAATAGAAATTAATTCACCTCGAACAACACATTTATGTGCTAGCCAGACAGATAGAGGGTGGACATCATCTGTATAATTTTCCGTAAAATAGTGAGATATTTTAGTATTAAGGGCTGTAATATTAGCTGAATCATTAACTTCTTAAGGACCGCCTACTGTACATTTACGTCAGCAGAATGGCACGGCTGGGCACATCAACGTATATATACGTTGGTTCTAGTACCCAGTCGTGGGTCGCGGGAGCGCACCAGTGACCCAGTCCAAAGCTCTGGGACCCGATTGCCGATGGAGTGCGGCGATCGGTCCCCGGAGCTGAAGAACGGGGAGAGCCGTGTGTAAACACGGCTTCCCCGTGCTTCACTGTGGCCGCAGCATCGATCACGTCATCCCTGTTATAGGGGGACGTAATCGATGACATCACACCTACAGCCACACCCCCCTACAGTTGTAAACACACACAGTCAACACACAAATCCTACAGCGCCCCCTTGTGGTTAACTCCCAAACTGCAACTGTCATTTTCACAGTAAACAATGCAACTTAAATGCATTTTTTGCTGTGAAAATGACAATTGTCCCAAAAATGTGTCAAAATTTTTCGAAGTGTCCGCCATAATGTCGCAGTCATAAAAAAATCGCTGATCGCCGCTATTAGTAGTAAAAAAAAAAATAATTAATAAAAATGCAATAAAACTATTACTTATTTTGTAAACGCTATAAATTTTGTGAAAACCAACCGATAAACACTTATTGCAATTTTTTTTACCAAAAATAGGTAGAAGAATACGTATGGGCCTAAACTGAGGAAAAAAAATTATATATATTTTGGGGGGATATTTATTATAGCAAAAAGTAAAAAATATTGATTTTTTTTCAAAATTGTCGCTCTATTTTTGTTTATAGCGCAAAAAATAAAAACCGCAGAGGTGATCAAATACCACCAAAAGAAAGCTCTATTTGTGGAGAAAAAAGGACGCCAATTTTGTTTGGGAGCCATGTCGCATAACCGCACAATTGTCAGTTAAAACGACGCAGTGCCGAATCGCAAAAAGGGACAAGGTCTTTTAGCAGCATTTTGGTCCGGGTCTTAAGTGGTTAAGTAGAGTTATCAAGATACCATATTCTAGGGGTAATAGGTTGTTTCTTAAAAGAAAAAGAAACAGTTATGGGATTATGATCGAACAGGATAATGGGTTCTATAGAGGCATCGACAAGAAATTCAAGGTCTTTTTGAGCTAGAAAAAAATAATCAATTCTAGAATATGTATTATGAGGTGGGGAATAAAAGGTATAATCTTTAACATTGGGGTTCAAAGTGCGCCAAGTATCGTGTAGGGACATGTTTTTAATAAAATGTTTAATCTTGTGAAGGCTTCTATAGGATACATAGATGATCCAGTAGACATATCGATTAAGGGATTAAGAGTCAAACTGAAGTCTCCACCCACAATGAGTGTACCACTTTTGAACACTTCTAAGAGCTGAAATGTGTTTTCAAAGAATGGGATATGTGATTTATTAGGTGCATATATATTGGCCAGGGTTATAGATTTGCCATATAGGGATCCTTTAAGGAATACAAATCTGCCGTCTTCATCCAGTTTAGTATCTAGTATCTGTAAAGGGCAATGCTTAGAGATTAAAATAGAGACTCCCTTAGTCTTGGAATCAGAATTAGTTGCATGAAAAATATTTGGAAACCACTTATGTTTAAAAGATGGGAAATTATCAGTTTTAAAATGTGTTTCCTGTAGGAAAATTATATCAGCCCTTGATCTTTTCAACAATAAAAACAATTTAGATCTTTTTTCAGGGACTTTTAGACCTTTAACTTTTAGAGAATATAGTTACATTTTTTGTTGTTATAGAGATATATATTTATTAGGAGATGTCATTCTAAATACGAGGGGAAGGGTTACAAATGAAGTAAAAAGAGATAAAGGAATATAATAGGGCTGTGCAAATTAACTTTTAATTAATCGATTAATCTTTAATTTTTTTGATCGATCAAAATCTTTTTGATCAATTAAAATTATTTTGATTGGTACTCTCCTCTCCGCCCGCTTCTGGGCCTTCAGGGAGTTCCGTCGGAGATTCAGTGTCGTCACGGACACCAGCGGGGCTTGCCGTGTCCATCTGAAGGGCTCCTTTGCTGTGCCTTAATATCTGCATGCCAGCGGGACCTTACTATCTGCCACACGCAAGGGCTGTTACACTTCCTCTATCACCCTGGGATTCTACAGCCATCCACTGGGAGTTGTGATAGTTCCCTTCACGGGACATCTACATGCCGACGGACTGATGTTAACTTCTCCTCATCTGGATTCAGCAGTGGTATCATCGTACACATTTTTATACCGGTATTATACTTAGCTACATGTTTTCATGACTGCTTTTGTTACTGTTTGGTATTACTCGCACCATTTTTACAGTTTATTTAGCAACATCGATTTTATCTCCAGTGCAATATTTATTTTGTTACCTACTTGAAGACTATAAAAGTTTTAATGTTATTCCCATCGAGCGCTGCCTTTGTGTGTTTTTTGTATCCTGCTATCCATTTTTCCAGTGGTTGGTAGCTGCACTGGGAATCAGCCTGCAATGAGATCAGCTAAAAGTAGTTGGATCTGTATGTGCGTTATATTTAATCGAAATTAGTCGATTAATCGATTAAAAAAAAAAAAACTGATTAATCGAACACAAAAATTTTGATCAGTAACAGCCCTAGAATATAATGATAAAAGGGGATAAAACAAAAGATCGAAAAAAAAAAATGAATAACCTTAATCTCGAAAACGATTGCCGAGATAAAAGAAAAAAGAAAAACAGAAAAGAAAAAAAAAAATTCTGTTCAATTTTTCCTCAAAAAATAAATACGGCAAAGTATATAGCAGTCACCTCTATGCCACACTAATGGCAAAAAGTACTGCTAATAGGGGGTTGGAGTGAACCCAGTCAAAGATTTATACAGGAAACTCTAAGCTTTCCGCCGCTACAGAACACCACATCAAAAAAATCATCTATATATTAATTAAAAAACAAGAATAAAAATATATACCAATGTCATAAGTAAACTTGAAAATTATAAGTGTATTAGCCCAGCAATAATAAGACAAGTAACAATTGGGAATGTATAGCAATATATGCTCTAACAAGAGTATAATGTATGGAATGCAGTAGCATTGATGTTATAAAGAAGCAGTGTTTGTCAAGGCAAAGATAAGTCCTATGGAAGAAGTAAATCTGTAGTGGAGAAGTTTTAGTTATAAGTATAAATAGAGAGAAGAGCTGCATGCAAATGTATTATGAGAAGTGACAAGTAACATGTTAAGTTGTGGATTAGAGAAATCTTTTGTGAGGAGTAGATGGATAAAATGTTGCAATATCTAAGGTATAGGAATGAACAATGTGACTAAAAAGTAAACAATAATAGATGTTGTACAGATATCGAGTAAGTAATTCCAGAAAAGGAAATCTTTTAGCTATTTAAAATTAAATAACAAAGACATATCATGACAGTATGAAGAGGTCTTGAGAGGTAATACATTTTCATGGCGATTCTGCTGCTCGAGGATCAGAAGGCTGGTCCCCTGTAGTAGTTTGATATTTGTCACCCGAGTGAGAACGTCGCCTGGTAGGTGCGGTTTCTATGGTTTCCTCAAAGACATGGTCTCTTTTGTTAGGTTTGAAACGAAAATCAGCGTACCAATTAGGAGCTTCAATAAAAGGGATATTCATGGCGTCACAGAAATGTTGTAGATCTTCTGGGACAAGTAGTAATGCTGAATGACCTTGAGAAGTGGCAAATAGTCCAAAGGGAAACTTCCATTTATAAACAATATTTTTCTCACAAAGTACATCAAGCAGTAGTTTCAGGTCTCTTCTATGATGTAGTGTTATATTAGATAAGTCCTGGTATATTTGGAATACTGATCCCTCATATACGCATTTAGAGCATAGTTTAGCATTTCTGAGGATCTCCTCTTAAAGTTGGAAATCGCAGATACAGCATATTACATCCCTGGGAGGGTCAGAAGTTTTTCCTTTAGATCTCAGGGCTCTATGAATGCACTCCATTTTAATGGTGGACTGAGGCGGGCGACCCAAAAGATCATTAAAAATGGAAGTAACCACAGATGAAAGTTTATCTACAGCTACAGTTTCGGGCAGACCTCTGATCCTTAGGTTGTGTCGTCTGCTTCTATTCTCTAAATCCTCAGTTTGTCTGTGAAGGTCTCTCAGGTGTAAGGTATGGGAATCCACTTTGCGATTTATATGACGCATCATTACGCCCTGTTGCGCAGTTGATTTTTCAACTTCCATTAATCGCGCTGTAACTGCGCATACATCCATGCTAAGTTCAGCTATGGCTGAATGGCTGCTACAGCTATGGCTGCTGTAGATCATTCAGGCTAAGACTTTGTAATACATTTTCTGCTTCCCGAGTATTGTCTTAAAGCGGAGGTTCACCCTAAATATAAGATCTCCCATGTGATCCAGCATACTGGCGTCAGCGCCAGTATGCTGTTTTTTTTTTTTTTTAATCGCACACTTACTGTATTATGCCGGAATTTATTTTTTTCCCCCCGCGGTGGACGGCTCTAGTATTGCTCGTCACATCTTCCTAAAATACCCAATATGGACTCGGGTAATCTCGGCGAAAATGCGGCGCCTGCGCACAGACCTAGGAGCTGACTGCGCAGGCGCTGTATTTCTCCGAGTCCTATTTCGGAGGGAGTGACGCGCCATAGCCGTAGGACTTGGAGAAATACGGCGCCTGCGCAGTCAGCTCCTAGGTCTGTGTTCCGCATTTTCGCCGAGATTACCCGAGTCCATATCGGGTATTTTAGGAAGATGTGACGCGCTATACTGGCGCCGGTAGTATGAGAAAATAACCCAAAATGTGCCCAGATATAGCTGGATCCTCAATCAATCGGTATGAGTGGGTAAGATGGCTCACCAACGCTTCTATTAATCAGTGGATTCCGGTGGGAGCTCCTCAATTAAGCAGCCATCTTCCAGCCAGGCTAGACCATGCCCTCCCCCTGTAGCCAGTTTTCAATCCATGTACTCACCCTATGGTCCATGCCAACAGACCTTAGTTTATACAGTAAATGTTTATGGGGAACTGTATCAAATGCCTTTGCAAAATCCAAATACACCGGGGCCTCCCTCTATCAAGATGGCAGCTCACCTCCCCATAGAAGGTTAAAAGATTGGTTTGGCAAGAAAGATTCTTCATGAATCCATGCTGATTACTGCTAATGATACAGTTCTCATTACTAAAATCTTGTATATAGTCCGTTATCATCCCCTCCAAGAGCTTGCATACTATTGATGTTAGGCTAACTGGTCTGTGATTCCCAGGGATTTATCTTGGCACTTTTTTTTAAATATTGGAGCTACATTTGGTTTTCTACAAGGTTTTCCAAATAGCAAAAGAATTTTGGCGTACTCACCAAATAGCAAAAATATGAAGTCAAGTGGCATGTGACGCAACGTGTTTTGAACTGTGGCGGTTCAGTAGAGGAGGACCACATGCTGGCTATATATTAAACACATTGACTAGACATGAGCTTGGGCATCCTCTGAACTCATCTTTACCATAATTCTTGTTTTTTACACCAAGGAAAGCCCCCCCCCCCCACACACATACACACACCTTCCTAACCTAAAGCACACATATTTCAGTGGTTTTCCTCCTTAGCTCTGAAAACAGGCAAGAAACAATAAACTATTTGATGCTCCTGCCTAGTTTTTTCAGTACAGCGCAAGATAACTCATGTGCTTTACACGCATTAAAGAGTACAGTTGAACCTCAGATTACGAGCATAATCCGTTCCAGGAGTATGCTCGTAATCCAAAGTACTCGCATATCAAAGCAAGTTTTCCCATTGAAGTTGATGGAAATTAAAATAATTTGTTCCGCATTGACTTCAATGGGATGCAGTACCGAATGCGGCCAGAAGTGGGGGGCGCCAGAGAGCGCCAAAAACAGCCAAAAAGGCCCGAGAACACTTCGGCTCGTTTCCTGTGACCCGTACCTCAAATGAGGTACTGCAGGCCTATTTTCGTCTCTGCTCGGCTTCTGCGCCTCCGTACCTCAGGCCAAATAAGATACTGCAGGCCTATTTAGCTTGAATTCTGCTCATCTCTCAAACCGAGTCAGAATTAAACAAAAAAAAGTTGCTCGCAAATCAAAACGCTCTCAAACCAAATTGGGTATGCTTCCATCTGCAGGATCGGAGCAATGCGGAAGCGGGCGGGATCGGGTGTCAGCGGATGTTCATCCGCTAACACCTGCGATCTCATAGGACCAATTTCCCTTTTTCATCCGCACACGGATGGATGAAAAAGCGGACATACGGTCCGCAGGTGTGAAAGGGGCCTTAATCTAGGGTTACCTGTAGGTAAAATAGGATTTTTTAATACAGCTTACCTGTAAAATCCTTTTCTTGGGAATACATCATGGGACACAGAGCCTTAATTACTTAATGGGTTATGTAGTCACCACAGGGGATTGGACACTGGCAAACCCAAATAAAATTGAGTTCCTCCCCTATATAGCTATATGTCCCATGATGTATTCCCAAGAAATTGTTATAATACATCACGGGACACAGAGCCTTAATTACTTAATGGGATGCCCCATAGCAAGGGGAGGGAGACACAGATCAGAACAAGACCTCCATTGGGCCAGAGTGTCAGAACCTGGGCTTGAACCTGGGACCTCTTCTGTGTCTGGCATTGACTCTTCCCACTGAGCTCCATGCCTGATATGCTGGACAAACCTATCTGATCTGTCTTGTGTCTTGATTGCTGTTAAACCTTGAACCCCTTGCTCCTCCCATGAACTTCCTATAAAAGCCTTGTCTCAGCACTTCCTCTTTACCAGGTTATTGTGCCTTCTCAGCCAGTGCCTTGCTAGTTGTCTGCCCTGCTGCCATCTGTATTTGCTACCACTCGTGATTGACCCTTGGCTTGTTCTATGACTACTCTACTCTCTGATCCCAACCTGCAACCACTCGTGATTGACCTCTTGGCTTGTTTATTGACCATGCTGCTGTTTAACCCTTATCTGCTTATGCGCTATTGGACCCCAGGTTGCTCACACCCTGGTGGGACAAACCTGAGGACCGCAACCTGGTACTAACTCGCAGCTATATCCATCTCCATTATCAGGAGCTCTGGTGAACACCAGCTAGTACTTAGACTCTGCACCTCAGATGAGCCTGTGTCATCTGCCAGAAGTGACTGTCTGTATACCTGTCCTGCAACTGCTATAGCTACTGGTCTTCAAGCCTGACGCCTGATCGTGACACAGAGGATCTAGGATCTATACTGCTGCTTGCAGTACACTACACCAGAAGGTGGCATCCTCGAATCCTCTCGCATCTACCTGGTAGAATTTAGTAAATGTATGGACCGAAGACCAAGTAGCAGCCTTACAGATCTGAGCCATGGAGGCCTGGTAATGCACTGACCATGAAGCACAAACTGCTCTATTCGAGTGCGCTGTCACCTGAAAAGGAGGGATCTTTTTTTCTAAACCATAGGCCTGAATAATGACTTGTCAAGTATTTCTTGCAAGAATCCTTGGCCTTCAAATGTTTTAACCTAAGGGACCTATGTGTACCTGCAGGGGATTCAAGCGGGATGCTTGCTGAACAGAGTCAATATTCGCATCAATCCCCAGGTATGCACTTACTCCCTCCAGTCACGAAAACCAGGAAAGACATCCTACTCACAGAAGATAAATAAAAACTTAAAATTATGTTCCATTCACACTAATGCTTTTTTTGATGCATTTTGCAGAAATGCAGGGAAATTTTTTAACATGGTTTCTTATGAAACATGTTCACATGAATGCTTTTTTGTGCCTCTGTGATTTTGGAAAGGGCCGGGGACTTTTTTTCCTGCAAAAAGCAGTGTTTTGCACGTAATAGAATCCAATGGACCTGCATCAAAAACGCAAGTACTGTGTTTTTACCGCGATTTTTTACCTGGTTATAGCTGGTTGTTAAAGGAAATGTAAAAAAATAAAAATTGATGGCTAAAAAAAAAAAACGCAAATCGCTGTAAAAACGCACGTCAAAACACGCAACAAGCACTGCAAAAACGCTCAAAAGCAACATGCATAGGTGTGAATCGAGCCTTAGCCATAGACTTCTATTACCTGCAAGTTTGGTGTGGTTTTTGAAAGTGCACCACACCTACAGAATATAATAGGAGTCTATGGCAAAGTGCAGCTAACTTGCAGGAAAGCGACAGGTGAACCCGTGGTGTGGGTAAACAACAGTGCATCAGTGTGAAAGCAGCCTTAGGCTCTTTCACATGGTTAGTCCAACTCAATCAGACCCACCATTCACCTCTAAGGAGTGGCAGATATAAATGGAATTGTGTCTGTTTACAAATGCCTACCTCCAATCCGATCCTCAAAAAAAAAAAAAAGAGTTCAGTGGGCTCTATAGAGTGGGCTGCCATCCATCGCCCTGTCAATTAGGTGGCCCCCGCTCTTAATAAGGTTGGGCACCCCTGTCCTAATGCATAGAATGCATTAAGATAAAAAACCTTCTGACTTTACAACTCCTTTAACCACTTAAGCCCCGGACCAATATGCTGCTAAATGCCCAGAGGCGTTTTTTACAATTTGGCACTGCTTCGCTTTAACAGACAATTGCACGGTCGTGCGACGTGGCTCCCAAACAAAATTTGCGTCCTTTTCTTCCCACAAATAGAGCTTTCTTTTGATGGTATTTGATTGCCCCTGCGATTTTTATTTTTTATTTTTTGAAAAAAAAAAACAATATTTTTTACTTTTTGTTATAAGAAAAATCGAATAAACTAAATTTTAGTCAAACATTTAAGCCAAAATGTTTTCAGCCACATGTCTTTAGTAAAAAAAAAAATCGCAATAAAAAAAAAAATAGCTACCTAGCGGCAACAGTGACACTAATACAGCGATCAGAAAAATGATCGCTTAGTGACACTGGCAATAGGGGTTAAAAGGGTTAACTAGGGCGGTGATCAAGGGGTTAAAACTTTATTGGGGGGGGGGGTACGGGGCTACCCTGGACCTAACACTAACTGCCTGTCACACAAACTGTCACACTGACACTAAATGCAGTGATCAGTAAATATATGATCACTGCAATCAGTGACAGGGGGCTGGGGGGTGATCGGAAGGGGTTAAATGTGCCTATGTGTGTGGTGTCAGTGTAGTGTTGGTGCGACATACTTTTGATGTCTTCTCTCCTCTCGACGGATTGAAAATACCACCGAGAGGAGAGCTGACATCACTTCCTCTGCCTGTGTTTACATTATACAGGCAGAGGAAGTGCAGGGCGGGGAGGACGCGGATTGGCTGGGAGCGATCCGGAGGGGGCGGACAAAAACAAACAGCTGCCCCCTCATCCCGGATCGCTCCCAGAGCAAACCGGACCGCCGCAAGTACTGGGGGGGGTCCGATCCCCCAACCCACGTCTAGGCAGGGACGTACGCCAATGTGCCCGTACGTGCATTCTGCCAACGTATATGTACATGCGGCGGTCCCCAAGCAGTTAACTTTACAGCTCAAAGTCATGTTTTCAATCCACTAAAACTTTTATTGCAAAGATCAAATGAGTTTATAACAAAATACTTGTTGCATTACCATTTCAAAATACTGTATTTGTATATACGAGATGATGTAAATTAAAGAGGAACTAAACTGTATCTGGCCACTACATACTGAAAATGCTAGTTAATTCATTTTTAATATTCAAAACAAATTTGCCCATTCATCGTCTGTATGTCCCTGTGCTTTATTTTATTTATTTTGAGAAATCACTTTGAAAAACACCCCCCTAGCATTAAAAAACTGCAGTCATCCTGAGTAAGGGCAGATGATTCACGTAGCCATAAGGCGTCGGAGGGGGGGCTGGACCCCCGAGTGGTTTCCCAAAACAAAAAGCCCTGGGTCAAGGGCATGCACAATTCTATTATTAGCCCCCGAGCCCAAGCGGGGACCGATCTGACCCCGAGCACGGCTGATTTACATAACAGGTCTTGTCTTCTGGAGCCTGCAGCACCTATTATGGACGTCCCACTGGTACAATTCTGGGACCGTGGGACATGTGTCCATCATAGGTGCTGCAGGCTCCAGAAGGTGGTAACTACAATGCAACGCACCGCGTCACAATGAGAAGGTGCCCACTCGGCTCTTCTCTCCTGTCCTGTCATGGATTTGGCTGCTTGGAGTGCCTGCTGTCTACTCTACTGTGATGGGTGCACCGCACCCATGTCAGGTAGGTCAGTGTATGTCAGGTACTCAAGCAGCCCTCAAGCAGCTTACAATCTAAGGTCCCTAAGGGTCCTTTCACACGTGTGGACCGTTCGTTCGTTTTTTTTGGGTGAAAAACGGACCACAATGCATCCCTATGGGCTAGCGGACGTTAGCAGATGAGCATCCGCTAATGTCCGGTCCATCCGTCTCCGTTAAGCTCCGTTTTTTTGAACGGATGAAAAACGGATTTTAGCGGACAATCCGTTTAACATCCGATCCGCTAACATCAGTTTTTCATCAAAATATGTAATAAAAAAAAAAGTTCTAAAAAAAAACAGATGAAAAACGGATGTGAACGGATGACAACTGATGAAAAAACGGACGAAAAAACTGATGAAAAAAAACAGACCTAAAAAACTGTCCGCACGTGTGAAAGGACCCTTACTCCCATTCATACATATACATACTGATGTCAGGAATGCACTGTGAATAGTCAAATGCGCGCGCATTTGCGCATGCACAGGCAAGTTCTTATGGGTGCCCGCCGGGCTGGGCACAGGCGTGTGTGCGTACATGCATGGGAATGATCGGCAGATGCGCAGGCGCGCGCATTAGGACTACATTGGCTCCAGTGAGCCTTTATAAGGATAGCATCTGGCTTAGTGCAGTGCTGTCTGATTTACAGCTTTACCCTGTGTTTTGATCCTGTGCATGTATCTGATCCAGTTTTCGACTCGACTTCGATAATTCCTGCCTGTTTGCCTGATTTCCTGTTGCCAAACACGGCATGAACCATTCTCTGCCTGCCTTTTTTTTTAACTGATCCTCCGTGTATGACCTGGCTTGCCAATCTTCTGCGTTCTAAAAAAAAACAGATGAAAAACGGATGTGAACGGATGACAACTGATGAAAAAACGGACGAAAAAACTGATGAAAAAAAACAGACCTAAAAAACTGTCCGCACGTGTGAAAGGACCCTTACTCCCATTCATACATATACATACTGATGTCAGGAATGCACTGTGAATAGTCAAATGCGCGCGCATTTGCGCATGCACAGGCAAGTTCTTATGGGTGCCCGCCGGGCTGGGCACAGGCGTGTGTGCGTACATGCATGGGAATGATCGGCAGATGCGCAGGCGCGCGCATTAGGACTACATTGGCTCCAGTGAGCCTTTATAAGGATAGCATCTGGCTTAGTGCAGTGCTGTCTGATTTACAGCTTTACCCTGTGTTTTGATCCTGTGCATGTATCTGATCCAGTTTTCGACTCGACTTCGATAATTCCTGCCTGTTTGCCTGATTTCCTGTTGCCAAACACGGCATGAACCATTCTCTGCCTGCCTTTTTTTTTAACTGATCCTCCGTGTATGACCTGGCTTGCCAATCTTCTGCTTTCAGCCTGCATAGCTCTGATCTACATCCACAGAGTACCTGCATCCACAGCATACCTGCATCCCCTGTCCTGCATCTACATCTTACTTGCATCCACAGCATACCTGCAGTCCTGCATTCACAGCATACATGCATCCCCCTGTCTTGCATCTACATTTTGCCTGCATCCGCTGTCCTGCATCCACAGCATACCTGCAGTCCTGCATCCACAGCATACCTGCAGTCCTGCATCCACAGCATCCGCTGTTCCTGCTACTCATCTGCTACCACTACCACTACCAACAGATAACTTTGCATCTTTCTTTGTTTGGTGGATTGTTGATTGATCCTACTTTGTTTGTGGCAGATAATTCTTAGCTTAAAAAATTCTCTATAAGGTGTTTCCTGATCTGACCTGTAGCTCAAGGTTTCTGTTTTTTGGTGCTCTCTTCCTTAGTTGTGGCTCTTATCTTTTGATTGGCCCTTCTACATGTATTTGTTTATTCATTTTATTTGGCTTGACTTCTAGGCTATGACTGATATGAATTTCATTATGCTTTGCTCTTTGTCTAGCTTGCCCACACCTCCGGATGCTGTGTCCCTTAATTAACAGTAAGGAAAACACGATTTTGGTACTTACCATAAAATCTGTTTCTTGGAGTAGGGGACATGGGTCATTGTGTTTGTGATCTACTCCTCTATTGCTTTCTACAAAACTGAAGCATGATGGGAGTGGGAGGGGTTATACCTAATTGGTATAAGCCACTTGTTTCTGACTTACAGTACATCTGATATCGTGTCCCTTAATGAATTCCAAGAGATTTTCTTGTATAGTTGTATATTTTAGAGACTTTATAATTACCACTTACTATATGTATAATGTCAATCTTCTAAGTCTGTGAAATATGAGACCAATGCTTGTATAATTTGTTTAACAAACGATAATTGGTATCCTTAAAAAAATGAATGCTGGAGCGCGCATGCGCGGGCTACGGATATTGACGTCTGATCCGTGAGCTCCGCTACAGGCTGTCACCGCGGCGCCCACAGCTTGGTACACGGCTTCCCCAGGACAGCGAAAGACAGCCGGCTTGCTCCTCACATTAGCGGGCACACTTCTACACCTCCCGGTCCGCTGTTAGACGAGGTTTTAAAGCCGTTTTTTGAAGCTGAGGAAAGGTGAGGTAATTCCAAGATGGCCGCCTCACAGCTGCCTCAGTGTCAGAGATTCTAAATGGACCAGGACTGTGTGCCTACACAGAGGAGACCAACACTGTATATATTGGAATAAAAAGGTGTTTTATTTACAAAGGTGAACAAACAGGTGACGACAACCAGTGCACAAACAACACAAAGCATATATACAAGTCCAGGGGAAATGCCGTAATCATAAACCAAAAGCCAAGCCGGGGTCAAATACCAGGAGATCACCAAAGAATCTGCAGACAGGGAATGGGCAGGAAGGAAATGTCCAGGAGAGGGATCAGGTCGGGACAGATCGGGTCGGGTCAGAAGTCCAGAATGAGGACAGCAGGCTCAGGGTCAGGTATCAGGCTCAGGGTCCGGTAAATAGACAGATACCAGGGCGAGTTCTGCTTGAACTTGCCGGGTATAAATAGGGGCGTGTAAATTACGTTCAGGTCACACCTGAACGCAGCAAGGGCCAGGTGCTCCACACTGCCAGGGTCCATCCGCTGGTGGAGGCCCGTACTGCGTCCCAAAGGTGATATACCAGCAGGGGGAAGTTCCCCTGACAGCTCCGAACTGCCAAGAGACCCCTGCTGGTGGGACGCAGCACTGCAAGACAGAACATAAATAGCACCAGCGGATGGAACCTTTCCTGACACTTAGGTCACTTAGCTCCCTGTCCTCTGCTCCCACTGATTTAATGAATAAGCATTTTGTGACTGAATTATCCCCCTCATCACTGGGAGTTAATGCATCACTGCAGCACAGTTGCCTCAGCCATGACGCACGTCTACTAGATCCTGCTATCCTAATGGAGGACCTGTTCCTCAAGTTTTCAACCTTACTAGATAAAGGATTGTCTCAAACTGCAGCTAAAATCACAGGTGACTTAAAAGCGGACTTTCAATCACTGGGCTCTAGGATTGAAGCTATTGAAAACAAGATGGAGGAAACGATTGCAGCTACATCTCAGAACTACAAGCACATACATACACTCCAGGACCAACTAGATTTGGCAATGTCCCGCATAGATGACCTTAAGAACAGGTCAAGGAGGTCAAATATTAGAATTCGTGGACTCCCAGAGACCATTCTTAATGTGCCAGAGGCAGTGCAAGATCTAATTAAAAAACTCCTTCCTAAGATCTCCCCTCAGCGACTGAAAGTGGACAGGGCTCACAGGGCTATTGGGCCCCCTAGGAAAGATGGCTTCCCGAGAGACATCATTGTCAAACCCCACCACTACTCCGTTAAGGAGAAAATCATGAGGCAAGCAAGGCCTGCTCAGGCTGTGATGTTCCAGGGACACCAGGTACAACTTTTTGCAAACCTATCTCCATCCACTATACAGAGACGGAGATCTCTAAAGCCGCTGCTTCAAGCTCTAACCCAGAAAGCCATTAAATATAAGTGGGCCTTCCCATTTGCGGTCAAGTTCGCTGTCAATGGTAAACCTTATGCTTTTTCCAACCTTTCTGAAGGTGAGAAATTACTCCTACACTTGAAGCTCATTGCACATAAAGCTGACATGGATACTTCCTACGTTGGACAGGGATCTAACAAACGTGCTGTCCCTACCAGTCCTCAATCTCCCCTGTGGCTTAAGGGCAAGTCTAAGAAAGCAAGAGACAATAGCGCCACCTGAAGATCTGACTCTCCTGCTCTACCAGCGTATCCTCGCTTACCTTAGTGTTTGGTCCTGGATGGGCTGAACAAACCATTTTGGTCCTCTCCTTGATTTGACTACATCTTTTTGATGTTTTTCCCCATTTACCGTTCTGAGTCTTAGGAGCTTTTTGCTTTTCCTCAACTGGCTACCCCAGATGACTGTGATGTTTTCTTGGTCTTACCTAGACTTAACGGGTTCTTCCTATCCACCTTGTTACGGCCCTGTATCGGAGCTCTCCCTACTGATCCTGGGGAGGGCATCATGCATGGCCACCTATTTTGATCACCACATAATTTTTTTTATTTTTATATAATTTTCTGTATTTCTCTGGAGGAGTGACGCTGTTTCGTCACTGACACCCTTCTGTGGTCCCTGCGGGTTCCCCCCGCCTCATTTGGTGAGGTGACGGGCACCCGCGGCGATTGATTGGGGCCAATTGAATATGAATAACTCTAGAGAACTCTTTTACTGCTGTGTACCGTTTAATTGATTATTTGCTTGACATATTTAAGATTATGGACGCCCGGTTCCCGGCCTGGAACCACTGTCGTTGGACACCTGATGGTCTCCGAGGGTTGGACAGCTTGCTCCCGTTTAGGAGGAACTGACTATGGTCTCTATTCTCAGAGCACTTGGGGCGTCTCCCCCCCCGGCGCTCCTTTTTTCACTTCAGGGAGATCTTTTTGATTCTTTTCTTTCCTGTCCCTCCTTACCTTACCCAGTTCTCCCTATTTATTCACAAATGTGCCTAACATCTGTTATACTTGCAGGTTCCTTACTCCTTCGCCTTATCCCCAGGGGTACAGCCTTCGATGCTTCAGCTGCTTCTAGACCCAGAATCCTCCAGGACCCGAGACTTCAACGGGTGAGTGGGGGTTGCTTTAACCGAGGTGCTTACTCTGTGCTCCATGGCTGACACGCTTGACATTAGACTCCGCATAGCCTCCCATAATGTACAAGGCATCAACTCTTCAATTAAACGGAGGAAGGTGATGGACCACTACAAATCTCTTCATCTTGATATAATTATGTTACAAGAGACACAATTTCCTATCCGTTATAGCCCTATTTTTCTCCACTCATATTTCCCTCAGTTCTATTTAGCCAGTGCCGAAAACAAAACCAAAGGGGTGGCAATCCTGTTCTCCAGGAAATGTAATTTTGTTAAAATATCTGATATTATTGATCCTGACGGGAGATTTCTCATGGTGAAAGGCAAGGTGGGGGACCAATTATTCTCTCTAGTTTCATATTATGCACCTAACAGGGGACAGGCTAAATTTTTCGACTCAATGCTTAACACCCTATCTCCCGAATTAGAGGGCACCATTGTTTTCGGAGGTGACTCTAATACAGCTCTGGATCAGAGCTTGAACAAAACGAAACCTCCAGGGTCTAGATTGACACGTCCCACAAGAGAGAGCCTTAAGATTGCAAAAATTCTTCACGAATATGGCCTTGCTGACACGTGGAGAGAACTCAACCCCTCTAAGAGAGATTACACTCATTTTTTCTCATTCTTACCTTACATATGTTCGCATAGATCACATCCTCACCCCTTCTTCCATTCTTCCGGCAGTCCTTTCCGCCTCTATCAGGGATTCTGCATTATCCGACCATTCCATAGTGATCATATCTCTTAAGTTGGGGTATCCGGGAGGGACACGTACGCTTTGAAGACTGAACGAATCTTTGCTCTCTGACCTGGCCAGAGTCACAGAGATAGGAAAAGCCCTGACGGAATACTTTAAGCTTAATGACACAGGGGAAGTTTCCGCTGAAACGCTGTGGGCTGCCCACAAAGCCTTCGTCAGGGGTGGACTCATTCAAATCTCCACGCAAGTAAAGCGGGAAAAAAAAGTTGAAATAGACAAATTGGAAAATTTATATATTTCCCTTAAAGCTCTGCATAAAAAGGACCCTTCCGGAATCCCCACAAACCAACTTGACAATGCCAGGTTAGCTCTTAACCTTGCTCTCACGACCTGGGCAGAGAAATCGATCAGGTGGAATAAACACAAATTCCACACCCAGGCAGACAAATTCGGCCCCCTCCTAGCGTCTAAACTCACCCCTAAATCCAAGCTCCTTTCCATGTCCAAAATCAAAATAGGGGGGCAACCTCCTACGACCAACACGACCAGGATACTAGAAGCTTTTCAGGGTTTCTACTCACGCCTATATCATTCCACCACCCTACCTACTGCTGACTTAACCTCACGATTTCTAGAGGGACTTCCTATCCCTTCCCTGTCAACAGCCCACAGAGACATAATGGATTCCCCAATCACAGAGAATGAGGTGATGGAAGTAATCAAAGGTCTCCATAAGGGGTCGGCCCCGGGGCCGGATGGACTACCCATTCCTTATTACAAAACTTTTTTGGACATACAAACACCGCATCTGGCCAGATTTTTCAATTCTAATGCCAAAGGCGACCCCCTTTGATTCCCAGATTAACACAGCCTTTATCAAACCAGACAAAAATCCAGAAGATGTCAATAATTATCGCCCGATATCCCTTATCAACAACGATCTTAATGTCCTCACTAAAATTCTAGCCAATAGAATGGCAGGGTTCATCGGTCAATATGTACATAAAGACCAAGTAGGCTTTATACCCGTCAGAAAAGGCCCAGACCAAATTAAAAGAGCAATAGACCTGATATAGATTTTACAAACCAATTAGATGGGGGCGAACCCTCAGAAGGGATTCTTATTGTCACTGGACCTCCAGAAGGCCTTTGACTCTGTGTCCTGGCCCTATATCTTCAATATTCTGGAGCGTTGGGGATTTGGGGCCGGGTTCTTGGGAATTATTCGGGCCCTCTATTCGAACCCTAGAGCGCTCATTAGGATTAAAGGTCATTACTCCACACCTATTGATTGGATGCCCTTTATCTCCACTAATTTTCGCCATTGCAATCGAGACTCTGGCAATTGCTATACGACAGAACCCTAATATATTAGGAGTCCAAAGCGGGGAACAGAACCACAAATGTGCCCTCTTCGCGGACGACATCCTGCTATTCTTGACCTCCCCCATCTCCACTCTTCCCAACCTGTGCCGCACTCTTGACGATTTCGCTAAAATATCAGGCCTATCGCTCAACTTCTCCAAATCGCAGGCACTTAACGTCTCTCTACCCCCTCAAATGATGACGGACCTAAAACAATCCTTTAAATTTGTCTGGAGTAACACCTCGATCCAGTACCTGGGTTTCGCCCTATCGGCTAGGACAGAGACTCTATACGACCTTAACTACCCCCCTATCTATAAAAAACTGGAGGCTGATCTTATTATGTGTTCCAAATATAACCTCTCTTGGCTGGGAAGGATCAACTCAATTAAAATGACCCTGCTCCCGAGAATGCTATACTTATTTCGCTCCCTTCCAATCCCACTCAGGAGAAATCATCTAAAATCTTTTCAGAGTAAAATACTTAAGTTTATTTGGGGTACATCGGGGTATCGAATTCCGCAGGATACACTTTTTCTCCACAAAAGCAAGGGGGGTCTGGGATTGCTCGACCTTCACGAATACTATCTCTCAGCTAGATTGGCGCAACTTTCCACCCTGTACTCCAGATTTGATAAACCGGATTGGGTCAATATTGAGAAGCAAACTGTCCCCACTATTTCTCTAGACTATCTCCTATGGTCCCCTACCAAGTTCCACCCACCCATCCTTTCCCCAGTGTTGTCTCAGTCTTTTGCCATGTGGGACTACCTCAGACGCAATCCCTGCCTAACATCTAATGCTCGTCCTCTAGCACACATTTTTAATAACCCCGACTTTCCACCAGGCTTACGAACCACAGAGTTTAAGTGCTGGCTAGACAAGGGGCTGTTTCTGATAGGTCAATATTTTACTTCCAGTGGTCCCATCTCCCTAAACTACTGTATTCACACTTTGAAACTCCCTGAATCTGAGAAGGTCCACTTTAGACAAATTTCACAGTTTCTACATAGTATCTGGAAGTCCAAACCCCTACCCCCTAATTTCACTTCATATGAGATTTGGTGCGGACAAGCCATGGAGCAGAGGGGGGGCATATCGGTGGTCTACTCAGCCCTCACTCACCCCACTGATAAAACGTCTTATATGAAGGCTTGGGAGTCTGACTTTCAGAGCAGTATTAGCTTGGAGACTTGGCACAAAGCCGTCTCCAGATCATTCCGGGGCATTCAGAGTGTCTCCTTAGTGGAGGCAAGCGTTAAAGTCATTACCAGATGGTATCTCACTCCCTCCAGATTGGCTGCCATGTTTCCTGATGCAGATCCCCTTTGCTTTAGGGGTTGCCAGCTTCGGGGCACCATGGCCCACATCTGGTGGGAGTGCCCCAGAATCCGCTTCTTCTGGAGACTCATCTTCAACATGGTTTACGGAGTGACCGGTTGTCGGATCCCAAGGTCCCCCGATGTAGCCTTATTGAATGCCCATATTCCACAGCTTTCTAGGACTACACAAAGGCTGATCCACTTTATTTTACTTGGCACCAAAATTTCCATTGCCAAATCTTGGAAACAGCCCAGGCCGCTCATTTCAGTTGTTAAAAAGAAAATCTCATGGATCATGACTCAAGAAAAATTATCCAGCATACTGGCTAATACCATCGTGATGCTCCATGAGATTTGGGCTCCTTCGGCTGAATATGTTGGTATTCCCCTTGCCCCTGAACCTAATGGCGATTGACTGAATTTTTGATTAGGCACTATGCTTTCCCTCCTCCCTTTACCCCTGTCCCCCCTCTTCTTCCTCTCCTTTTCCTTCTTTCTATGCCTCTCTAACTATCCCTGTTTGTTTTTGTATTTTTAACAATCTACATAAGCGATTGTTGCATGGTTTCTATTTTCAATTTTTTTTTTTTGGGGGGGGGGGGGGGTATTCCTTGTGTGACCCTTACAATATTATATCTTTCTTACCCATATCAGTAAGGGTAGTATGGGATCGGGACGGGGTCTGGGGGAGTCGGGGACCTTGCTCTTAGCGCAGCATGTTCCCAAGAGGGGTGCTGAGGGTGTGGGTTCCGGATTGCCCTTGGGTCCGGGCCTTTTCTACAGGGTAATGAGGCTCCACATTTGTGAGAGCTCTAATATATCCCAATCAGACTGTTTTCCAGGCAGTCATAATATTTGAATTACCTCTCCATTGAAGGTTATTATTTTTTTCATTATCTTGTTTGCTTTGTATGTAAAATTGTGTGCGTCGCCCCTTGGGGCTATTGTAATTTCTGACGCTTATGTACTTTCTGTAACCTTATCCATAAACTCAATACAAATTTATTGAAAGAAAAAAAAAAATTAATGCATTTCCAATATATGAATTCCTGAAAATGAAAGTTCAGGTGCCTAATAAAGAGCTAATTCAGGACCCCCAATGTTGTGAGTTTAGGAAGCTAGAGCTTCACTCATACATAGAAATTGTATAAAGGTAACGGAAAGGCATTTCCCAAAGTCTGGTCACGCAGTCTGGCTTTCCTGTTTTCTATTTCAAAAGATGCAGTTTAGGATTAAACATTAATGCAGAAGCTCATATTGGTAACAAGAAACATAGTCACATAATACCAGTACTAACAGGAGATTTGAAAAACAGTAGGCATTAAAGCAAATCTCTGGGCAAAACCACCCATTCATTATTTTTTATTTTAGTCTACGGTCCAGAGCCTCTGCCAGTTCTGGGTGCTGGGGACCAGTAATCCAGTGCTGCAGACATATCCATGCTGGCTGATTCTCATCAGTTCCTTTGCTATGTCGTCATCATCTGCAGACTCTCTTCTGGACCCTTAGAGGACCCAAGTGCTGAACTTTCAATAGAAAGTGCCCAAGTCAGTGAAGTAGACACTCTTAGGCCGCGTACACATGATCTAATTTATCTGCTGAAACTGGTCCGACGAACCGTTTCAGCAGACATCTCCGATCGTGTGTACGGGCTAGCGGACATGTTTTCCCAGCGGACAAATTTCAAAGCATGCTTTGAAATTTGTTATCCGCCGGAGACATGTCCGTCGGATATGTCCGCTGGTTAGTACACTAACCAGCGGACAGAAATGTCCGCGCATGCGTCGAATGGATTCGACGCATGCGTGGAAGTATTTCACTTCCTGGAGTGGTGACGTGGCGGCGTCAACGTCACCGCCACGTCACCGCGTCCTCAGCCCGGGGGGATTTTCGTCCGATGGTGTGTACACGCCATCGGACCAAAATCCGATGAGACATGTCCGCTGCAAACGGTCCGTCGGACATGTTTGAGCGGACATGTCTCATCGTGTACGCGGCCTTAGAAGGACTCTGACTCTTGTAAATGGAAAAAAATAGAGAGGACTCAGGCTAGAGCTCATAGGTTACCTAGATTAGGACTGAGACTTACTGCTTGATATATATAAAGATAGCAGGCTGCAGAGAAATAATGTGTAAAAAAAAGTAAGACACATTAAACAGGGCAGATGATTGCCACAGAAAAAAACTGCCCTGACTTTTTAAATACATTTCTTCTAATATTTTTAATGTACGGTAAATACATTTCACGCTGTGACAATGCTCAATAATCTCAGCTGTTGCAGCAGTCTGTTCTTTCTGAATGGAAGTGTTAACTGCAGCTGTTCTTGTGGTTGTCTGACTTTCCTCCTTTAACAGGGTATTGTTATAGCTGAACCTGTTCTTTGATTTCACTGTTGCAAGCTATATAAAGCTTTGACCTTCTTAAAAGCACTACAATACATCAAGAGGACAAAATAATCTTTTGACCTGATCCCAGTTGCCAACAAATAGGCAAATCTGTCATCTATAACAAGGAAAATGTGAGCTTTGTCCATCATAGTGGAAGCTACTGGTTCTGTTGTAACTTTTCTCTTCAGATTGGATGACACAGTGCCCCAAAGCCAGCCCAGTGAGAGGATTGTTCTATTTTATACATAGAAAAAAACAGACCCAGAGTCACTTTTTCGATTTTTCAGAATTTTGCCAATTTTTTTTTCCCAGGTTCACACTGGGCTATGGGAGTGAAGCCATGCGAGTTTAGTTGAACTCCCAAGATTTCACTCCTGCTTGTCAATCCCGACTTCGGCCGCGATTCCAGAGACATCTGTGCAGTTTCTGTGGAGATGTACAAAAACGACTTTTTGAAATCAGTGCAGCACCGCAGATGTGGCGTCACACCGATTAGAACGGTGCCATTGCCAGCAAATGTCACCGATTTGACATGTCAAATCGCACCAGTGTGAACCAGGGCTTTGTCAGTGTAACAGCTCTGGTGAACAGAGTAAACCACAACTGCGGTTAGCAAGGATTCCAATGCATTTCTTTATGTGAGAATTCAGTATTGGACCCCAGGCGTCACTCCAGACAAACAGGAGTTTGGGGGTTCTCTACATCATCTCTCTCTTACATAAAGAAAGGTGTTGAGCTACTAAGCATGGACGCATTACAACACACGACCAGAGCTTTACGTTTAAAATTATAATATACACTTTAAAGATTCCAATGCACCTCTATATGCAAGTGATTATCAGTAAGGGACCCCGGGCGTCACTCCAGACAAACAGGAGTTTGGGGGTTCTCTACATCATATCACCTAAGCATATAGAGATGTATTAGGCCACTAAGGAAGTTGGTATGAAATACCATCAACCCTTAGCATAGAAAAGTTAGAGCAAACATGTCCAACAAGTTTAGGGCAAGGCCCATAAGCAAATAGCACTTATGTCAAGCTCGTAGTAAATAGGAGTTGTAGAGACAACTAATAGTTGCATATGAGAGGCAATATAGCTCAGGTAATAATAGTTGCATATGAGAGGCAAATATAGCTCAGGTCATTTGAGAGTAGATGTCCCTTTTAAGATATTCCTTAGCAAGCAGTCATAAGCACAACAGTCTACCCCAAGTAGTATAGTAATAGCCACAAGCCATAATAACCATCAGCAATTGTTTTAGGTGGAAAGTATGCAGAAGATGTTTCCATAGAACTACAAGTGACACAATTGCTACTTATCCATTTGCATGGCTTCAGTGTGGCAAAAAGGGATTCCGCAGTGTAAGGGTGTCAGCAAGGAGGGTCTCAAAGGTTGTCCCCGGCAATGGCAGTCTGTTGCAGGCTGGTCAGTTGTTGCAGCATGGAGAACGATGGCACCATTGTTTGTAGCGTGGCCAAGCTACGGCTGATAATAATAGAACGGTGTGCAGTCAGCACACCACTCTGTTTATAGTATAGGGCCAGCTGTAGTGCATAAGCACAAATTCAAAAGTTGCGGTGCACTTCCGCGTTTCACAGTGGAACGTACGCGGCGCTGCGCAAAGACGTCATTGCGCAGTCGCAGCATGTGCTCCACAGCGGAACGCACCAGGACAGTGCAGGAAGCGCCTGTTACAGTCAGTGATAAATAAGCACAATGTGTAACATAAACTATTACCTTCCACAATACCTTATTATTAGAGGTCTCTGTTGAAGTTGGAAATGAAGGAATGCATAAGGGCGTGACCCGCATAAAATCCCCGGAAGTGACGTTTCCGCTCCACTGTCCACTGTGCCTTACCCGGAAGTGACCTTGGTGTCTGCAAGGAGATGCTCGCTTTCTTCTGGATGGCGGATCACAGTGATAGCGCCCACTTGGGTCACTTATATGCTTGTTGATTTATGTTATATGTACGTACTTAGTATTAAAGGGGTCTTCTGATGTATGGGGAAGTTTGGTCATAATAAACAGGATTACACTATGTGCAACCATCCTTGTGTTTTATGACTTACTAGCTGAATACCCGGCGTTGCCCGGTCTTCCTATCTTAACCTTTTGGGGAGGAAAATCATAGTTATATAAATATAAATAAATAAATAAATAATAAATAACACAATGTTTAATTTTAGAAATTTGACAGATAAAAATATGAATATTTACTACTTGATTAAAGAGTATTGTATTTCATCACTTTTATAACATTTTCCTTTTCAGTTTGTGAATGTTGAAACAGAGCAAAATATGGTACAATGAAGCAGATTAGTACCAACTCACAGACCTTTAAAAAGTGCGGTTAACTCAACTGACATATTATTGCAATACTTGTTTGTATACTATATTCTTAGTTTCTCCCGCATTTGCTAAAATGAACAAATTATTTGGGGAACCCACCCTGGAGCACGCTACATAAAGTTGCCCATGTGAAAAACATGGTGATCTTAACTACTTGAGATCCGCGCTACAGCCGAATGACGGCTCTAGCGCAGATCTAAATTGTCAACAAGCCGTCAATTGACGGCTTGTCACTAGCTGCTTCCCGGCGCGCGCTCCAGAGCGCGCTGCGGGGAAACACTGTGTTGCCCGTGTCCCTTGGACACAGCCAATCACAGATCGCCGCGAACGGCCAATCAGAGTGGCCGTTTGCGATGCGATCTGTGCGGCGAGTGAGAGATGATCTCATATTGCCGTTTTACATAGAGACAGCGTTCTGTCTCTGGAGAGCAGGAGACGGATCTGTGTCTCTTGTACATAGAGACACAGATCGGTCACCTCCCCAGTCACCCCCCCTCCCCCCACAGTTAGAACACTATGCAGGGAATACATTTAACCCCTTCCTCACCCCTTAGTGTTAACCCCTTCAATGCCAATCACATTTATACAGTAATTAGTGCATTTTTATAGCACCGATCGCAGTATAAATGTGAATGACGCCAAAAATGTGTCAAAAGTGTCCGATGTGTCCGCCATAACGTCGCAGTCCCAATAAAAATCGCAGATCGCCGCCATTTCTAGTAAAAAAAAAAAATAATAAAAAATAATAATTCTGTCCCCTATTTTGTAGGCACTATAAATTTTGCGCAAACCAGACGCTTAGTGCGATTTTTTTTTACCAAAAATATGTAGAAGAATACGTATCGGCCTAGACTGAGAAAAAAAAAGTTTTTTTTTTTTAATTGGGATATTTATTATAGCAACAAGTAAAAAATATTGTATTTTTTTCAAAATTGTCGCTCTTTTTTGTTTATAGCGCAAAAAATAAAAACCGCACAGGCGATCAAATGCCACCAAAAGAAAGCTCTACTTGTGGGGAAAAAAGGATGTCACTTTTGTTTGGGAGCCACGTCGCACGACCGCGCAATTGTCAGTTAAAGCGACGCAGTGCCGGAAGCTGAAATATCACCTGGGCAGGAGGGGGGTATAAGTGCCCAGTAAGCAAGTGGTTAAATCAACTCCGCAGTACCAAATGGACTGCCCTTGTGACTTGTTGATCGTGATGGAAAATGCAAGCGTCACTGGGAGTTGTAGTCTCTTGAAACTAAAAGGCAGATCTGTTGGAATAATAGGTATTCGTGGAATAAAAACTGTTTCTCCCTTTCCCTTTCCTGTCAAAATAGTAGCTTCCAACACATTAGGCAACATGTTTTTCACACACAGCCTTGTTCCATTGCACAGTTTTGGTGGGTCAAGGTTTCGTAATAAAATAATAGGACATCCAACTTTAAGTGATAGGCGATGTTGTGGCAATCCAGCTGGATCAAGGGAATTCAGGAATTCTGGTGGGAAATTCACAGCCTCATCGGCATCTACTACGATATCAAAAGATTTGTACTCAGTAACTGCTCCTGGTATCATAGAAAGTATTTGATTGTTAATTTCACGGACATCCTCATTTTTAGCAGCAAGAATAGCCCTCTCACACAACCAGTTTAGATTGCCTAAGTTGTCTGAAATATTATGGTATACTGCATCTATTATTTCTGCAACTGACGATACCAGTTTGCAAAAATCAGAGGGAAGTTTTACGTTTCCTGAAGATTCAACTGGTAGTCTACCCTCTCCGATTTCAAGAAGTGTGTTTGAAAAAAATTGAGCATTCTCATCCCTTGGAAGTACTCTCATATTTTCTTTTAATTCGATTTTTCTGACTCTTTTTCCCAAAACTGAATGCTTTAAACAGGCATATATTTCATCTGCTGGTGTTGATTTTGGAATGATAGGCAGGGTTTGTCTAAAGTCTCCACAGAGAAGCACCAGAGCTCCTCCCATAAAGTTATTATTCCCTCTCAAATCTTTAAGAGTTATGTCAAGGGCCTCGAGTGCTTTTCTGTGGGCCATGGTGCATTCATCCCAGACGATTAATTTGCATGTTTTAAGCACCTGCGCTTGACCACTTGCCTTGCTTATGTTGCATGAAGGATTTTGTTGCCTTGCGATGTCTAATGGCAATTTTAGTGCAGAGTGGGCTGTTCTCCCTCCTTCCATAAGTGTAGCTGCAATTCCTAAGGAGGCAATAGCAAGAGCAACTTCTCCCTGAGCCCGAATCTCAGCCAAAAGTAAATAAGTCAAAAAAAAAATTCCTGTACCCCCAGGGGCATTGAGAAAAAAAATCCCACCTTGTTGTCTTGTTATATGATCAATAATGATTTGGTATCCTTTTCTTTGATCTTGATTTAGAAGTGGTTTCTTATCTGCCACATATGCACGCAGCTCTTCCATGTTGTAGTTCTTCTCTCTCATGTAATCTGCATTCAGTACATCTTGTTGATCTTGTACTGGTACTTGCAGGCCTAACTGCACTAATGTCTTATTGATCATGGCAATACACTTGTCCTCTAAAATTATTAACGCCCTGTTGAAAATCTCGGGACAAAAAGTAATTTCCAATGTTGGGTTTTCCCTGAGTTTTGGCAAGTACAGTATATCCTCACTTAGTGCTTCCTTATACTTCTCCCATAAAGTGTTTGGATTTGAAGGACTGCATGTTGTTAGTATTATAGCAAACAGGTTTCTGATTTGGTCTGGTAAAGAAATTAATTTGGCTTCTCTCAATGTAGCCAGCCCACATACTGACCTGAAGATGCAGTGCAGAGCTTGTGGAGTAAGGTGTAGCTGAGCTGTGATAAAAAAAACTGTGGTTAAAGGACCTGTGATGACATTAGTATGTGTGGCTAAGCTGTGATGAAAAGATAGGTGTGGCTAAGCTGTGATGAAGAGATTGTGGTAAAAGGACCTGTGATGAAATCGGTAGGTGTGTCTGAGCTGTGATGAAGAGACCACAGTCCCATATACTTGCATGGGACTTGAAACAAAAACTGCCGTTTGGAAGTTATGAAGTTACATGTATTTCCCATAGAGTTGAATGGGACTTTAAAGAAAAACCCTTTCCCATAGAGTTGAATGGGACTTTAAAGAAAAACCCAGACCATGGCAAATGGGGGTGGGTAAGGGTTAAACCACCTATCCTATGTTTGTTGCTGACATATAAGTAACATGTGTGCCAAGTTTCATGTTAATATCTTTAGCCGTTTGGACGTGATGCTGGAACATACATACATACATACACACACACACGTTGAGTTTTATATATATAGATATTGGAGCCCCTATACCAGTGGATCTTTATTGATAGTGAGGATCCAGAGCAAATTGGCTGATGAACACCTAACTTAAGGCTTTCTCATTAGAGTTTTTTTGGTGAGTTTGACCCCCCGGGGGAGTATGATTCGTGAGGTGAAACACTGACGTTTTTTCTGGTGGATGGTGCACGCTAGGAGAACCGTTAACTAACACCTATGACATTTTAAACTATTACCACTGTCATTACTACACAAAGGACTGTGGTGTTGGCCATGTGTTTATTATTATTTAAACTTTTAGCGCTGTTTTAGTCTTTGATCCAGTGATTGGACTGTTTCATTTTTATACTACTGTTTTGAGATATATATATATATATATATATATATATATAATATATACAGTGTGTGTGTATGTATGTATGTATGTATGTATGTATGTTTTTGTGTGTGTGTGTGTGTGTATATATATATATTTTGTATTTATAGTATAAAACGTGCCTGTGCTCGGTAAAGAACAGGAGGATTGGAGTACTAGAAAGTATTGGTGGTACCCAAAGTGTAAGGCCCTGTACACACGATCAGTCCAAACTGATGAAAACGGACTGAAGTTCAGTTTCATCAGTCCAAACCGACCGTGTTCATGGCCCATCAGTCTTTTGTCCTTCAGTCCAAAGTTTTAAAACTTGCTTTAAAATTGGACTGACGGATGCCTACCGATCGGTCAAAACCGATGGTTAGTACGCAAAAGCATCGGTTCAAAACCCGCGCATGCTCAGAATCAAGTCGACGCATGCTTGGAAGCATTGAACTTAATTTTTTTCTGCAAGTCATTGTGTTTTATGTCACCACGTTCTGACACGATCGGTTTTTGAACTGACATCAGATTTGTACGCACATCAGACCATGTGTACAGGGCCTTAGAAATAAACAGTGATGGGTATATAAACGCATCACCAGAAGGAATTACATAAAGAAGTGTAAGAAGAGAAGTGATAAAGATATAAATGCATCACCAAAGAAGATTAAATAAAAGGGTTTGAAAGGTTGAAAAGTGGTAAGGATATAAACACATCACCATATAGATATGCATCTGTTTTTCTTTTTCAGGCTTTTTTCCTTTATTGTAACTTGGTAAACCTTGAAATGTCACACTTTCTGTCCCATGAAGGGACACTCACAGTCCTGTATCTATAGAGGGAGCCATTGTTGTCAAACTAGGCTGGACTGCAAATATGTCTTTTATTCTTCATCTCCATTTCATGGGGGTGTGGGGGGAGATAAGTAGTTTGCAGAAATTCTGGCAAGATCAACAGGTATTTTCTGTACTTGCTGAAAATTATAATAGCCTGAAAAAATAAAAAGTGTAGCCACAAAATCGAAGGACTAGTAAGCTGCAATATAATACATTTTCCTTTAATCACAGAATTAAACATTCACTATTAACCACTCAAGCTATGGGCCATTTGTCTGGTTAAAGACCGGGCCACTTTTTGCGATTCAGCACTGCGTCGCTTTAACTGACAATTGTGCGGTCGTGCGACGTCGCTCCCAAACTAAATTGAGGTGATTTTTTTTCCCATAAATTGAGCTTTCTTTTAATGGTATTTGATCACCTCTGCGTTTTTTCTTTTTTGCGCTATAAACAAAAATATCAATATCCCCAAAAAATATATAAAAAAACTTTTTTCCCTCAGTTTAGGCCTATACGTATTCTTCTACATATTTTTGGTAAAAAAAAACGCAATAAGCATTTATTGATCGATTTTGCTCAAAAGTTATAGCGTCTACAAAATAGGGGATAGTTTTTATGGCATTTTTATTAATATTTTATTTTTTTACTAGTAATGGTAGCGATTGTTATCATAACTGCGACATTTTGACAAATTTTTGGGACCTTTGTCATTTTTTTTACAGCAATCAGTGCTATAAAAATGCACTGAGTACTGTGAAAATTATACTGGCAGTGAAGGGGTTAACCACTAGATGGCGCTGTAGGGGTTAAGCTTGCCCTATGGAGTGCTTCTTACTGTAGGGAGGATGGGCTGTGTGATAAGACAGTGATCACCGTTTCCGATTACAGGAAGCTGTGATCACTGTCATTGTATTACAAGAACAAGCTGCGCAATATGAGAAGCTCTAAAATGATAAAGAGCAATACCAAACAGTGAAAACATATATATATATATATATAGTCCATCAAGCAGTTAATACAAGTGGAAAAACATCTGATGGTATAAATCGGCAGTGAAATTCCGTATGTTCAAGCAGATGGTGACATCACAAACAGGAACCTCAGAAAAGTGATGCAGATAGAAAAAACACCTTCACCGATGGAAAACACTGTCCCTTACCAGAGGGGAAGATCCCAACTAGAGACCTTCTGATCGCAGATGGCTTTCTCCCCAGCCAGGGGGTTCAATAGCACGAAATCCAATGGTCAACAGCTCCTCCCGTAATGAGCAAGTGATCAGTGTTGATTGATGACAAATTATAAGAAAAAAAGGTATATAGTGTAAAACCATTTACCATTTATTAAAATTAAATTAAAATTGCACTTACAAAAATGTAGGTAAAATATGCATGTAAATGTAGCCGGCCGGCTAGCACAACTCGAATATCTCCTGGACACGATTTGCGGTTATAGACGTCAGCACATAACCGCAAATCGTGTCCAGGAGATATTCGAGTTGTGCTAGCCGGCCGGCTACATTTACATGCATATTTTACCTACATTTTTGTAAGTGCAATTTTAATTTAATTTTAATAAATTGTAAATGGTTTTACACTATATACCTTTTTTTCTTATAATTTGTCATCAATCAACACTGATCACTTGCTCATTACGGGAGGAGCTGTTGACCATTGGATTTCGTGCTATTGAACCCCCTGGCTGGGGAGAAAGCCATCTGCGATCAGAAGGTCTCTAGTTGGGATCTTCCCCTCTGGTAAGGGACAGTGTTTTCCATCGGTGAAGGTGTTTTTTCTATCTGCATCACTTTTCTGAGGTTCCTGTTTGTGATGTCACCATCTGCTTGAACATACGGAATTTCACTGCCGATTTATACCATCAGATGTTTTTCCACTTGTATTAACTGCTTGATGGACTATATATATATATATGTTTTCACTGTTTGGTATTGCTCTTTATCATTTTAGAGCTTCTCATATTGCGCAGCTTGTTCTTGTAATATTACTGTTTTTGCTGTGAGTATCTCACCATTTAAAGCCGCTTGCAATTTATTTCTTTTTTGTATCTTGCCTAGACAGCGCAGTATCACCCCTTTTTTATCACTGTCATTGTCCCTAGGCAGAGCGGGGAGATGCTTGTTTACATCAGCACCTCCCCGTTCTTCCTCACTGTGAGACAATCGCAGGTATCCCCACAGCGATAGAGTCCAGGACCCGCAGTCAGGCTGACGGAGCTTGCGGCGGGCGCTTCTGCTGACTCGCGAGACAGAGAAGGAATACGCTGGAAGTTCATCTGAGAGATTTCTGGGGAACAGTTCATCTCAAATACTTTCCGAGGCCCAGGCTGGCAGTTGTAAATACTGCCTTTTTTTTAAAGCCCCCCATTCCCTGCGAGCTCGCACGCAGAAGCATGCGCATACGTACGTTGAGCCCACATATGTAAATTGCATTCAAACCACACATGTGAGGTATCGTCGCGAAAAATAGAGTGAGAGCAATAATTCTCTACCAAGACCTCCTCTGTAACTCCAAACAGGTGTAGCGCCCCCTTACTTTCAGTATGGGCACTACACTAAAGTTAGTGGGGGAGTGAGAGAGTTATGTTGCTCTCACTCTTAATTTTGTTAGATTTGGGCTGATGTCATTTCTGAACTGTCCTGTGGGTCAGTCTGTGCTCCAGGTCTCCAGGTGTGCTGTTCCCACCCCGGGGCGGCAGGTGGCGCCAAAGGGGTTCTGACCAAGCCACTTTTCCCCAGCAGCCAATTAGAGGAGTTTTCCCTCGTGGGGCATGCTGGGGGAGGGTATATCTGTGGCAGACGCCATTTTCTTTGGTTCTTCGCAGGTTACAGGTTACAGGTGCGGCACCCACCTTTAGGGTGTGCGCATCCAACGGGCCCCGGCGATATGGCCTTCCAGGCCGAGGCCAAATACTACGCAGAGTTCCAAGCGGATGCTGAAAGGGGCCCAAGTAACTTACTGGGTCCCCAGCTATACTAAAGAGATCCTAAGCTCAGGGCTGTACGATGGGGAATCAGCTCGAGGAGAACCCGGAGGCTGGTTGTCTGAGAGATTTGAGCGAACCATCGAGGATCTGGTGACCAAGCATTGACAGGTATATTTCAACTGTCAATCGGTGACCCTAGCTCAATTTACTGGGAGGATCTGCTCACCTAATCAGAAACTACAAAGTACTAGACCTGTGGCAGAGACATCCTTAGAGCCAGGTCCGTGGCAGGGGCCTGTTACCTCCCAGCAATCTAAAGTGACACTTCGGCTGCCATGCTTGTGGCAGAAGCCTGTCTGGGGGCACTTCACCCACTCTGGCTAGAGTGGTGACGAACAGTGACTATCTCTACTGAAAGCAGGCTTGCTTTCATGTTTATCCAAGCCTGTTACTGCAAGGTTCCTTCATCAACCTGTCCTGTCTATCTCCTGTTGATGTTGGTTGTGTTGGACCCAAGAAATAAAGCATTTAGAAAACCTTATCTACTGGCTGGACATTCGCTTACTGCTCTGCTCACTAAATTCACCCCTAGACAATGCTGAAAGGTAACTTAATACGCCAATTCCAAATCAACCAGCGGCTCCCGAGGGGGTAGCGCTTTACAGGTAACCTGTAAAAAAAATTACATCGTTGCCTATGGAGATTTTTGAGTACCAAAGTTTGGCACCATTCCACAAGTGTCTGCAATTTTCAAGTGTGACATGTTGGGTATCTATTTACTCGGCATAACATTATCTCTCACATCATACACAAAAATTGGGATAACTTTAAAGCTTTGTTTTTTTAATTCACAAAACAAAAAAAAATTTCAACAATAAAAAATGTGACATAAAAAGTTGCAATGACCGCCATTTATATATATATATATATATATATATATATATATATATATACACACACACATACACAGTGCCTTTTGAGAAAGTATTCGGCCCCCTTGAACTTTGCGACCTTTCGCCACATTTCAGGCTTCAAACATAAAGATATAAAACTGTAATATTTTGTGAAGAACCAACAACAAGTGGGACACAATCATGAAGTGGAACGAAATTTATTGGATATTTCAAACTTTCTTGGGCGTGCAAAATTATTCAGCCCCTTTACTTTCAGTGCAGCAAACTCTCTCCAGAAGTTCAGTGAGGATCTCTAAATGATCCAATGTTGACCTAAATGACTAGTGATGATAAATAGAATCCACCTGTGTGTAATCAAGTCTCTGTAGAAATGCACCTGCACTGTGATAGTCTCAGAGGTCCCTTTAAAAGCGCAGAGAGCATCATGAAGAACAAGGAACGCACCAGGCAGGTCAGAGATACTGTTGTGGAGAAGTTTAAAGCCGGATTTGGATACAAAAAAAATTCCCAAGCTTTAAACATCCCAAGGAGCACTGTGCAAGCGATAATATTGAAATTTGGAAGGAGTATCAGACCACTGCAAAAGTTTCAGCTCATACAAGGAGAAGACTGATCAGAGATGCAGCCAAGAGGCCCATGATCACTCTGGATGAACTTCAGAGATCTACAGCTGAGGTGGGAGACAACAATCAGTCGTATACTGCACAAATCTGGCCTTTATGGAAGAGTGGCAAGAAGAAAGCCGTTTCCTAAAGATATCCATAAAAAGTGTCGTTTAATGTTTGCCACAAGCCACCTGGGAGACACACCAAACATGTGGAAGAAGGTGCTCTCGTCAGATGAAACCAAAATCCAACTTTTTGGCAACAATGCAAAACGTTATGTTTGGCGTAAAAGCAACACAGCTGAACACACCATCCCCACTGTCAAACATGGTGGTGGCAGCATCATGGTTTGGGCCTGCTTTTCTTCAACAGGGACAGGGAAGATGGTTAAAATTGATGGGAAGATGGATGGAGCCAAATACAGGACCATTCTGGAAGAAAACCTGATGGAGTCTGCAAAAGACTTGACACTGGGATGGAGATTTGTCTTCCAACAAGACAATGATTCAAAACATAAAGCAAAATCTACAATGGAATGGTTCACAAATAAACATATCCAGGTGTTAGAATGGCCAAGTCAAAGTCCAGACCTGAATCCAATCGAGAATCTGTGGAAAGAACTGAAAACTGCTGTTCACAAACGCTCTCCATCCAACCTCACTGAGCTCGAGATGTTTTGCAAGGAGGAATGGGCAAAAATGTCAGTCTCTCGTGCAAAACTGATAGAGACATACCCCAAGCGACTTACAGCTGTAATCGCAGCAAAAGGTGGCGCTACAAAGTATTAACTTAAGGGGGCTGAATAATTTTGCATGCCCAATTTTTCCGTTTTTTATTTGTTAAAGTTTGAAATATCCAATAAATTCTGTTCCACTTCATGATTGTGTCCCACTTGTTGATTCTTTACAAAAAAAATCAGTTTTATATCTTTATGTTTAAAGCCTGAAATGTGGCAAAAGGTCATAAAGTTCAAGGGGGCCAAATACTTTCGCAAGGCACTGTATATAGGCCCAGATTCACAGAGTGTTGAGTGCACATTACGATTCCGTAGCGCAAATGCCGTACGCCACACCGACGCAGCACGGAGAGGCAAGCACTGCATTCAGCAAGCTATCCCTTGTCTTCCTCAGAGCCTTCTCCTCTCCCTGTCCACCTCAGTATCTGACATGATTCAGACCGCAAAAGTACCTCTCCACCGGGGAAGACAAGCTGGTGTACTTTTGCGCTGGATGGGCGTGTGGATGGGCGTACTTATGTTCTCGGCATACGCGTATCTTAGGGGGTTACGCCAGGCATAGTTGTGAGCATGCGCAGAGGGGTGCGTTTGCGATACGCCGGACGTAAACCACTGTACCACGCCCCACCCATCATTTGCATGGAGTCACGCCCACTTCCAACTATGCCAGCCTGCGCCTTCGAAATCTACGCCATGCCGACGCAGCGTTGGGAGCAATAGCAGCTTGCATCGTGGCGGAGGTTAAGAGCCTGGCTGTGGTTGTGCAGGCCAACACTGCCGCCATCCAGACAGAGGGTCACCAGAACAGGCGCCTCCAGTGCCAGCATAATGCCAGGCAGACGCATTTGCAGGCAGAGACCAACAGTGTGCTGACACGTTGGCTTGGAGGGGATGCAGGCAACATCTGCCACATGATCCAGGAGCGTCAGCCCAGGTGATGCCCCACCCCCTCCACCCAAGTCGTCACCACGACAGCTATGGGGCCGAACCCTTGGCACGATGTGCAGCTCAGAGTTTGAGCTTTTATTTTGGTCACGTGCACAGATGCATGTGTCATGCACCTGTGAGGGCATGATCCCCCTTTTTTTTTCTCGGATGTCACAGCACCATGCACATGGTCAGGAGTGCAGAGGTGGGGACTGGACACCGTTTTTCAGGGGCAGGGTTTGCCCGGTGAGGTCATTGCGACCATGTGACTGGTGTGTGAGTATGTGTGACATTTCTGCCAGCAAGGCATGTCAGCTGGCAGGGGTCACCTTAGTTCGTCGGGGAGAGGTTATCCCCACGACCATGTGAATGCGGTATGAATGGACAGCAACATCATTGGGGCCTTGGCGTGGCGTTGCTGCTCCCAAGTCCAGTGCGGTGGACCAATGTGAGATAAATGTGGTGTGTGTGAGCTAGGGACCACAGTGGTGTGCATGCGTGCATTGTCCATGTGCCATGGTGAATGTGTGTGTTTAACGTGCAAAGATACGTTCCACGAGGCAACTCCTGACTGCTGTTCCTTCAGCAGACAGGGTAGCCTCAGGCAGGGAGGACTGTGTGGCTCGGGGGTCAGGTCATCACATATGTCAATTTCCAGGCCCTTTCTCATGGCGTAGTTGTGCAGCACGCAACATACACCGATGATGTGACACACAAAGTTTGGAGAATACGACAGGGCCCCCCCGGACTTATCCAGGCATCGGAAACGGGACTTCAGGATGCCAAATGTGTGCTCCACCACTGCACGGGTGCGTATGTGGGCAGCTTTGTATCTTCTCTCTCCTCTGGTTTGGGGATTCCGGTATGGAGTCAGGAGATGGGCCCAAATGCATATGCCGAGTCACCTGGAAGGGAAAAGACAGGAGGATGTTAGCCATGCATGTGCCAGTTTTTAGGCGTATATTGGTTTGTGACTCTGGCGCACACATACGCCGGCGCACATTTGCGCTTACGTCGGCGTAACTTGCTTTACGTCGGCGCAAGTGCTTTGTGAATCTAGACCATAATGTTTGGGGTTCTGAGTCATTTTCTACCAAAAAAATATGATTTTTACATGTTGGAGCGAAGAGCCAGAATTGGCCCGGATGGGAAGTGGTTAATATAATTAGTATTATCGGTACGAGGCAAGCACTGGCAGACCACAGGCTTCTTTTATGATATGGTTTCTTTAACAACAAATATCTGTATATCGCATAGTGGTACTTTGGATATTTTTGTATTGTTTAAGAATTATATACTCTACTTTGGCTTGATGATCAAGGTACTTGCATTGTCATTTTAACATAAAAGTTAAAGGGTTTGTAAACCCTTGTGTTTTTTTCACCTTAATGCACCCTATCAAGGGCTCTCCATGAACTCCAATGAAAAGATTTTAGATTTAGAATTCAAAAATATTTCTCGTTCATTAAAAGGTAAAGGAATAAGAGAAAACTGGGGCATCCAAAAGCAGTCCAACTGAGGGGTTGGCAACCAAACAATATTAGGTTCACTATTAACAGACCTTACGCCTGAAGCTGGCATTAGATGGGGCTTAAAAATCCCTGAAACTCTGGGAATCAACTGCCCAATACTAAAGAGCCCAAAAAGCACTCACGGATCTAGCAGAGTGTGACTTAAAAGGAAATGGTGAAATCCATATCCATCATCTCTCAAACGTGACACAAGTTCTGGAAAACTTCTGGGTGTAGGGTCCATTCCTCTGTATCCAGGGGTTGCCGACCTGTCAATTGCCGCATTGTCTACACCTGGGATGTAAACAGCAGACGATGCTCCAATGTGAACTTTTGTCTAGGACAGAATCCTTTCTACCTCACTTGCCATGGCAAGACTGCTGGCTCCTCCCTGATGGTTAATATATGCCATTGCTGTCATGTTGTCTGAATAGATCCTAAACAGATGAGCCTAACGTCACGATGTCAAGCATTGTAGTGACAACCAAATTGCTTGGAGCTCCAGAATGTTGATCAGAAGATGGGAGTAAAGAGTTTAAAGTTTATCCTGGGGAAGGAAAACTCTGACCTGTGCTGTTGCTATCATAAGACCCAGATATCTGAAAGTTCAGAATCCAATTTAACAGTTTGAAAGTTCAATCTTTCCACACCTCATTTAAAGTGAGGACCTCTAACAACACTTCCTTCAAAAGAAGGTCAGCCAGATATTTCACAAAGGGGATACCCTGGGAACATAAGGACCAGAACGTTGATGAACACACAGGGGTAGAAGAGAGGCTGAATGGTAGGGACACAGGCTGCAAATGCTGGGAAACCACAGCAAAGCAAAAGAATTGCTGATGCACTAGAAAAAAAAGGGGTTATGCAAATATGCATCCTTGATGTCCATACAAGTCAGTAATGCCCCGTACACACGATCAGAATTTCCAATGGGAAAAGTCAGACTGACTTTTTCCATCGGAAATTCCGACCGTGTGTATGCCCCATCAGAAATTCTGATGAATCCCATCGGAGTTTACATAGAGAACATGTTCTCTTTTTCTCCAATGGAATTCCGTCGGAATTCTGATGTGAATTTGATCGGACAAAGGTCCGATCGTGTGTACGGGGCATAAGTCTCCTGATGAAGGGAGACTCAGACTATGACAGTCCTGGTGGATGCCGTGTTGAATTTCTGCAGAGTTAAAACATTGGACCTTGAGATCCACAATGGGGTGAATACTCCCTTTTGGTTTGGGTGCTGAGAATAAAATCCCTGTAATCTATTCTGTGTCAGGTGCCTGCGATAGTGAGCCCTTGTAGATCGCAAACTCAGGGGGTTCCCCAGGGTGCGGAGTCTAATCCTCAGGCTGCTTCTTTACCAGGGCCCAGATGGTTGGGATGGACGTACAGCAAACTGAAACCAGGTCGCTGCCCCCAGATACGCCCAGCTGAGGATGCAGAGACCACTAACGTGTGCAGAGTACAATGGCAAGAGACAGAAGGAAATCCTGGAAACAAGCCGAGATCAGGGAGGGAGGCAGGCAAGCACAGAGGATAGACGAAGATGGGGTCTGTACACAGTCAGACACATAACAGTAAGAACAGTAGCTGAGAGAACTGTTGCTCAGGAAATGCAGGCTGCACAGAGCACGTGTGTGTGTATATATATATATATATATATATATATATATATATATATATATATATATATATATATATATATATATATATATATATATATATATGGAAGCAAACTGGGAGGTGGGCCAGGAAGGGATGGAAGGGAAAGGAAATATAAACCCACAGAATAGCAGGCAAAGCCCATAGGTGAGCACAGGAGCTAAACAACACATGTGAGAGGAATTAGGCAGAAAAACTGCAGGCTAAATCGTGACATTCTGGATTGGAATTTGGGAAATAAATTCTTGATCCGTGTTGTCAATGCATTTCTAAGGTCTCAACAGAGCATACTTGGGAACGTTCAGAGTCAGTGTATGGCAGCTTACAGTTGGCCTTTCAAAAATATACAAAAAACACAATTTGACTGATGCCTGTAAAAAAAGGAAATGTAGCTGGCAGTCTTAGTTGGTCTTAGAAACACAACGGGGATTAGGAAGCTTTTTACATCTGTCACTGGAGCAAGTGAAAATATGTTGGCTATTTTGGCAATGCTTTCCATGATTTAAATAGACAGAGGTTGTAAGGGAGGAGATGAAGATTAGTGGGCATGTGTGATGAATGAAAACTGAAAGACAAGTCATAATACAGGAGTGTTTTTCTTGTCAGATATCAAGTGACACAGCTCTACATGCTGGAATGTACAAACTATTATTCAAATCTTTAAGACTTGGCATCAACACCTAAATGTGAAAATGTACAATAATGGATTTTTTTTATTATGCAAAAAAGATAGATTTTACTATTCCCAAAAACTGCAGCACATAGATGTGATCCAACCCCAAATGAAAAAAAAATATATGGATTTCTACCTGAAATGACTTTTTAGTAACAAAATATATGTGCTTTGTGGCATCAAATGGGCAAGTGTGAATAAGCCCTTACTAAATTATTCATTTATTTTGCCAACACCCCCCCCCCAGGCTTCCCCTATTTCTTATACTCCTACTGTAGACCTACTGTATATATCAACTGACTACTTCCTTCCTCTGGCATGGCCAATCAGCCCATGGGGTGCTGCATCTTATTTATCTTTTTGGGCTGGCAGGTAACTACTACTGAATAAACATAGCTTTTCTCTATAGGTCCCTGTGGCCTGTGGGGCTTATGGAAAAATTACTACAGAACTGTTGAAGCTAACGTATTGATTTTGTGTGTAAAGTAGGCTGTTAGCTAATCAGAGGTCTGTAGTAGGGTTTATAAATAGGGAAAGGGGTAGGGTTGTAAAAAAAAAAAGTAAGGTTGTTGTTGTCCTGGAGTTACTTCCAGGTATCGTGGCTCCGGTGCTGTAACTGGCATGCGGGCGGAGCATGACCTCCTTTAGAAACGGCACGATCGCCACTCCTAAAATGCGCCTGCGCCATTGTCATTGGCGCACGCGCCGTAGACATTGACGCATGTCTCTATTGTAAATATCTCCTAACCCACCCACTCCATTTAAACTCTATTTTTTTCCAAGCAATAAGGAATGACCACAGGAAACAGAAGGGAGGGCCCTGTGTCCTGTACTGTACAAAATAGGGAATTTTAGTATATGTCAAAATTCCCTTTGTCTTACTCATACAGTACATGATTTGTATTCATAGACCAGGAGCTGTCTCCAGTTAATAAACTGACAAGTGGGCAACAGCATATTAACCAGACAATGGTAGCCAATAGGCTTGTTGTGTCTTAGCAATCGGTTGTACCTGTGACAAGCTTCTTGTAGACCCAGTCTGTAAGGATGTATGCAGCAGGTTGAATGATGACTTTAACAGACAGCTTACTCAATGAATAAAGACTTCAGAGGTGTTTTCCAATGCTTCTTTATGCTTCAAGGTAACAAGGATATGAACATAGAGGCTTTTTCATAGGTGAATTTACAATGAAGTTACACAGCTCCCACTCTCTGCAGTCTTTTCTAAGCAACTAAGCAAGATGGGGTTTAGAACAGGAAATGGAGGGTGGGAACAACCAAACTAGCCAGAACAGCAGGGGGTAAGGATCATACCAAATAATATAGTAACATAACATGTAATAACAACTGCTAGACAGTAAAGCTGTGTGGCAGCACACTCCCCGCCTGGTATCGTGAGATACCACTACAGGTGGTTCTCAAAAAATTAGCATATTGTGATAAAGTTCATTATTTTCTGTAATGTACTGATAAACATTAGACTTTCATATATTTTAGATTCATTACACACAACTGAAGTAGTTCAAGCCTTTTCTTGTTTTAATATTGATTATTTTGGCATACAGCTCATGAAAACCCAAAATTCCTATCTCAAAAAATTAGCATATTTCATCCGACCAATAAAAGAAAAGTGTTTTTAATTAAAAAAAAAGTCAACCTTCAAATTATTCTGTTCAGTTATGCACTCAATACTTGGTCGGGAATCCTTTTGCAGAAATGACTGCTTCAATGTGGCATGGCATGGAGGCAATCAGCCTGTGGCACTGCTGCGGTGTTATGGAGGCCCAGGATGCTTCGGTAGCGGCCTTAAGCTCATCCAGAGTGTTGGGTCTTGCGTCTCTCAACTTTCTCTTCCCAATATCCCACAGATTCTCTATGGGGTTCAGGTCAGGAGAGTTGGCAGGCCAATTGAGCACAGTAATACCATGGTCAGTAAACCATTTACCAGTGGTTTTGGCACTGTGAGCAGGTGCCAGGTTGTGCTGAAAAATGAAATCTTCATCTCCATAAAGCTTTTCAGCAGATGGAAGCATGAAGTGCTCCAAAATCTCCTGATAGCTAGCTGCATTCACCCTGCCCTTGATAAAACACAGTGGAACAACACCAGCAGCTGACATGGCATCACTGACTGTGGGTACTCGACACTGGACTTCAGGCATTTTGACATTTCCCTCTCCCCAGTCTTCCTCCAGACTCTGGCACCTTGATTACCGAATGACATGCAAAATTTGCTTTCATCCGAAAAAAGTACTTTGGACCACTGAGCAACAGTCCAGTGTTGCTTCACTGTAGCCCAGGTCAGGCGCTTCTGCCGCTGTTTCTGGTTCAAAAGTGGCTTGACCTGAGGAATGCGGCACCTGTAGCCCATTTCCTGCACACGCCTGTACACGGTGGCTCTGGATGTTTCTACTCCAGACTCAGTCCACTGCTTCCGCAGGTCCCCCAAGGTCTGGAATCGGTCCTTCTCCACAATCTTCCTCAGGGTCCGGTCACCTCTTCTCGTTGTGCAGCATTTTCTGCCACACTTTTTCCTTTCCACAGACTTCCCACTTGATACAGCACTCTGGGAACAGCCTATTCGTTCAGAAATTTCTTTCTGTGTCTTACCCTCTTGCTTGAGGGTGTCAATGATGGCCTTCTGGACAGCAGTCAGGTCGGCAGTCTTACCCATGATTGCGGTTTGGAGTAATGAACCAGGATGGGAGTTTTTTAAAGCCTCAGGAATCTTTTGCAGGTGTTTAGAGTTAATTAGTTGATTCAGATGATTGGGTTAAGAGCTTGTTTAGAGAACCTTTTCATGATATGCTAATTTTTTGAGATAGGAATTTTGGGTTTTCATGAGCTGTATGCCAAAATCATCAATATTAAAACAAGAAAATGCTTGAACTACTTCAGTTGTGTGTAATGAATCTAAAATATATGAAAGTCTAATGTTTATCAGTACATTACAGAAAATAATGAACTTTATCACAATATGCAAATTTTTTGAGAACCACCTGTATACACTACATTGTTTTCTTTTAACATACTATTAACATTGCATACAGTAACATGCTATCTAACCTTCTCAAGTCTATAAGCTAGCTATATTATAGGTCTTAAGTGACTCCTTCACATAACACTGAATCAGAATTTTTGGAAGCAGGCATTATTAGGACTGTCTCTGTGACCGGTCTCAGGAAGGTTTTCGAAGCCCCATCCTTAACGATCCTGACTTCCACACTTTGGACTGTTCCATCATCACTGGTGATGGCCTTTTTAATAAATCCAAGTGGCCACTGAATCCGGTGAGCTTGCTAGTCTTTTAGCAGGACCATGTCCCCTTCCTTTAAGTTAGGCTTCTGAGTTTGCCACTTTTTACGTCCTTGAAGAAGTGTGAGGTATTCCTTCCTCCATCTGTCCCAGAAACAATCTGCAAGGTATTGAGCGTATCTCCACTGACGTTTATATATGTCCTTTTCATCTTGCAGGAATTCTGCGACTTTGACAGCTAGGGTTGCGCCACACAATTCTAATCTTGGAATAGTGTGAGCAGGTTTTGGAGCTAACTTGGCTCTTCCTAGTAGAAAACCGACATAGGATCTCCCGGAGGGATCTATGATCTTGAGATAAGCCACAGCCGCTATAGCTTCGGTAATGGAAAGAAAAATAGTTGCGCTCAGAAAGCACAATATGACATTGTGAAGAAAATTAATTAATAAATAAATAAATAAATAAATAAATAAACCACATCTAATTTGTAAATAGAGTCCATAAATAATGGTATGATCAAGTGTAATAAGAATAACTCATACTACAACCCGATCTTAGTTAGTCCATTTGAGCTGGTATCACAGAGGTGTGATTGAACGGTATGTTTAAAGGATTGTCCAATATTAACCAAAGAGTGATGGTAGCCGTAGATTAAAATATCCTGGATGAAATTCACTATCGATCTCATAAAATTCTGCAGACACATCAAAAGGTAAGTAAAGATGTACTCTTACCAGATCCTAGTGTTTTCAGGCATATCAATCCACTGGCATCTGAAGGGGGAGATCACCTCGACCGCTTGCAGTACATCCACATAGGACTGATGAGTTTCACTGGAACAAATACTTCCCACTGGTATAGACAGATCCTAGTGTTTTCAGGCATATCAATCCACTGGCATCTGAAGGGGGAGATCACCTCGACCGCTTGCAGTACATCCACATAGGACTGATGAGTTTCACTGGAACAAATACTTCCCACTGGTATAGACTCCTTCAATGGTGCCGCTCCTCTGACGCCCCGCCCCGCTATAGCTTCGGTAGATGTTTTGCAAAAGACGTGAATCTCTTTCCTCAGACTTCTTGAAGTTGAAGTGGGTGAATAGCAGCACGGGATATTAAGTTCTTTCAATACTTTCATGGAGTTTCTCGATTTCTCCCATTTAGGCAGTAGGTCTACTGGCAGAGGGGCATCCCATTCTGTCACTCTCTCAGTAAGCTGGCAAAGTATGGATCTCCCTTGGATGGTAACTGGAGTCACAAAGCCTAGGGGATCGTAAAGCCTATTAATAGTTGACAGGACTCCTCGTCTGGTGAATGGCTTCTTGGAGTCAGATACCTGAAAGGTGAATGTGTCTGAAGTTATATTCCAGAGAAGACCGAGACTCCTTTGAGTGGGTAGGGCATCTACTCCCAGGTCCAAATCCTTCAAATCCTTAGCATGATCTTCTGGATTGAAAGACCTCATTACTTCAATGCTATTAGATGCAATCTTATGGAGCCTTACATTAGCAGTCGACAGGAGCTGTTGAGTTCTTTTTATCAGATTGACGGCTTCTTCAGGTGTTGAAAAGGATTTCAGGCCATCGTCCACATAAAAATCTCTCTCAATGAATTGCCTGGTGTCAGATCCGAATTGCTTTTCATCTTCCTGCGCTGTTCTTCTCAGTCCATAAGTTGCCACGGCAGGAGATGGACTATTTCCAAAGACATGGACTCTCATGCGATAATCTATCACCTGATCATTAATATTATTGTTGCGGTGCCACAAGAACCTGAGATAATTTCTGTAGTCCTCTTTGACTATGAAACAGTGGAACATCTGTTGGACGTCAACTGTCACGGCAATTGGTTCCTTCCTGAACCGCATCAACACTCCTACAAGGTTGTTAGTTAGATTTGGACCAGTTAGAAGAACGTTATTTAAAGAGGTTCCCTGGAACTGAGCGCTTGAGTCAAAGACTATTCTGATTTGCCCAGGTTTACGAGGATGGTAGACTCCAAAGGTTGAAAGGTACCAGCATTCTTCACCTTCCTTAACCACTTGCCTACTGTGCACATACACCCCCTTCCTGCCCAGACAAAATGTAAGCTTCCGGCACTGCGTCGCTTTAACTGACAATTGCGCGGTCGTGCAACGTGGCTCCCAAACAAAATTGGCGTCCTTTTTTTCTCATAAATAGAGCTTTCGTTTGGTGGTATTTGATCACCTCTGCGGTTTTTATTTTTTGCGCTATAAACAAAAATAGAGCGTCAATTTTGAAAAAAATGCAATATTTTTTACTTTTTGCTATAATAAATAACCCCAAAAATATATAAAAAAAATATTTTTTTCCTCAGTTTTTAGGCCGATACGTATTCTTCTACATATTTTTGGTTAAAAAAAAATGCAATAAGCGTTTATTGATTGGTTTGCGCACAATTTATATATGTTTACAAAATAGGGGATAGTTTATGGCATTTTTTTTTTTTTTTTTTACTATTAAGGGCGGCGATCTGCGATTTTTTTTATTGGGACTGCAACGTTATGGCGGACACTTTTCTGACATTTTTGGGACCATTTACATTTATACAGTGAACAATGCTATAAATATGCATTGATTACTGTATAAACTTGACTGGCAGTGAAGGGGTTAACCACTAGGGGGCGGGGAAGGGGTTAAATGTGTGTCCTATGAGTGTTCTAACTGTAGGGGGAGGGGGGGTGACTGGGGGAGGTGACCGATTGTGTTTCTATGTACAAGGGACACAGCAACGGTCTCCTCTCTCCTTGACAGGACGTGGAGCTCTGTGTTTACATACAGAGCTCCACGTCCCCGCTCAGTTGTTGGGCAATCGCGTGTGCCCGGCGGCGATCGTTGCCGCCGGGCACTCGCACCAGGATCCCAGCAGAGCGGCGGCGCGCGCGCCCCCGGCTTTAAAAGGACATCACGTCATATGACGTGATGTCAGGACAATGGAGTCCTCCGCCCGCCGTCATTTGACGGTGGGCAGAGGACAAGTGGTTAAGGTCTGGTGCTAGTTCAGCGTGAAGGTTATCTAAAATCTTCTGCATAAATGCTAGAAAGCGCTCTTGTATCTCAGGTTTGTTACAGAGAGTTTTCTTAAGTGCAGCAAATCTAGTTAAAGCTTGTCCTCGATTGTTAGGGAGAGTAAGCCTTGGTACTCAGAAGGGTAGTGGAGCTACCCAACTGTTGGAATTGTCCTTGAAGAACTCTTCATCCATAATCTTGATGAACTCTTTGTCTTCGACTGAAGGGGCAATCTTGTTGTCATCACAAGTAGTCTGGTACAGTGAATCACCAAGGTCCTTCTGAGAAGTGAGCTTGCAATTTATACCTTGGAGTGCTTGATATGGAACTTCATTTTTGAAATCAAGTCTTTCCTTCACATAATAATGCAATGGACATTTCATCGACCGATAGGCAACATTGGTTTTGTAGGAAGCTATATCCAAGAGCTTGTGAAATTGATCTAAACAGACTTCTCCTGCTATCACCCATTCAAGATCAAGTTTCTGGGCCTGAGGAGTATCGTTTGGACCGTTACATAACTCTATTATTTTATGGACTCTAGAAACGTCTCTTCCTAGTAGAATCAAAATCTTAACATCCTTGTTAAGTGGTGGAATGTAGTCAGCAATGTGGCTCAAATAGGGGTGATGACGTGCAACCCCTGGTGTGGGGATTTCTTCTCTGTTCGGTAGCTAATCACATTCGATTAGAGTTGGAAGAGGTAACTCTATGTCCTCATATTCTGATGCCACTATGAAGCCATGGGCTCTTCTTCCAGAAGTATTGATCTTTCCTGAACATGTCTGCAAGGTATAGGACCAGGCCTCTCCATGAATTTTGAATGGGTCAAAGAATTCTGGACTGGCCAATGAGCGATTGCTCTGATCGAGTACGGCATACATTTTTATGGAATTTTGTGGACATCCTTCAGGAAAAACCCTTACAAGACATATCTTTCTACAAGACTTGCTATGAAGCCCGTCTCCACATACCTCTGTACACCTTGTGGTCATGGTGTTAGCATGTTGCTCAGTTCTCTCCCCGCCATCATCTGATGTAGACTTGGGGTTGCTGCTTGGTGAAGGTTTCCTTTTGAACAGGTCTGAATGAAGAGCGTCCACATGATTGGCACTGTTACACAGAGAACATCTGATGGCGATCTTACAGTCTCTAGCTAAATGATCGGAGGATGCACAACACTTGAAACAGATATTATGCTCTTTTGAGAAATGACTTGCGTTCTTCGATAGGCTTGTCCTTAAATGCATGGCATTTGAAGAGAGAATGTGGCGCATTATGGATAGGACACTTTTGATTAAGATTGCTTGCCTTAATGCCTGTAGCCAAGACGTTGGATGCTACCTCGTCTTCCTCACGGCAATAGGATACCTTAAATCCTTGAATTTACTGTTGGTGGCAATACCCCTTGAAGTGGTTAAAAGAGTGATGGTTGTATCTGGATAGAAGAAGCTTGGGTCATTCTTGGATTTTGCAACCTTTCGCACAAACTCTGCAAAATAAGGGAGGGAAGGAAACATGATGTTCATACTTATATTTTGATCCTACACTAGTCCACTTTCCCTGAAGATGACTAGGCAACCTTGCCACAATAGGATTTACGCCCTGAGCAGTGTCTAAAGACCTGGTAAACTAGGATCTAACTTAGCAATTTCAAGTTCATGAAGGAGGTCACCTAACTCTCTAAGCTTATGATTGTCCTTAACAGAGATCTTAGGAAAGTCGTTTAGTCTCTGGAATAAGGGAGATTCAATGACTTTGAGGCTCCCATAGTCTTGTTCTAGACATTCCCAGGCAGCATCAAGGCCTGCCTCAAAGTTATAGATGTAAACTGATTTAAGTCTCTTTACTGGTTCTAAAGATTGTCGCTCCAACCACTTTATTAGTAAGTCGAGTTCTGCTTGAGGTTCAATGCCGAAGTTCTTGATTACCGCCTTAAATGTAGATCGCCAACTCCTGTAGTTCTCTGGGCAGTCATCAAATCGAGACAGTCCAGTTGTAATCAATTCTCGTAGAGCCATACACTTGCTGAGCTCCGCAGCGTTGATGCTTTCAGTTTTTATAGCCACAGGGGATACTGATGGTGCGCCGACTTGGACCATGGTTGGTATCTGATTTTGGCTGGTAGGTGGAGAGAAAGGTTTTGCAGATGGGTTCAATCTAGGTAAGGGTCTGACGTCTGAAGGTCTCTGAGCATTTGAAGTTGAAGAGCTGTATCACAGGGGTCATAGAGTTCATCCTGTAGTCTTTTGTTGTACCCTTGTAATCTCTATTCGCATAGGGTTGTGGTGACACGTGAGCCGCGTAGGTTGACTCGCTTGATTTTGAGACATGCGGTAGTTGTGTAGTGTCTCTGTTAGCAGGTGTGTCTAGTTGACCAGTTTGATTTGGCGACACGTTGCCTTCTGGTCCACATGCTGGATGATATGACAATAGGTCTTGTTCCAAGACAGATAATTCCGCCAAGGCTACTTCTTTTTCTCTATTCTTCTGAAGGATTTCTAGCTGAGCTTTGATGGCTGCTTCTATTTCAGAACAGGCGGCTTGAACCTGGGCTTCTGCAACCTTCTGGCGAGCTTTGACTATTTGGTCGCTCAGTGTTGACCTTACAGAGCAGGACCGCAGTGACTTCGAAGAGGAATTATAATAGGAGATGGCAGATCTAGATGATTTTCCTGAGTGTCTGGAAGAAGCAGATTTACAGGATGTAGTTTCATGTGGCTGTGCTAATCTACCTTCTATCTGTGCATTTGATTCAAGACATGTGCTATGCCTCTGCTGGTCAGTTAAAGTAAAGTCCTTTAATTCCACTGCAGATTCTTCTATTTTGGAATGTGACAATAGGGAATAGTACTTCTCAGAAAGTCTTTTATAATTCTCAAATGCCTTCTTAACCCTTGAGAGAGCAGTGTTCAATTGCTCAGGATTGTTGCTAGTTTCATTAGTGGTTGTTATACAACTTAAAGTCGTATGCCATAATGCAGTCAGGTTACTAGATGTTTCTTCCTTACTTGCTTCATAAACCTCCCTTGCCTTCAAGGATGGATGAGGGGTTCTAGCAGAACGAGCAGAATGAGTAAGTAAGGAGCCTGCTTTATCTCGGTTGAAAGAACTTAATATCCCGCGCTGCTATTCACCCACTTCAACATCAAGAAGTCTGAGGAAAGAGATTCACGTCTTTTGCGATGCATCTACCGAGGCTATAGTGGCTGTGGCTTATCTCAAGATCATAGATCACTCCGGGAGATCCTATGTCGGTTTTCTATTTGGAAGAGCCAAGTTAGCTCCAAAACCTGCTCACACTATTCCAAGGTTAGAATTGTGTGGCGCAACCCTAGCTGTCGAAGTCGCAGAATTCTGCAAGATGAAAAGGACATATATAAACGTCAGTAGAGATACGCTCAATACCTTGCAGATTGTTTCTGGGACAGATGGAGGAAGGAATACCTCACACTTCTTTAAGGATGTAAAAAGTGGCAAACTTAGAAGCCTAACTTAAAGGAAGGGGACCTGGTCCTGCTAAAAGACCAGCAAGCTCACCGGATTCAGTGGCCAGTTGGAATTATTACAAATGCCATCACCAGTGATGATGGAAGAGTCCAAAGTGTGGAAGTCAGGATCGTTAAGGATGGGGCTTCAAAAACCTTCCTGAGACCGGTCACAGAGACAGTCCTAATAATGCCTGCTTTCAAAAATTCTGATTCAGTGTTATGTGAAGGAGCCACTTAAGACCTATAATATAGCTAGCTTATAGACTTGAGAAGGTTAGATAGCATGTTACTGTATGCAATGTTAATAGTATGTTAAAAGAAAACAATGTGGTGTATAATGGTATCTCACGATACCCCTTGCTGTTCTGGTTAGTTTGGTTGTTCCCACCCTCCATTTCCTGCTCTAAACCCCATCTTGTTTAGTTGCTTAGAAAAGACTGCAGAGAGTGGGAGCTGTGTAACTTCATTGGAAATTTACTGTTCTGTCTCAGCAATCAGTTTTACCTGTGACAAGCTTCTTGTAGACCCAGTCTGTAAGGATGTATGCAGCGGTTGAATGATGACTTTAACAGACAGCTTACTTAATAAATAAAGACTCCAGAGGTGTTTTCCAATGCTTCTTTATGCTTCAAGGTAACAAGAATATGAACATAGAGGCTTTTTCATAGGTACATTTCCAATGAAGTTACACAGCTCCCACTCTCTGCAGTCTTTTCTAAGCAACTAAGCAAGATGGGGTTTAAAGCAGGAAATGGAGGGTGGGAACAGCCAAACTAGCCAGAACAGCAGGGGGGTAAGGATCATACCAAATAATAAATTAACAATACATGTAATAACAACTGCTAGACAGTAAAGCTGCGTGGCAGCACAAGGCTAACAAAACAAGGGTTAAGAAACAAAGAAGGAAACACTCAGTAGACAGCTTGACACACCAACAGTATAAAACCTAGAAAACTTGAAGAAAAAAAAAGGTACATACATATCAGCCTAAACTGAGGTAGAATTTTTTTTTTAATATGTATATATTTTTTTAAAACTGCCGGTATTTTTTTGTTTATAGCACAAAAAATAAAAACCGCAGAGGTGATCAAATACCACCAAAAGAAAGCTCTAATTGTGGGAAAAAAGGGACGTCAAATTTTATTTGGGTACAACGTCACAGGACCGCGCAATTGTCAGTAAAGGCGACGCAGTGCCAAATTGTAAAAAGTGCTCTGGTCAGAAAGGGGGTAAAATCTTCTGGGGCTGAAGTGGTTAAACAAATACATACAGTTTCGAATTTTGTTAAGTTATCCAGCCTGGTATGCAAGCTGGTCATGAGCCTCTACCTCATCTAGGAAAATGTAATCCTATCCCACCCACGATAGCTGTACAACATTACATAGATGTTTATATTCTTGTGTACAATTTTGAGTTGTTTTTTAAGGGTATATGGAAATTGGTATTTGTGTTGCTGTTGAATACTTTTTCAAGGCACTGTATGGGCATCATTGTGCTTGAATGCCATTAATTTTCAATGCCACCCCAATGCACTGTAATGTATTATATAGCATCTTAACATTCACTAGATTTGGTAGCTGCATTCGTTTTATTTTACAAGCCTAAGTACATGTAGCTAGGTTAGGTGCTGGGCCTCTCCAGGCCTAATGCTGACCTCCAGAGTTAGGGACAGCTGACATCCTTCTATGTAGCGTGGGTTAGGAGGCATGGTGGGTGCAATACAAGGTAGATTAATGGTCGCCAGACACTTCTTGAATGCAAAGGGATATATTGTCCCTTAAATAGAACTGTGGAAGAGAGGGTTAAGGCCAGGACACCCTTGAGCAGTTGCAATGTTAATTGGCAGACTCTGTAATCTCTACAGGTAGACAGCCATGCAGGGAAAGGCAACCAGAAAGACACCACATCTGCATGAGTAGGATCACTGTATCCTATGGCAACAGTCTTGTAACACAAATTGTAACAAACTCCTTTACTTCCCCTACAATCTGCTCTTGTAGATCTTCACTCAACTGAGCTCCCAGTCTCTCTCACTAGATTTGTTTATCAACTGCAACTGGATCCCCTGAGCTCTTCCAATCTTCTCACACAGCATCTTCCTCAAGCATCACCCCTGCGACCCTGCTGGGTCCCTAGCTTGGGACTCACAGATACTTCTCAAGCGTGGTCCCTGGTAACATTTGACTGAGACAGCCGTGGGAGCCCAGTGAGCCAATGAGGAGAAAGCGGGGGGCGCGGCAGAGGGGGCGGAGCCAGGAGCAACGTTGGGGGATCTGAAAAGAAAAGGATCGCTGCTGCTCTGTACAAAACCACTGCACAGAGCAGATAAGTATACCATGTTTGTTAGTTGTTTTTTTAAAGCTTTAGAACCACTTTAATAAATCAAATTGTGTGTAGTGCCAATCACTCACCGTGTTCATTCAGAAAAGGAAGGGGCCAGTAAATTACATATTTACTGACCCCTTCCCCAGCTCTCCACCCTGAACACCCTCCAGTGCCCGCAGCAGCCTGCAGGAATGGTAGACTGGTAGCGTTGGAGGGAGCACAGCATTAGGGGGAGAACCCCTGGGGGATTCCAGGATAGAGAAGAATCTAGGGGTCCTAGTAGAAGACAGACTGAGCAATAGCATGCAGTGTCAAGCTGTAGCAAGCAAAGCCAGCAGAATATTAACTTGCATTAAAAAGGGAATTTACTCCAGGGATAAAATTATAATACTTTCACTTTATAAAACTCTGGTCTCCAATCCTCAAAATGGATGTGCTGGAGCTGGAGAGAGTCTAGAGAAGGGTAACTATATTAATATGGTGACTGAAGAAACTAAATTATGAGGAACAACTACAAGTGATACATTTATTCTCCCTGGAGAAGAGACACTTGAGAGGAGATATTATAGCAAAATATCTCAACAGTGATTCCAGCATAAGTATGAAACGTTTTAGTTCCAGGGAGTGTAAGAAGACTTGGGGCCACACAATGAGGCTGGAAGAGAAGCCTTAACCTTAAAGGGGTTGAAAAGGTACAATTATTTTTCCCTAAATAGCTTCCTTTACTTTACCTACACAGTAATGCAAGGCTTTCTCCCTGGTGTGGAGTATCTAGCTCGCCCCCTCCCTTGGACTACAGAAGAGTCAGGAAGCCCACTAACACACAGCTTCTTTTTCTATCTGCAATGTAGAGAGTGTCCTGACTCTCCTGTATTCCAAGGGAGGATCGAGCATGACACTCCACACCAGGGAGAAAGCCTTGCATTACTGTGTGGAGTTAGACAGAAGAACAGGAAGTGAGGATTTCTCAGAAAAAATAAGGACATTTAGAAAGCAAAATCGAAGGATGAGGTAAGTGGAAGAGGACTGCACTAAGGTAAAGGAAGCTATTTAGGGAAAAAATGTTTTCCTTTACAACCCCTTTAAGCTGTGTAGGGTATTTTTTCACTGTCTGGGCGATACGTATGTGGAACTACCTTCCACAATTGGTGGTGTCGGCAGGAAGTTTTAAAAGACTCTTGGACATGCATCTTAGCAAAAACAATATACAGGGCTATGGGAAATTATTTAAGTAAGGAGCCTGCTTTATCTCGGTTGAAAGAACTTAATATCCCGCGCTGCTATTCACCCACTTCAACATCAAGAAGTCTGAGGAAAGAGATTCACGTCTTTTGCGATGCATCTACCGAGGCTATAGTGGCTGTGGCTTATCCCAAGATCATAGATCACTCCGGGAGATCCTATGTCGGTTTTCTATTTGGAAGAGCCAAGTTAGCTCCAAAACCTGCTCACACTATTCCAAGGTTAGAATTGTGTGGCGCAACCCTAGCTGTCGAAGTCGCAGAATTCTGCAAGATGAAAAGGACATATATAAACGTCAGTAGAGATACGCTCAATACCTTGCAGATTGTTTCTGGGACAGATGGAGGAAGGAATACCTCACACTTCTTTAAGGATGTAAAAAGTGGCAAACTTAGAAGCCTAACTTAAAGGAAGGGGACCTGGTCCTGCTAAAAGACCAGCAAGCTCACCGGATTCAGTGGCCAGTTGGAATTATTACAAATGCCATCACCAGTGATGATGGAAGAGTCCAAAGTGTGGAAGTCAGGATCGTTAAGGATGGGGCTTCAAAAAACCTTCCTGAGACCGGTCACAGAGACAGTCCTAATAATGCCTGCTTTCAAAAATTCTGATTCAGTGTTATGTGAAGGAGCCACTTAAGACCTATAATATAGCTAGCTTATAGACTTGAGAAGGTTAGATAGCATGTTACTGTATGCAATGTTAATAGTATGTTAAAAGAAAACAATGTGGTGTATAATGGTATCTCACGATACCCCTTGCTGTTCTGGTTAGTTTGGTTGTTCCCACCCTCCATTTCCTGCTCTAAACCCCATCTTGTTTAGTTGCTTAGAAAAGACTGCAGAGAGTGGGAGCTGTGTAACTTCATTGGAAATTTACTGTTCTGTCTCAGCAATCAGTTTTACCTGTGACAAGCTTCTTGTAGACCCAGTCTGTAAGGATGTATGCAGCGGTTGAATGATGACTTTAACAGACAGCTTACTTAATAAATAAAGACTCCAGAGGTGTTTTCCAATGCTTCTTTATGCTTCAAGGTAACAAGAATATGAACATAGAGGCTTTTTCATAGGTACATTTCCAATGAAGTTACACAGCTCCCACTCTCTGCAGTCTTTTCTAAGCAACTAAGCAAGATGGGGTTTAAAGCAGGAAATGGAGGGTGGGAACAGCCAAACTAGCCAGAACAGCAGGGGGGTAAGGATCATACCAAATAATAAATTAACAATACATGTAATAACAACTGCTAGACAGTAAAGCTGCGTGGCAGCACAAGGCTAACAAAACAAGGGTTAAGAAACAAAGAAGGAAACACTCAGTAGACAGCTTGACACACCAACAGTATAAAACCTAGAAAACTTGAAGAAAAAAAAAGGTACATACATATCAGCCTAAACTGAGGTAGAATTTTTTTTTTAATATGTATATATTTTTTTAAAACTGCCGGTATTTTTTTGTTTATAGCACAAAAAATAAAAACCGCAGAGGTGATCAAATACCACCAAAAGAAAGCTCTAATTGTGGGAAAAAAGGGACGTCAAATTTTATTTGGGTACAACGTCACAGGACCGCGCAATTGTCAGTAAAGGCGACGCAGTGCCAAATTGTAAAAAGTGCTCTGGTCAGAAAGGGGGTAAAATCTTCTGGGGCTGAAGTGGTTAAACAAATACATACAGTTTCGAATTTTGTTAAGTTATCCAGCCTGGTATGCAAGCTGGTCATGAGCCTCTACCTCATCTAGGAAAATGTAATCCTATCCCACCCACGATAGCTGTACAACATTACATAGATGTTTATATTCTTGTGTACAATTTTGAGTTGTTTTTTAAGGGTATATGGAAATTGGTATTTGTGTTGCTGTTGAATACTTTTTCAAGGCACTGTATGGGCATCATTGTGCTTGAATGCCATTAATTTTCAATGCCACCCCAATGCACTGTAATGTATTATATAGCATCTTAACATTCACTAGATTTGGTAGCTGCATTCGTTTTATTTTACAAGCCTAAGTACATGTAGCTAGGTTAGGTGCTGGGCCTCTCCAGGCCTAATGCTGACCTCCAGAGTTAGGGACAGCTGACATCCTTCTATGTAGCGTGGGTTAGGAGGCATGGTGGGTGCAATACAAGGTAGATTAATGGTCGCCAGACACTTCTTGAATGCAAAGGGATATATTGTCCCTTAAATAGAACTGTGGAAGAGAGGGTTAAGGCCAGGACACCCTTGAGCAGTTGCAATGTTAATTGGCAGACTCTGTAATCTCTACAGGTAGACAGCCATGCAGGGAAAGGCAACCAGAAAGACACCACATCTGCATGAGTAGGATCACTGTATCCTATGGCAACAGTCTTGTAACACAAATTGTAACAAACTCCTTTACTTCCCCTACAATCTGCTCTTGTAGATCTTCACTCAACTGAGCTCCCAGTCTCTCTCACTAGATTTGTTTATCAACTGCAACTGGATCCCCTGAGCTCTTCCAATCTTCTCACACAGCATCTTCCTCAAGCATCACCCCTGCGACCCTGCTGGGTCCCTAGCTTGGGACTCACAGATACTTCTCAAGCGTGGTCCCTGGTAACATTTGACTGAGACAGCCGTGGGAGCCCAGTGAGCCAATGAGGAGAAAGCGGGGGGCGCGGCAGAGGGGGCGGAGCCAGGAGCAACGTTGGGGGATCTGAAAAGAAAAGGATCGCTGCTGCTCTGTACAAAACCACTGCACAGAGCAGATAAGTATACCATGTTTGTTAGTTGTTTTTTTAAAGCTTTAGAACCACTTTAATAAATCAAATTGTGTGTAGTGCCAATCACTCACCGTGTTCATTCAGAAAAGGAAGGGGCCAGTAAATTACATATTTACTGACCCCTTCCCCAGCTCTCCACCCTGAACACCCTCCAGTGCCCGCAGCAGCCTGCAGGAATGGTAGACTGGTAGCGTTGGAGGGAGCACAGCATTAGGGGGAGAACCCCTGGGGGATTCCAGGATAGAGAAGAATCTAGGGGTCCTAGTAGAAGACAGACTGAGCAATAGCATGCAGTGTCAAGCTGTAGCAAGCAAAGCCAGCAGAATATTAACTTGCATTAAAAAGGGAATTTACTCCAGGGATAAAATTATAATACTTTCACTTTATAAAACTCTGGTCTCCAATCCTCAAAATGGATGTGCTGGAGCTGGAGAGAGTCTAGAGAAGGGTAACTATATTAATATGGTGACTGAAGAAACTAAATTATGAGGAACAACTACAAGTGATACATTTATTCTCCCTGGAGAAGAGACACTTGAGAGGAGATATTATAGCAAAATATCTCAACAGTGATTCCAGCATAAGTATGAAACGTTTTAGTTCCAGGGAGTGTAAGAAGACTTGGGGCCACACAATGAGGCTGGAAGAGAAGCCTTAACCTTAAAGGGGTTGAAAAGGTACAATTATTTTTCCCTAAATAGCTTCCTTTACTTTACCTACACAGTAATGCAAGGCTTTCTCCCTGGTGTGGAGTATCTAGCTCGCCCCCTCCCTTGGACTACAGAAGAGTCAGGAAGCCCACTAACACACAGCTTCTTTTTCTATCTGCAATGTAGAGAGTGTCCTGACTCTCCTGTATTCCAAGGGAGGATCGAGCATGACACTCCACACCAGGGAGAAAGCCTTGCATTACTGTGTGGAGTTAGACAGAAGAACAGGAAGTGAGGATTTCTCAGAAAAAATAAGGACATTTAGAAAGCAAAATCGAAGGATGAGGTAAGTGGAAGAGGACTGCACTAAGGTAAAGGAAGCTATTTAGGGAAAAAATGTTTTCCTTTACAACCCCTTTAAGCTGTGTAGGGTATTTTTTCACTGTCTGGGCGATACGTATGTGGAACTACCTTCCACAATTGGTGGTGTCGGCAGGAAGTTTTAAAAGACTCTTGGACATGCATCTTAGCAAAAACAATATACAGGGCTATGGGAAATTATTTTCTACACGCACACACACAAACACACCTACACAGGTTGAACTGGGTGGACTGTTGTCTTTATTCAACCTTACCGACTATGGGCCAGATTCAGGTAGATGAGAGCATCTTTGCTCTGGAGTAACGCATCTCATTTACGTTACGCTGCAGAAATTTTAGGAGCAAGTGCTGTTATTCATGAAGCACTTGCTCCTAAAGTTGCGGCAGCGCATCGCAAATGAGCGAGCGGAATTCTAATTGGGCGGGTACGGGGCGTGTAGTATTCAAACTATGCGCGATCCCAGGGCGAACGTACTGCGCATGCGTCGAGTGTCAATGCATCCCAGTGCGCATGCTCCAAGTTCTGTCAGTGAACGTCAATGACGTCACGTCCCCATTCATAAATGTTTTACGCAAACGACGCGATTTGTTTTTTTTCCGACACGATGACGACGGCTATACCTAACATAGGATATTCCACTAGGGGGCTGCTTTATCTTTACGCCGCGTATCGCTTCCGGAAATGTCGTAAAGTCACTGCGTCGCGCCCGAATACGATCGTCAATTTCCGACTCCCGCTGATTAACATATTTTTTCAGCGTTAATCAGCGGGAACGCCCCCGGCGCCATTTTTAAGTTGAAGTAACGATGCAATGGCGAAATTCAATTACGCCAATCGCATTGGAACTCCAACCCGGCGTTTCTTGTTTTCTGGTTATAGAAAACAGAAACGCCGGCTTGAAGTGACAGTTAGGCTGGCGGATCACTGGATCCGCCAGCCTAACTCTTCATGAATCTGGCCCAATGTAACTATGTAATGTGAGAATCATGGCTACTAGCAGAACACACATTGGGAACTAAGCAAGTTTGAGCAGCTATTAATTGCAATCAAATTTGATGTGAATTTTATAAATAAATGCAGAAGTATGCTGTACAAAGTGTACCAAAGAGCCACAAAAACATGCTCAGCATAAAGTGTGACAAGAATAAAATCCAGTGCTTGGTCAAAGATGTGGAATACATGGGACATAATATAACTGCAGAGGGTGATAATAACAAATGGCCACAGGGCTAAAAGGGACTAATGTGCTCATTAGGCATGACAAGGCACTTAGTAAAATATATTCCTCATGAACCATCCTTCACTGCATCAAAGTATGCCCATAGTACAAGGAAGTCATGAATAGCTTTAATTTTAGAGCAAATCCATTTTTCTGACAGTGCAAAGTCTTTTAAAACATCCGAAAGTCCTCTAATTACCCGATGAAACCTCTCACATAACCATTGCCAAGCTCAAGTCTTTATATGCAAAGCATGATATTTCAATAGACATACGTGCAATTTTCTGTAAGTGAAATATATGATTATAACCTTATTCCAGTCAAAATATGTTATTTTTTAGTTTTGGATGGAATAAGGATTAGTTTAAATTTATATCCCTGCGATGTCCATGCAAGTAATTGGTTGCCATTGTCACCAGAACAGGGGGGCACAGACAACAATAAGGACATAAGGGATTAATTGCTTACATGGCAGACAACAACAGAGTCATCACTGTCTCTTGATGCAGTTTAGATAAGTACTATTGGCTGTAGATTGGATGTGTGCGTAATATAAGGTGACCAGATTTTTTTAAGTGAAATTCGGGGACATATTTTTTTTTTTTTATACTAGCAATGGCGGCAATCGGCAACTCTCTGCCTATTGCCGGCGCTGCCCACCTCACAACCTGTCAAATCTTACTTAAGGCAGAAGAACATGCGAACAGAGCTGAATAGGCATGCATCCAAAACTTAAGATATAATACCTCCTCTCCGACCTGCAGATGATCATCAGAAAGGGTAACAGATAAAGGAAAAAAATACACCCCCCTTGTTGTGTAATAGAATTTATTTTTTTAATTCTGCATGACTTTTTTTTTAATTGCCCGGCCCCTGTTTAAATCCAATCCGGGGACAGACTTGGTCCCAGGACAGTGTCCTCAATCTGGGGACTGTTCCCGGGAAACAGGGATGTCTGGTTACCCTAGTGTAATAACCACAATCTAAAACATACAGAAGGCTTATTTGATAAGGCAATCTGCACACATCTAACCAAACGTTAGTTTAAATAAAAATAATAATTCCATTTTTTCTATGGTATATTGCACATAACGCCATATTATATACACTTGATAGAGGATAGGACCTTTTCAGTATACAGAAAAATCCTATTATTTCATGAAAAATATACATGTAAATTAGGTCAGTTCACTTCACTGTAAACAATAAATAATTCATTCATTAATGTTTTAAAAATTGTGGTTAGAGCATTGAGAAGTACTTCAAGTACAGTATTGGTATGAAACAAGAGTTATGAAGCAAGGTAGATAATACATTAGTATGAGGCACTGAGTGTAATGGCATAAAATGCAATGCAAAAGTACGAGGCAGTGTTTGTAATACAGAGGTAGAAGGCATTAGGCCCCTTTCACACATGCGGATAGTATGTCCGCTTTTTCATCCATCTGTGTACGGATGAAAAAGGAACATAAATTTATCCCTATGAGATAGCGGGTGTCAGCGGATGAACATCTCTTCCGATCTCTTCAGTGTCCGCAATCTTCCGATTCTGCAGATGGAGGAAAATCCTATTTTTCCATCCGTCTGCAGAGCGGATCAGGTTAACACGGACAGACAGTCCATGTTCATCCGATCCCCCCATAGGGGAGAGCGGAAATCTGATGGGGCGGTCCCTGCACAGTGTGCAGGGACCACCCTGTCATCCGCCGGCTCAGCAGAGATCAGCGGAGCGATCCCCGCTGAGTAAGTGGAGGTTCACGGGGCGGATCATCACGGATTCGTCCCGTGTGGAAGGGCCCTTACATGTATTACAGAAGTATGAAGCGCTCTATGTACTGAAGAGACATGAAAAAAAAGAAAGTAATAGACATGAGGAACTGTATTTAATGCAGAGGTATAAACCACAGCATATAAGGCCTTGTTTACATGGGCTTAGCTAAGACAGTCCATAGATGGTGTGAATTTCTTTCCTGCAACCTTAGGTTGCAGGGAAAAAATTTCATGTTTCCCCCATCAACAGTGTTGAAAGGGGAATCTCTCATGCAGAGCAATAGTCTTTTCCCAGCGGGGGAGACTTTCCCAGCCCCCCCCGCTGGGAGAAAACAGTGATTATTGCTAGCAGCTATAGCAGCTGATTGCGATAATTGGAAGCGAATCCGACAGGCTGGTTGTACCCAAGTTCATTGATCAATCAACTTGGTACAATCAGTCTACCCATTACTGGTTTGAATCTCAGACAGTTTATGCTGAACCAGCCGAGATTTCGAACTGTGTATGGCCAGCCTTGGTGTACAAAGGCTGTGTTTTCCCATGCAGGAGATACATCCATTCATGTCTAGCCGTTCCTAGCCATTACTCCTAATTTGACATTCATGTGGGTGCGGGCGCATGTTCCTAAAATGCAGACAGTACTAGTTTGACAAAACATACCCATACAGATGTCAAATTTGGAGCAGCGGCTGTGTCCGTGCAACATCTGTATACCATTAAATTTGAATAAGACCGCCTGCATGCAGATGCATGGAACACCTGTGCAGCCCATGCAGGCACACAAGGCCCTGTACACAGATGTATGCTGAAATATGCCCATGTAATGAGACCTAATAGAGAGGCACAAGGCTATGTATGTTAAAAAGGGACAAAAGGAGTGAAGATGGCCATACACCATACAAAATGATTGTACAATTACAGTACAATCTCCTTTAGCTTTAACAAATGTATGTAATATGAGGATGCCGATATTTTGAAATCAGGGTGGCCGATGGCCGATGTATAATGCCGATTTTTGCGGCCGATATTTTGGGCCGATTTTTTTTGCTAGGTGTGGGTGGTGCTGCGTTGTGGCGAGGGATGGGTGGTGCTGCGTTGTGGCGAGGGATGGGTGGTGCTGCGTTGTGGCGAGGGATGGGTGGTGCTGCGTTGTGGAGAGGGATGGGTGGTGCTGCGTTGTGGTTAGGGATGGGTGGTGCTGCGTTGTGGCGAGGGATGGGTGGTGCTGCATTGTGGCGAGGGATGGGTGGTGCTGCGTTGTGGCGAGGGATGGGTGGTGCTGCGTTGTGGCGAGGGATGGGTGGTGCTGCGTTGTGGAGAGGGATGGTTGGTGCTGCGTTGTGGCGAGGGATGGGTGGTGCTGCGTTGTGGCGAGGGATGGGTGGTGCTGCGTTGTGGCGAGGGATGGGTGGTGCTGCGTTGTGGCGAGGGATGGGTGGTGCTGGGTTGTGGCGAGGGATGGGTGGTGCTGCGTTGTGGAGAGGGATGGGTGGTGCTGCGTTGTGGAGAGGGATGGTTGGTGCTGCGTTGTGGAGAGGGATGGTTGGTGCTGCGTTGTGGAGAGGAATGGGTGGTGCTGCGTTGTGGCAAAGGGATGGGTGGTGCTGCGTTGTGGCGAGGGATGGGTGGTGCTGCGTTGTGGCGAGGGATGGGTGGTGCTGCATTGTGGCGAGCGATGGGTGGTGCTGTGTTGTGGTAATGAAGATGATTGATTTGCAATGCATTGTGAAAATGAATGAAAGGAAAAGGGGAATGGCAGCCTCTGCCCCCCTTTTCATCATGGGAAGGTGGCGGGAGTACAGCTTCAGGGCCCCTCCCACCCCTTTTTGGTGTCCTGTGGCTGTCAGGCAATTTTGGCGGGCTAGAGGGCATGAGGGAAGCTTGACTAGGTGACCTCTGGGTGACCTGGGTAAAGCCCGCTCTGGAGAACTGGTCAATTCCAGTTCTGACAGGTGTTCTCTGCCTGGCTGTTTGAAAAGCCCGCCCAAATAGGGTATAAAAGTAGGTCCCCGTGGCTTATAGGCTCACTCGCCTCAGAGGACTCAAGAAGCTGTGGTGTTCTCGAGTTTATCTCCCTGAGCAAGCAGCGTCCCCTGAGGCTGGAAGATGAGCCTGATTCGGCAGCTGTTGGAGCGAGCTGGAGAGGAAGGAGGGGATTCCTGGATGCGGCACTGCCTCAGCTTACCCTGTCCGTCATGTCAAGAGGCTCCGGTGGGAGCCGCATCAGATGACGAGTCTCCCGGTCCTTCCTCTGCGTTTGAAGAACGAACGCCTTCCTGCATCCGGGAGCCCGTGTCACAGGAAGAAGTAGCCGGGCTGGGAGGACCTGACGGAGTTCCGGGTCGTGGGCGCCATGTCAGCACCACCCCCGTCCGCGTCACTGAGGCTCCGAAAAGGAGGCGCACTCCGCGTCAGGAATACTCCCCTTCTCCTCCCCGTGCTCCACGAGCCAACAGAGCTGGTCCTTCTCAGGACCGTTTTACACGATCAGGAGTCGGGAAGAGGGGCGGAGCTAGAGGCGGAGTCAGAGGTGGAGCCAGAGGAGGAGCCAAGAGCGGCAATAATGGGGGTAACAAAAATGTCAGGGCGAGCAAATCTTTTCTTTCCCCTTACAGGTGTCATGGCGCTTCCATGGACAGCGCTGCAAGTGCGGCCGGAGGTGAAATCGATGGAAGTCCAGCGAAGAGGGGAGGATCGGAAGACAGGGCTTCATCCCAGCAAGAACAGCCTTCTTCACGGCAACGGAGCTCTACTACACTACTGTCAGATAACACTGACAACAGCATTGTCCTACCAACTTCGGTGCCTCTGCTAGATACTAGAGATGGCCAGTCCCCTGTTGTGTCAGGTGACACTTCTCAGCAGCAAGGTATGATTAATTTTTCTTCTGGTGCTTTGCTGGCAAACATCGCTGAGCTGTTATCTAAATTAGCAAAAGATTTACACTGTATTCCTCAGGCTGCTGCTCCTGTTTCTAACATTGGGGGTTCTGCTGCTAATGTATGGTCACCATCTAGTGGCAATTTGGCTAATTGCGACCATATTTATCAGACTCTGTCGACTACACAAGGTGTGGTAAATACAGGTTATGTAGCTGCCCAAGCGCAGAATTTGCCAGAAACTTGTTTGAAAGTACCCATGCCTTGTGAGGTTAACCCTTTGGGTTTTCATCTGTCCTTATCGGTTAAAGAAAAAATTTGGCGAGGCGAGTTTGTAGATATGTTATCTTTATTGCCATCAGCCAAAGATTTCATGTCAAAATCTGACAAGAAGGAGGATGAAGAAAGGCGCAGGCCAGTGCAAAAATCTTTTAACAATTGGCTTCAGGCTTTTTGTATTTTTTCTGGAATTTTCTGTGAAAAGTTTCCTGAAAAAAGTCCTGGCCTTTTTCAACACCTAGATATTGTCATAGAAGCTTTTAGAAACTTTGGGGGGGGGGTGGCATGGTATAACTATGATAAGGCTTTTCGTCAGAAGTTGTCCGTGCACCCCTCCTTGAAATGGGGAGTCAAGGATGTGGGCCTATGGCTAAACCTTTTTCTTCCCTAAAGACAAAATTTTAACAGACCAAGCTCTAGCCATCAGGTGGTCAACACCTCTGGTTACAGAAAGGGCATCTGCTTTAATTTTAATGACAGCCAGTGTAGGTGGCCGTACTCCTGCAAATACAGGCACGAAAGTGCATTTTGCGCAGCCTCTCACCCAGTTTCAAAGTGTTTTAAAAAGTTATCAGCAGCAAACCAGCAAGCAAGTAATTTTCCAAAAGGCAGTCATACCGGTGATGTTTCAAAGAATGCTCCCTTGGCTCAAAATATACCCAAATCAGCCGATATCTCAACTTCTCATTGAAGGTTTTAGGGACGGTTATTGGTTACCAATTTTTTCGGGTGTAGGTTGCACTGTAGTTCAAAATCTTAAATCGGTCAGTGAATTTCCTGAAGTAGTCCTGTCAAAAATCAACCTGGAAGTTTTGGAAGGCAGGGTGGAAGGTCCTTTTGCCTTTCCCTCATTTGATAATTTCAGGATCTCCCCCCTTGGGATCGTACCTAAGAAAGAAAATAACTCATTTAGATGAATTCATCATCTGTCCTTCCCTAAGGGCCAATCCCTCAATGACGAGATAGAGGATAGCTTATCTTCCGTATCCTATGCCTCATTTGAGGATGCTCTTAAAAAATTAAGGCTCCTTGGAAGGGGTTCGCTTTTAGCTAAGACAGACATCAAATCAGCTTTTCGCCTTCTCCCTATTAACCCATTATGTTTTAACTCCCTGGGGTTTTCCTTTAACAATCAATTTTATTTTGACAAATGTTTACCCATGGGTTGTTCCCTGTCATGTTTTTATTTCGAAACCTTTTCATCTTTTCTAGAGTGGGTGGTCCGTTACGAATCTGGTTCTACTTTTCTTATACATTATTTGGATGATTTCTTGTTTTTTGGCCCCCCCGATAATTCGGAGTGTTCTGATCTATTAGACTTGTTTTTTAAAATCTGTAGCCACATGGGTGTACCTTTGTCTGCTAACAAAACTGTTTTCCCTTCCACATGCCTAGAATTCCTGGGCATCGTTATCGACACGGAGCTTATGGAATTCAGGTTACCGGAATTGAAGATAGAGAAAACAAAATACCTAATTTTATCTATAATACGCAAGAAAAAGGCCATCTTGAAGGAAATTCAATCCCTGTTAGGTCTGTTGGCTTTTGCCACAAGAATTATGCCAGTAGGTAAAGTTTTCTCCAGAAGGCTTTATTTGTCCATCTCTGGTTTAAAATCCCCATTTTCACATGTGCGCATTTCCCATGATATAAGAGAAGACCTGCTAGTCTGGATGCAGTTTCTCTCTCATTTTAACGGTAGGACGGTGTGGCAGGATGAGTTTATCTTAAATAAGGAATTTTCTCTTTCTACAGATGCATCGGGCTCCTTTGGCTTTGCTGCAATCTGGCAGACCCATTGGTGTGCAGATAGTTGGTGTCCATCGTGGCAGAAGAAAGGGTATTTAAAAAATATCGTTCTGTTAGAATTGTTCCCAATTGTGGTGGCTCTTGAAATTTGGGGATTTTTCTTCCAGAATAAGAGATTGTTGATTCGCACAGACAACAAGGGTGTTATGTATGCCATTAATTGCTTAACCTCTAAGTCTCCGCCAGTCATTGCCCTGTTGAGATATTTAGTGTTTAAATGTTTTAATGTGTGGTTAAAAGCTGTGCACATAGCGGGTAAGGACAATGACTTGGCGGATTCTCTGTCTCGTTCGCAGGTGGAACGTTTTTTCCTATTGTTTCCAGAAGCAGACAAGGTGGGGCTGTCTTGTCCACCGTCGCTATGGGATCTGGTGTAACCCATGTTTCTCAGTACATTAGCAATTCAGTAGCTCCCTCAACCTGGGCGGGATATCAATCTGCCTGGTTCCTATATTTAAATTTTTTAAATATGGGACAAGAACCAGCCCACATATTTTCTGAAGAGAAGGCTTTGCGTTTCTTGAATTTTCTTTTTGCTAAGCAGTATTCATGGTCCCATGTGCAAAGGACTTTATCCGGTATTTCGTTTTTTCTAAAATTAAATGGCCTTCCTTCTTTCATGCATTATTTTTCGGTGAGACAGGCCCTGAAGGGCTATAAGAAGGAACATGTTTTCGTCGATACCCGCAAACCTGTCACTCCAAGCGTTTTAGTTGACCTAGGTTTGGCTGCGGGTAAAGTTTGTTTTTCAGCTTTCGAGTCTGTCCTTTTTCAAACAGTTTTTGCCGTCATGTTTTTTGCAGCACTCAGGGTCTCCGAGCTAGTTGCTATCGGGACGGAGGACATTGTTTTTACAGAGAAGGCTATTAGAATTTTTGTGCGTAAATCAAAAACGGACCAGTTAGGTAGAGGTTCCTGGTTGCAGTTGGATACATGGGATAGTTCCTTTATGTGTCCTGTTCAACTAACAAAAAAGTTTGCTTCACTTAGGCCCGCGGGGGTTAACACATTTTTTAGTCACGAATCTGGTCGGCCTTTGACAAAATACCAATTACTAGCGTACTTAAAAAATGTTTAAAATTTCTGAATTTGGACAAGGCTCGCATCACCTCCCACTCCTTCAGGATAGGGGCTGCTACCGAGGCCTCCAGGCTAGGTCTAGATGTTAGTATGATCAAGCAAATTGGTAGATGGAAATCTGACAGTTATTTATTATATGTTCGCCCTAACATCTCTCTTTGATCATTTCAGGGCCTGTACGTATTGTCTGGATCATCGGGCACTCTTACGTTTATTGGGCCCATCAGAGAGCGCAGGACAGACCTTACACAGTCAACCTAGGTCTTGATCCGAACAAGTTTAAAGTTTTCTGGAGCGGGAAAAGGGGCATGATATGGTCTAACTTAAATTCTGAACTGTCTAGGCTCATTCTGGTTTTCCCCCCACCTGATGTCCTAATTATTCACCTCGGGGGAAATGATGTTGGGCAACGAAAAACGCTAGACATTATCTTTAGTATTAGGGACGATCTTCTAAAATTTCAAAATATTTTTTCCCAAGCCAGGATAGTTTTTTCGGAAATAGTGCAGCGTTTAGTTTGGCTTTCCCCTCCCTTTAGGCGCCCATTTGAAAAAATAAGAAAAAGGATTAATAGGGCTGTGTCAAAGTTGCTTTTCGACGTCTGTATTTTTTCTTTTAGGCACACTGAGTTGGAAGGGGGTTGTATAGATGGGATGGTGTGCATTTGTCGGATATTGGGCTGGACATTTTTATTGCAGACCTGGGTTCGTGTGTGGATTTGGCCGCGTAGTGGGGTGTTGTGGCAGGTGGTTTGTTAAAAAAAACCCTGCCTTGTGGGTAATTTGTCATTTGCAGCCTGGACCGTAGTGGTTAGGTTTGCTAAAGTTTATTTATTTATATTTAATATTCTTAAATATTGATGTTTACCCACTAGTCCTTTATTTAATTATTTATTTATTCATCTATTTATTTATGGTATTTATTAACTATTTAAACCAATAATAAACATCCGCGGCCATTATTATCCAAAATAAAAAGTTGTCTGCTGTCCTTTTTTATACTTAGTAGTGTTATAAGAGGTTCATTTGTTCTTACCGTCTACTTTCCCATGAGGATGACAGTTACATTGTGAAGAGGATCTCCATGATGTACATCTGATATACACCCAGAGTCATCCTCATCCATTTTCTCAATGCCAGCCTCAGCAAGGTTTCACTTTAAAAAGACATTAGGGGGGCACAGTATTCCAATCCAAGATGATTAAAAACAAGGAGGGACTATATAACCACACTGACTATATGGCTAATCAAGTAATATAAATGTTTTATTGAATGGTCAAAATCTGGTAGATAAATGGATACATACAGGGGGCTAAAACACCATAATAAAAACCTGAATATTGCCAATAACAGGTCTAAGATTACATACACACATGGACAGACATAACGAACAACAGTAAACACAGTGCGGAAGCCAGGTGACTAGGGAGGACAACTCCTCTCTCATTACGGGAACTCCCGTACAAACAGCAAAGCTGTATAGAGGAGAGAAAGTTACCTCCCAAACCCCCCTTCTTTTCCTTGGCTCAGCCTCCAGGTGGAAGGAGGAGGAGAGGGAGAGCAGTCTAGCTGTAGCCGGAGGGCTGCCTAAGAGTTATCTACAGATTGTATAGAGTCAGTACAGAATTTCAGCTGTCAAAGTATACTTCATCATTGAAAGTTCTTCTAAATGTATGAAAATGATCAGATTGATTCAGCATCAGGGTCATAGGATACAGGAGGTCCTAAGGCTATGAATACAATACAATGATGAGATGACCAGCCAATCATTGAGCACAAGTGTAATACAAGCAGCCAGCATGCTCTGCCTCAGCAGGAAAGAAGGACAGAGCTAGTACTGGCCACGATCTCCTGCTGGGGGCAGTTCCCAAGTCAGACGGCAGATGCTTGTAATAGGCCAATGATTTGTTTCTCTCTCTCTAATACAGCACGCCGAGGGAAGGGGCGGGGCGGGGCGATGCCAGTGAAATCTCTCCGTCCCTTCTATAGTGGCTGTGCGGGGAGGATTCAGAAACACATGCTGCGGCAGCACTGGTCAGTAATGCAGGGCAGGCGGCCATGTGGAATGTTTATTGTTATAGCCGCGAATCGGCCGATTTTTTCACAATAATCGGCCGATGCCGATTTCATGAAAACGGCCAAATATCGGCCGATATATCGGCCGACCGATATATCGGTCGACCTCTAGCTGATGGTGTCAGAGATATTCAGAGACTGTAGACATTTTACAGGAGATGGTCAGAGAATGCAGAACTAATACAAGAGATGATCAAAGATTGCGGACATGATACAAGAGATTGTTAGAGACTGCAGACATGATACAGGAGATGGTCTAGGACAGCAGATATGATACAGGAGATGGTCAAAGACTGCAGACATGCTACAGGAGATTGTCAAAGACTGTGGGCATGATAAAAGAGATGGTTAGAGACTGCAGACATGATACAGGAGATGGTCAGAGACTGCAAACATGACAGAAGAGATGGTCAAAGACTGCGGAACATGACACAAGAGATGGTCAGAGACTACAGACATGATACAAGAGATGGTCAAAGACTGCAGATATCATCATCATTATTATTATACAGGATTTATATAGCGCTAACAGTTTAAGGAGCAGTTTACAATACAAGGGAAGACAGTACAATTACAATACAGTTTAATACAGTAAGTATCAGAGAGCCCTATTAAAGCCTACAATCTAAGAGGGAGGTGATACAAGAGATGGTCAAAGAATACAGACATGATGCAAGATATGGTTAGAGACTGCTGACATGATATAGGAGATGGTCAGTGACTGCATACAGGATACAAGAGATGGTCAGCAAATGATGACATGGTACAATAGATGGTCAGAGACTGCAGACATGATACAGGAGATGGTCAGAGACTGCAGACAGGATACAAGAGATGGTCAGCAAATGACAACATGGTACAATAGATGATTAGAGACTACAGACATGATACAGGAGATGGTCAGAGACTGCAAACATGATACAGGAGATGGTAAGAGACTGCAGACATGATACAGGAGATGGTCAAAGACTGCAGACAGGATAGTCAGAGATAGTCAGAGACTGTGGACATTGTACAGGAGATAGTCAGAGACTGCAAATATGATACAAGAGATGGTCAAAGGCTGCAGACATAATACAAGTGATGGTCAGATACTGCAGACATAAAATATTTTTCTTAGCATAAACTATAGGATTGTAACAAACCTGAGACACCTTTGGGCGCTCTAAAGAAAATAGTAATATAGCATAGTACATCCTTCTATCAGGTCCTGTTCTGAGCCATATTCCTGTCTCAATATTGTGTCCAGGTTTCAGGCGGACATAAACCCAGACACATGATTCAAAACCCAAACTGTCCGGGTGAATCCTGGGCAGATGGCAACCCTACTGACAACACTGCTTTGGATTTCTGTACAGGAAAGGACAACTTATAATACATTTGACAATTCTAAAGTCCTGTCTGTAATATATAGGGGATATTTGCCTTTCAGCCTGTCCTTTCAGTTGTGTCCCCTACCAGCCAAGTACACAGCACACATAATGAGCTCTATGCTTCTGTAAAACGCTCTACAACAAACCACAAATTTGCACCTGCATGCTAAAAGAAAATCATGTATGTAGTCCATTTTTTCTTTGAAACAGAGGAAACGGAGATTTGAGGAAGAAGAGTAGACAGTACTTAGATTTGATTTGATTATTATTGATTAGCAGAGAGACAAGTGTTGCTTAGCAATAGAAAGTGCCAATTAAAGACAGTATCAGGGAGAAATTGATATTGGGGAATTGGCCTTCAGCTCTTGAACAAGCTCATATGTGATCCTTTGTATTTCTATTTGCCGTGTGATTGAGTACTGAGGGGTCTGTTCCATGGTCAAGCAGCTAAAACGCACAGTAGAGATGTGAACACAATTATTGTATAAATCGTACAAGCTAACCACTGGGCAGATTTGAACTACAACTGGTTTTGATATGTATAAAATATTTACATCTTGTGAGACAAGAAACAAGAAAATTAATGTGGTTTTAATGTGGTGCAGAAATTCTCCAGTTTCTTGCCTACATAAGTTGTTTTTCTTTATTAATGCCCCCCATCAAACAATACATAAGTCCTTCTGCGCAATACATACACAAATGTATTACAGAAATGTCCACTAGGTGATGCTAAAACTTAACAATAAACCACACATTGAAAATACAATTACAAGTAATGCCTGACATACATGAGATGCCTTCTGGATAGTAATAATAATACAAGCCTCTGGTGGCTACAGATAGGTCGTGGTCTACTGCTTTGCCCTTGAACATAACACAATAACTGAATAAGCACTAATTATTATATAATGACTTTTTTTATTTTAAATTCAAAGAAGCTAAAGCAGAAGCACATAAAATCGTAGATCCTGGTAAGGCTCCCTGCACACGGGTGCATCCCTCCCAGGGTTTTAGTGTGCCCAGGAGAGACAGGTGCAGCTTCCAGCCCCGCTGCCTGCAGCCTGGTATAGTCTATGGCAGGTTGGTACTGGATGGGTCTGAACACTGTACCAAGTGCTGCCTGTGTAAAAAGGTGTTCAGGTACAAATGCATGGAATGCAGAAGACTTCCATTCTATGCATTCATTCCAGATCAGATAGGAATCTATCTGCTGACCATCTCTTCCAACAACTTCCTGGATTCCATGTAGGGTTGCCACCTTAGTGGCCTGGGACACCTTTGGATGCCGCAAAGGAAAGTAATAAGTGCGCATAGCGTGCTGCAGCGAAAGGTGGGTGTGGCCAAATTGCTCTTGCTGACATCATTACCATGTCACCCAGTGATGCCTAACTTTCCCCCAGACAGCTGACCGCAGATTCCAGACAACAACAGCTTTGTGTGTGACTATTTTGGTTACTAGTGGAGCCAAAGCCCTGTCTGAATAATGTGTCTGGATTTCAGTCCACTAAAACCCGGACACATGATTTAAATTGGACAAACCGATCGTGTGTGGGCCCCATCGGTCTTTTTTCCATTGGTGTAAAAAAATAGAACATGTTTTAAATTTTTCCTACAGATAGAAAACCGATAGAAAAAATCCATGCATCAGTCAGAATCAATTTGACGCATGCTCGGAAGCATTGAACTTCATTTTTTTTCCTCTCGTTGTAGTGTTTTACGTCACCGCGTTTTGGCACGTTCGGAATTTAGTCTGATAGTGTGTATGCAAAACTAATGAAAGTCAGCTTCATCAGATATCCGTCGAAAAAATCCATCGGATTTTAAACCATCAGAAATCCGAGTGTACAGGGCATAAGAGTCTAATAGCGGTTAAATATTTACGCAGCCCTAGCTAATCCCTGAGGAGAGGTGCCTAGATGGTAGCTGGGAATGTGTATAAATACTCTGAGACTGAGAGCAGGGCTATCTTTTTCCCTAAGGAGAATATTACAGCCTAGGGAGCTGTGAGCCCCCAAGCCATTCTGCCATGTACCTGTGGGTTATTGAGGCCTCAGTGGAGCTAGCTGGAGGATAGCTCCCCCATTGACCTAGGAAACCATAGAGGAATCTTGTTCCTCCTGATGTCCTTTCCACCAAAAGCATTTCTGCGGTGAGCACCACCTGCTGTGGAGAAAATAGACTGCACCTGCCTACAAGTGTGTTTCAGAAATGTTAGTAAAAAGAATATAACTGCACTAATTTAGCACATTTGCATCTGTTTTTACATCTACAAAGAGTTCAAATTTCATTTATAAAGACTCAGGAGTATTCATAACTGACCTGATTATCCGTGACCATGACAAGATGAAAGAACTAAGAAAAAAAAGTCATAATCCTCTCCATCAATGCAGAGACCCCCCTGTGGAAGAAAGTCAAATGTACATTAATAAAAGATGTATTTTCCTAATGATGCTCTTAGCAATTTTTTTTTAAATCACAAGTCAAGGCTAGAAATTAACATTGTCTATCCCCCAGTGTTTACATTAGCTCATATTTATATTTGGAATTAATTATTTATTGCCCAATATGTCATTAAACTTTGATTGAATGTCGCCTTTAGAAATGTCATTTTACCCAACTAAAATGAAAACAAGTTCAAGGTATTTTTCTGTTAATTATCTTAATAGGTGACACATAATGAAAAAGCCTGTGATCTAAATGTAACTCTAGTTATGTCACTGTAAAATGGATGTGTAAAGGTAGTGAAAGTGTGTGTAAATAGTAATTTACCATACTCCTCAAGAAACCAACTACTACTTTGGCAAACAGGTTCACAAGCTAGCCCACAGAAGAACATGAACTTACACCCTTCTCTGAATGTTTACAAAGACTTAAAGTAGTTTCAAACCCCCCTGACCTATTTTTACTGAAAATATCTGCCAAACGTGCACCATTTAGGAGATATTTCATGTACACTGCGCCGAAGATGTAATCGGCCCATGCACAGTGAAGAAACGGCCCTCAGTGCCATTTCTTCCCCAGCGTGTGCCGTGACTGGCGCACAGGAGTGACGTCACGTGGCTGGGGCCAGTCACAAAGCCGGAGTCCACGGCCTCGGAAGAAAGAGGGGCGAAGATGGATACTTCCACCAGCGGGGACATTGCGTGCTTCCTATGCAGGTAAGATCCAAATAATGGGCTAGTATACGATGCATACTAACCCATTATGCTTTTACTTTGCAGGGGAATAAAAACCCATCAGGGTTTACTTCCTCTTTAACCACTTCAGGTCCGCGCTACCGTCGGATGACGGCAACAGCGCGGGCCTGAATATCCAACATGCCGTCATTTGACGGCATGTCCTTCAGGCGTTCCCAGCGCGCGCTGTGGAGCGCGCTGCGGGGAAGCCCTGTGTTGTCCGTGTCCCTTGGACACGGCCAATCACAGATCGCGGCGAACGGCCAATCAGAGTGGCCGTTTGCGATGCGATCTGTGGGCGAATGAGAGATGATCTCTCATAGATCATCTCTCATTGCCGTTTTACACAGAGACAGCGTCCTGTCTCTGGAGAGGAGGAGCCCGATCTGTGTTCCTTCCTACATAGGGACACAGATCGGTCACCCCCCCAGTCACCCCCCCCCCTCCCCCCACAGTTAGAACACACCTAGGATACACATTTAACCCCTTCCTCACCCCCTAGTGTTAACCCCTTCAATGCCAGTCACATTTATACTGTAATTAGTGCATATTTATAGCACTGATCGCAGTATAAATGTGAATGGCGCCAAAAATGTGTCAAAAGTGTCCGATGTGTCCGCCATAACGTCGCAGTACCAATAAAAATCGCAGATCGCCGCCATTTCTAGTAAAAAAAAAAATAATAAAAAATAATAATTCTCTCCCCTATTTTGTAAGCGCTATAACTTTTGCGCAAACCAGTCGCTTATTGCGATTTATTTATTTTTTACCAAAAATATGTAGAAGAATACGTATCGCCCTAAACTGAGAAAAAAAAATGTGTTTTTTTTTTTAATTGGGATATTTATTATAGCAACAAGTAAAAAATATTGTATTTTTCTTCAAAATTGTCGCTCTTTTTTGTTTATAGCGCAAAAAAAAAAAATCGCATCGGCGATCAAATACCACCAAAAGAAAGCTCTACTTGTGGGGAAAAAAGGACGTAAATTTTGTTTGGGAGCCACGTCGCACGACCGCGCAAGTGCCGGAAGCTGAAATTTTACCTGGGCAGGAGGGGGGTGTAAGTGCCCAGTATGCAAGTGGTTAATGTGAACCTACATTGTAAGGGTTCCTTCAGACCTATGGGACTTTACTCTGAAAGTAAATGTAAGTACATTTAAAGTTCTACTCATATTTGTCTAGCGGTTGGGCGTATGTGCTGGTCATTACTACTTTAAATCTGATTGAGAAATTGATCATAAGGGGAATAAGTAACCCCCGTACACACGGGCCGAATGCCGGTCGTCATCAGCCGGTTTAATAAAAAACATCCGACATTTGGCCCGTGTGTAAGGGTGTGTAAAACCAGCAGCTGACCCACTCCTGATCAATGGCAGAGAGCGCTGATCGGAGAATCCCCCTGTCAGAGGACAACGGCTGAGCATGGTGAGATGGCTGTACTGACTTCAGATTGTTAGTACAGAGGCTCCGACCAGAGCGGAAAGATTTTTTGTTCAATCCAAAAAACTATTAGTGAGTACCAGGCTTTATGCCATGTCTTTTTGGAATCTTGTTGGAATGACGACACCCAGGCACACGTGCCTTTGCCAGAACATGTACTGTATATACTCAAGTATAAGCCGAGTTTTTCAGCACATTTTTTTTGTGCTGAAAATGCCCCCCCCTTTGGCTTATACTCGAGTCACCCTTTTGCGCCTGATCTCTCGGACTTTGGGGACCCGCTAGTCCCACTCTTCCTCTACAAGTGTGCAAAGTTTGTTGTCTGGGAGACCTACGACTGGGGAGCACTGATTTATCAAAGCCGGACACCCCTTCCATAGATTCCCATGTTAAACGTCAGTCTAGGCATGGGCATAGTGAGGCATGGGCATAGTGAGGCATGGGCACGGTGAGGCATGGGCACAGTGAGGCATGGGCACAGTGAGGCATGGGCACAGTGAGGCATGGGCACAGTAAGGCATGGGCACAGTAAGGCATGGGCACAGTAAGACATGCACATGAACACAGTGAGGCAAAGTTAGGCACAGTGAGGCATGCAGATGGACACCCTAGGCTTATACTCGAGCCATTACGTTTTCTCAGTTGTTTGTGGTAAAATTAGGTGCCTCGGCTTATATTCGGGTCGGTTTATACTCGGGTATATACGGTAAGTGGCATACTTCATCAACACACCTTTTCTTCATAAAGATATTTTTTTATTTGAGAAGCACCATAAAGACAAATACAGTGTGTATTGGTGCACACAGAGTCCCCTTTTTTAACCTGTCCTAATTGCGACAGGGTACTTTGGACCCTGCCATGTTATCTTGCTGCCGACTTGGGCTTATTCTGACATCTGCTTGCAGTTCTTGTATTATTTTGCTAACCTATGGTTGAACCTTTACTTATCCTTTACCAGCCTACTGCCTGTTGATTTAATACAATGAATCTGTTAGCTGATATCCTCAGCCTACCTAAATAATCATGCCATATACATCTATAAGGCCTACCTGGGACTGCTTTCTGGGATCCCTATCCTCACTATAATGCCGCGTACACATGATCACTTTTTGTGATGAAAAAAAACGACGTTTCCTGTGATGAAACAAAACGACGTTTTTCAAACTTCATTTTCCAAAACGACGTTGCATACACACCATCGTTTTTCCAAAATGCTCTAGCAAAGCGTGGTGACGTACACCACGTTCGACGGCACTCAACGTCGTTTTGCCCACACACGATCACTTTTTATGATACAAAAAAATGACATTTTGAAAAACACAAAAAATTCAAGCATGCTCGAAAAAAAAATGTGGTCGTTTTTTTGAAGACATAAAACAACGTTTTGCCCACACACGATCATTTTAAATTACGTTTTTGAAAACGTCGTTTTTTTTTCATCACAAAAAGTGATCGTGTGTACGTGATCCACGTGTTTCAGTCTTGCTCTGCTTTGGAACACTTGGATTTCCTTGCCAGTTGTGCGGATGAATTATTCATTGGGGTCCCCAAAATTGCCTATATACTGCACCTAAATAACATAAAAAACTTGCAGTTATGCATTTCAAGATCCTTCTGTAACACTCCAATGCTAACAGGGCATTGTGAAAGTGATTTTTATAAAAGGGGCACCAACCCTGTAATATTATTGCTACTAAGATCAGTAATTTGAAATTGAAAGTATTAATGATCTCATCTAATCGCTACGCCTGTCCGAGGGATCAACTAAACAGACAGTTTTTGTGGAGTACTACTTTTGAATCAATCAATATCAAAGAATGTAGAAACAGATGAAGAAATACAGGTCAGATAGATAGATTTGGAGACATGCAGAAGAAGAAAAAATTGCGATTCATGAACTGCGGACTATTAAAACAAATGTTAGTTCCTAAGAGAAGTAACATCTAAAATGATTTCATTTGAAAGTTTATTTGCCCTTTTTAAATATAACGATTCAGAACTTAGGTTAAGCCACTTATAATAATAATGACTCGACATGCTCATGGCCATCTCTGTGTGTTCTACAAACATGGGGAAGTGATAGCCGCAGGCTGACAATCAAGTTCTCTCTGTCCAGTGATGGATGCAAGTCTACAAGGCCCCAAGGCGCAAGAGGCCCGTGGCCTAGCCTGCAGCTCCCTTAGCTCAGAAAACATTACTGAGAAACCAGAGATTTTTAGCTGCTTCATTTCGGGAGCAGTCTGCCAGCGTTAGCGGGAAGCACATCATCAAGAAAGGAATAAAACATTTATAAGACATAACTAATGTCTCATTTTTACACAAATGATACAATAATTACAATGAAGTGATGAAATCCTAAAAGGTCTCCTCTGGATGGTGATTGAGAAGTCCAGTCATCAAGTATCTTTTAATATGCAATCATAACACGTGTGACCTAGAAATAACTGATGACTTCCATTTTTCACCATTATTAGGGAAGAATCATAAAAAAGACAGAATATTTATAATTCTATTAGGAGTGCTGTGCTAATTCTATACATTTTGAATGCAGTGTACCAAATGTAACCTACATTTCCACACAAAGGGCATAGTCTACTTAACATTGAATTTCAATATTAAAATATACTTTTTTTCAACAAAAGACCTACATTCAGACTTTCAGTACAAAAAAACATACAAAAATTCCCAGCTAACCTGCAACAAATTGACCCTGTCTAATAGTTCATGTTAAAAACAAGGGGCCGGATCCACAAAGAACTTACAGCGGCGTATCTATTGATACGCCGCGTAAGTTCTAAGATGCGCGGGCATATCTTTGTTTTGTATCCACAAAACAAGATATGCCTGAATGTGGCATAGAGCCGACCAATGTAAGCCTTAGTACGCTGTCGGATCTATGTTGCATTTTTACGCTGGCCGCTAGGGGCGCTTCCGACGATTTTCCGCGTTGAATATGCAAATGACCTAGATACGCCGATCCACGAACGTATGTGCGCCCGGCAAATTTTTTACATCGTTTGCGTAAGTCGTTTTCCGGCGTAAAGTTACCCCTGGTATGTATAGGCGTACGCAATGTTAAGTATGGACGACGGGACAGCGCCAAATTTTCCGTTGTTTACGCAAAACGTTCGCATATAGGGATTTGCGTAAGTTACGGTCACGTTGAAAGCATTGACTAATTGCGACGTGAATTTGCGCATGTGCACTGGGATACCTCCACGTACGGCGCATGCGCCTTTCAAAATAAACGTAATTTACGTGGGGTCACAATGATTTTACATAAATCACGCCCACATCTTATACATTTGAATTGGGTGGGCTTACGCCGACACATTCACACTACGCCGTCGTAACTTACGGCGCAAATTCTTTGTGGATAATGAACCTGCCGCTCTAAGTTACGGCAGCGTAGTGTATCTTAGATACGCTACGCCTGCCTAAAGATAGGCAGTTCTTTGTGGATCTGGCCCAAGGGGTTTAGTTTGCACACATTTTCAGATATATGTGTAGGCTGCAGTGGCCACGTCATGGCACCCCGGTGTACTGCAGTCCTTACTCTATCATTTTGAGGGTCTCCCAAGCTGGAGAACATATAATAATGGATAGATTAAGGGCAGGTATGCCTGGAGGAAGCCCATCGCTCCTTAACCACTTGACTACTGGGCACTTAAAGGGGTTGTAAAGACAAAAATATTTTCCTCTTAAATTAAAGTCTGACAGTAGCTGATAAAGTAAAAAGTAATGTTTTGCAGTATAACTAGTTTGATACCTGTTGAAATCGAGCTGTTTTATTCACCTCTGTCACTCCTGAATCGTTATTCTCACTGACTTCCTGGTTTGCGGTGCGCATTCATTCTTGCTACATCACGGCCTAATGGGAACTACAGTTCCTATTAGGCTTAGCCTCCATGCCTGTGAGGGATAAGAGAGCATCTTCACGCAGGGCTGTAGTCCTAGGGAGGGGGTGAGCACATTCTGCTTTCCACCATGCAGATGCTGGTGGAAAGCAAGAAGAGTAGAGACAGGAAATGGCATTTTCAAACCTGGATTACTGCATTTTGGAAGTCAAAATAAAAATGAGGTAAGTAATATTTAAATGCTCTAGCTTACAGCAATCAATTGATCTAATAAAAAATGACCCTTTAGTGTTCCTTTAAACCCACTTAATAACCAGACCAATTTTCAGCTTTCGGTGCTCTCACATTTTGAATGACAATAACTCAGTCATACAACACTGTAACCAAATGAAATTTTTGTCCTTTTTTTCCCACAAATAGAGCTTTCTTTTGGTGGTATTTTATCACCTCTGCGGTTTTTATTTTTTTCACTATAAATGAAAAAAGAACGAAAATTTTGTAAAAAAATGAATTTTTCTTCATTTCTATTATAACATTTTGCAAAAAAGTAATTTTTCTTCATAAACTTGGCCTAAAATGTATACTGCTACATATCTTTGGTAACAAAAAAAACAATAGATATTATTTAGTCTGGGTGAAAGTTATAGGGTCTAAAAGCTATGGTACCAATTACTGAAAATTGATCAATTTGATCACACCTGATGTACTGACAGCCTCTCTCATTTCTTGAGACCCTAACATGACAGAAAAGTACAAATACCCCCCAAATGACCCCTTTTTGGAAAGAAGACATTCCAAGGTATTTAGAAAGAGGCATTGTGAGTTTTTTGAAGTTGTCATTTTTCCCACAATTCTTTGCAAAATCAAGATTTTTTTCATTTTTATTTTCTTTCCACAAAATTTTCATATTAGCGGGTTATTTCTCACACACAGCATATGCATACCACAAATTACACCCCAAAACACATTCTGCTATTCCTCCCGAGTATGGCGATACCCCATGTGTGAGACTTTTACACAGCGTGGCCACATACAGAGGCCCAACATGCAGGGAACGCCATTAGGCGTTCTGGAACACCCAGACCAATTCTGACATTTCTCTCCTACATGTAAAAATCAACACTTATTTACTAGAAAATTACATAGAACCCCAAAACATTATATATGCTTTTTTAGCAAAGACCCTAGAGAATACAATGGCGGTTGTTGCAACTTTTTATCGCGCATGGTATTTACACAGCAATTTTTCGAACACATTTTTTTTGGAAATAAAACAGTTTTGTGCTTTAAAAAAAAAAACATTAAATTTAGCCCAATGTTTTTGCATAATATGAAAGATGAAGTTACGCCGAGTAAATAGATACCCAACATGTCACCCTTCAATATTGTAAAACAGGGGGGGGTGCAATCAGCGCAAAAATATAAAGATCAGAAAAAAATAAAAATAATAAGTGTAAAAATGAAAAATACTCAAAGAGTGAATTTCATATGGATGCAAGCTGAACACCAAAAGAACAATCACAAAATACCTGAAGTAAATATATCAAACAGAGCAGTGCAGCGCAAACCTAAATAGCATAATATTAATATTAAAACAAATATGCTCATACCAGTGAAGACATAGTTGAATTAATAACAGTGAAAAAATAAAATAAAATAAAATAAAAAGAAAGTCCACATTTGCAAAGTGCAAACAAATCCTGTGATCGAAACAGTCAGAGTATCTCCACCATGTGACTTGGAAAACCAATATTTCAAATATTTCAAACGTGATCCCTTCACCAGTAAAGATGGGTACTCTCACCTCACACCAAGACCCTTGTTTTACCAAAGGTCTAAAACGCTTAGAACAAATGGCAGGAAATCCAGATGGCTCAAAGATGTGCAATTGTCAGCTGAAGGACCCGGAGATATGCAAGTATCCTCAGTGGCACCAACGAATCAATATGCAAAGAAAAAAGGCCAGATCTAAGAGCTTCCATATAAACCAGGTCTCTTTAATGAGTAAAAAATGTGCAGGGTACTCACATTCAAGTAGAAAGTACAGGCATAAAACACCATATCAGGCAGCTCAAATGAAAATGTGGGACATCAAGGAGTGACATGGGATGGTTCCTGACCCCGGACGCGTATCGTAATACTACTTCCTCAGCAGGGCGGAACCTTCTAAATGTCCTCCTCGATATATATAGCCTGCTATGCAGACAGCTCCAATCCCAGGACACAGCTGGCGAAAAACTTTATTGTTCGCTATTACAGCTACAAACAAAAAACTCTCTACATCGCCATCTTGTGGACAAAGAACGTCGTAAGCTGGGCTGGCGAAAAACTTTATTATTCGCTATTGCAGCGACAAACATAAAAAATACTCTTCATCGCCATCTTGTGGACAAAAAAGAGAATCGGAAAATAAACTAACATCACTCTATGAAGTCCCACAAGTTCTTACAAAAAAATAATGACACAATGATAATTACATAATATTACATATAATATACCACTGCTTGATTAAAATTACTAATTAGTCCTCAAACTAAACATATGCTATAAAAAATAAAAAATTATTGGTTAATAATCGAAATATTAAAAATATAAAATAAAATATAAAAAACATTAATATTAAAATAATCTGAAAATTAATATTTCTTAATGATCCCGTGGGTGATGCCAAAGTCCCATCACAGAAACAACACATATAGGACCCCCACTAATATACCATTAGAATAATCACAAAATCAATCTAAGGTAATAACAATCTAAAAAAACACCTATAGTAAGAAAAAAGGGGGGGGGGGGGCCTGAATTATATGTAGCTAATTATTTGCAATAAAACAATTCAAATCAAAATCAACATTGAGGCCCTCCGGAGAAAGTACACGAGCCTCGTATATCCAGAAGGATTCCCTCTGGCTGATTCGTCTAATATAATTCCCTCCTCTCCAGTGCTTATCCACTCTTTCTAAACCCCAGAATTTGAGACATTTAGGATCCTTGTTATGGTATTTCCTAAAATGTCTAGATACACTGTGAGTACGTAGCCCACGTTTGATATTATTGACATGTTCTCCTATCCTGACAGCCATAGTGCGAGAGGTGCGGCCTATATACTGTAATCCACAGTCGCATTCGAGCATGTAGACCACACCCTCAGTGTTACAGGTGATTAAATTCTTGATGTTATACGATTTCTTGGTAGAAAATGAGGTAAAATCTTTCCGTTTTTTAGTGTTATATTTGCACTGTTTACAGGGTTGACAGCGGCCACATGCGTAGAAGCCGGATAGGAACGAGAAAATAGTGTTCTCTTTAAAAATGGGTGGGTCTATGGCTCCTGGCGCCACAATATCCCTCAGTGTAGGCGCCTTCCTATAAATAAAGAGAGGGCGAGGGGGGAGGACAGGTCCTAAGACCTTATCATTCTTTAGCACATCCCAATGTTTTTTAACTATTTTCTCGAATTGGCGATGCTGAATGTTGTAATCCAGGATGATCTTAAACATCGATTGACTATCTTCTTCCGGTTTTTTGGAATCAGCAACAAGTTCTGCTCGATTAAGAGTGCCTACTCGAGACATTTCATTTTCAATGGAATCTTTACTATATCCCTTTTGTTCGAACCTTTTTGCTAGGATTTTAGATTGTTCGAAAAAATCGTTATCAGAGGTACAATTACGTCTTAGACGAATAAACTGACCCCTGGGGATGTTGCAAAGCCAGTTGCGATGGTGGCAACTATCTAGAGGGATATAACCATTCCTGTCAGAAGGTTTAAAATGATTGCGAGTATGTAAGAAAGTGCCTTGTTTATAGATCTCTAAATCGAGGAACACGATCTTTTCAGTGTGAATATTCCACGTTAAGGAGATATTTTTGATGTTGTTATTCAGCTTGGACATAAATGTCTCTAAGCTGGACAAATCACCCTCCCAAATCATGACGAGATCGTCAATATAACGTTTGTAGCATCTTAACTGGTTGGGAGGGTCATTAAAAATGCTCTCCTCCTCCCATAATGCCATGAACAAATTGGCGACGCTGGGGGCAAATTTTGCCCCCATTGCGACGCCAGTTGTTTGAAGAAAAAAACCTTTATTATACCAAAAATAATTTTTGGTCAAACAAAACTCGAGACATTGCAAAAGAAATTTCCGATGTTTAGCGGATAGATTGGATTGGGATAAACCCCATTTAACCGCTGCAACAGCGTCGGCATGCCCTATGATAGTGTAAAGGGAGCTGACATCAGCTGTAATAAGTAGACTATCAGGGGTACAAGATAAAGACTCCAAAATCTGTATACATTGTTTTGTATCTCTCAGGTAAGACCTAGTTTGACACACTATAGGTTTTAGAAAGAAATCGATATATTGGCCCAATCTCGATGAAACAGATTCTATCCCGTTAACGATGGGTCTTCCAGGTGGATGGGTTGAATTTTTATGCACTTTAGGCAGGAAGTAAATAATAGGTGTTCTACATGCCCTAGGGTCAAGGTAAACAAGGCACTTTCTTACATACTCGCAATCATTTTAAACCTTCTGACAGGAATGGTTATATCCCTCTAGATAGTTGCCACCATCGCAACTGGCTTTGCAACATCCCCAGGGGTCAGTTTATTCGTCTAAGACGTAATTGTACCTCTGATAAAGATTTTTTCGAACAATCTAAAATCCTAGCAAAAAGGTTCGAACAAAAGGGATATAGTAAAGATTCCATTGAAAATGAAATGTCTCGAGTAGGCACTCTTAATCGAGCAGAACTTGTTGCTGATTCCAAAAAACCGGAAGAAGATAGTCAATCGATGTTTAAGATCATCCTGGATTACAACATTCAGCATCGCCAATTCGAGAAAATAGTTAAAAAACATTGGGATGTGCTAAAGAATGATAAGGTCTTAGGACCTGTCCTCCCCCCTCGCCCTCTCTTTATTTATAGGAAGGCGCCTACACTGAGGGATATTGTGGCGCCAGGAGCCATAGACCCACCCATTTTTAAAGAGAACACTATTTTCTCGTTCCTATCCGGCTTCTACGCATGTGGCCGCTGTCAACCCTGTAAACAGTGCAAATATAACACTAAAAAACGGAAAGATTTTACCTCATTTTCTACCAAGAAATCGTATAACATCAAGAATTTAATCACCTGTAACACTGAGGGTGTGGTCTACATGCTCGAATGCGACTGTGGATTACAGTATATAGGCCGCACCTCTCGCACTATGGCTGTCAGGATAGGAGAACATGTCAATAATATCAAACGTGGGCTACGTACTCACAGTGTATCTAGACATTTTAGGAAATACCATAACAAGGATCCTAAATGTCTCAAGTTCTGGGGTTTAGAAAGAGTGGATAAGCACTGGAGAGGAGGGAATTATATTAGACGAATCAGCCAGAGGGAATCCTTCTGGATATACGAGGCTCGTGTACTTTCTCCGGAGGGCCTCAATGTTGATTTTGATTTGAATTGTTTTATTGCAAATAATTAGCTACATATAATTCAGGCCCCCCCCCCCTTTTTTCTTACTATAGGTGTTTTTTTAGATTGTTATTACCTTAGATTGATTTTGTGATTATTCTAATGGTATATTAGTGGGGGTCCTATATGTGTTGTTTCTGTGATGGGACTTTGGCATCACCCACGGGATCATTAAGAAATATTAATTTTCAGATTATTTTAATATTAATGTTTTTTATATTTTATTTTATATTTTTAATATTTCGATTATTAACCAATAATTTTTTATTTTTTATAGCATATGTTTAGTTTGAGGACTAATTAGTAATTTTAATCAAGCAGTGGTATATTATATGTAATATTATGTAATTATCATTGTGTCATTATTTTTTTGTAAGAACTTGTGGGACTTCATAGAGTGATGTTAGTTTATTTTCCGATTCTCTTTTTTGTCCACAAGATGGCGATGAAGAGTATTTTTTATGTTTGTCGCTGCAATAGCGAATAATAAAGTTTTTCGCCAGCCCAGCTTACGACGTTCTTTGTCCACAAGATGGCGATGTAGAGAGTTTTTTGTTTGTAGCTGTAATAGCGAACAATAAAGTTTTTCGCCAGCTGTGTCCTGGGATTGGAGCTGTCTGCATAGCAGGCTATATATATCGAGGAGGACATTTAGAAGGTTCCGCCCTGCTGAGGAAGTAGTATTACGATACGCGTCCGGGGTCAGGAACCATCCCATGTCACTCCTTGATGTCCCACATTTTCATTTGAGCTGCCTGATATGGTGTTTTATGCCTGTACTTTCTACTTGAATGTGAGTACCCTGCACATTTTTTACTCATTAAAGAGACCTGGTTTATATGGAAGCTCTTAGATCTGGCCTTTTTTCTTTGCATATTGATTCGTTGGTGCCACTGAGGATACTTGCATATCTCCGGGTCCTTCAGCTGACAATTGCACATCTTTGAGCCATCTGGATTTCCTGCCATTTGTTCTAAGCGTTTTAGACCTTTGGTAAAACAAGGGTCTTGGTGTGAGGTGAGAGTACCCATCTTTACTGGTGAAGGGATCACGTTTGAAATATTTGAAATATTGGTTTTCCAAGTCACATGGTGGAGATACTCTGACTGTTTCGATCACAGGATTTGTTTGCACTTTGCAAATGTGGACTTTCTTTTTATTTTATTTTATTTTATTTTTTCACTGTTATTAATTCAACTATGTCTTCACTGGTATGAGCATATTCGTTTTAATATTAATATTATGCTATTTAGGTTTGCGCTGCACTGCTCTGTTTGATATATTTACTTCAGGAATTTTGTGATTGTTCTTTTGGTGTTCAGCTTGCATCCATATGAAATTCACTCTTTGAGTATTTTTCATTTTTACACTTATTATTTTTATTTTTTTCTGATCTTTATATTTTTGCGCTGATTGCACCCCCCCTGTTTTACATATTTTGCACTCTTTTCGCTTATCGCTTTTAGCAGCATTAATGGAGGTATTCCAATTTTTGGAAACCCGAGAGATCAAACTCAGTGAGGTTTTTTCTAACTCTGCCCCTACAGCCTGTCCAGACGATATTTCATCTCTCTTTAAGAAACTAGGCTTTCTTTTTGAGAAGAAGATCAAAGCTTGGTGGGACGTCACGACTTTTGAGCAATATATCCGTGATGGATTTGTTCCGAGACGTCTAAGATGGGACGTCCCACCTAGTGATGGCCTTAATGATGATGAGTCTCTACAGGAATGGTATGATTTCTTTAATAAGAAGGGCTTAGAACTTATGGAATTCCTTCTTCGAAGGAAACAGAGAAAAATGAAAACCATAGAGCATCAAATCTCTGATATAAAATCTAAAATGGAGTTACATAAAAACCACTCTGAATTTCCCAAATTATCAGGTGAATTAAAAAACAAACTGATCAAATGGGATCACGACACTCAAAATAAAAAGAAAGGAAAATATATTAGGGATTCAGTGGACTTTTCACGGAAGGAAGTGTTCAAGTGGCAGGCAAACGCAGGCCCCTCTGATCCAACTTTATTATCCACTTCCAATGATTTGACACCTGTAACTCCCAATACCACGATTAATACCCCCAGAATAAACACCCCCCAGTATGACCAACAATTGAGTCGCCCCTCAAACCCCCCAAGAGGGAGAGGGGGTAGGGGCCGAGGGGGGAAAGGCAGAGGGAATTTTCCCACACCCCAGTATTCAGCTCAACCTTATGGGAATTTTTCACATAATACTAATTTTAGGGGCAACCCTAACTTTCATCCTAACTCTAGAGGAGGACACCCTCAAAACTTTGGTTGGGGGGATAACTACCAATATGGTAATCCGGTACCAACCAATAATCGTTTCGCCCCCTTATCAAACCGAGATGAATCTGAGGGAGGTTTTTTAGGGAACCCGCCCCCTTGGTGGGGCCCACACTCAGGTACCCCAACTGGAAACAAGGGGGCCAAAAGAAGGGAAAGAGAGGGAAACGGGCCGGTAGACGAACAATCAAAAAGGATCAAGTCCCACTAGGCACTGGTATATTTAATATCAGTGGGACTATCCTCAATGATGATGAATTACGCATTCTTGACAAGGGCCTCAAATTTGCCCCCGTTAGGAACTTTAATAAGTTTCAAACGTATGTCAACATCTCCAAGTTCGTCAGGACCCTTAATATCAAGAAATACTTTTTGTCCAAACCGGCCGAAAGGTCTTCTCTTATACCCATTGGATCCCACTCTAACCTCAGAACCAAAAGTGTGTTTAATCCTTCTAATTTAGACACTAAACACATTGATGTGTTCAAAAATATGGTTCTAAATGATCTAGACCAATTGAAGGTTAGAAAAGTAAACGATCCATCCTTGGTTAAAAATGGTATAGCATCATTGGAATCCAAGAAAGATGTCATCCTACGCCCCTCAGACAAGGGAGGAGGCCTTGTGGTGATGTCTAAGGAATACTATAAAGAAGAGATGAATCGTTTACTCAGTGATAACAACACTTACAAACTTTTGAAAAGTGACCCTATCTTTCAGTACAAAAAAGATTTAACCACTTTGGTTAAAAAGGGTCTCAAACGCAATATCCTCTCCAAAAAAGAGGCTGTTTACCTTGACCCTAGGGCATGTAGAACACCTATTATTTACTTCCTGCCTAAAGTGCATAAAAATTCAACCCATCCACCTGGAAGACCCATCGTTAACGGGATAGAATCTGTTTCATCGAGATTGGGCCAATATATCGATTTCTTTCTAAAACCTATAGTGTGTCAAACTAGGTCTTACCTGAGAGATACAAAACAATGTATACAGATTTTGGAGTCTTTATCTTGTACCCCTGATAGTCTACTTATTACAGCTGATGTCAGCTCCCTTTACACTATCATAGGGCATGCCGACGCTGTTGCAGCGGTTAAATGGGGTTTATCCCAATCCAATCTATCCGCTAAACATCGGAAATTTCTTTTGCAATGTCTCGAGTTTTGTTTGACCAAAAATTATTTTTGGTATAATAAAGGTTTTTTTCTTCAAACAACTGGCGTCGCAATGGGGGCAAAATTTGCCCCCAGCGTCGCCAATTTGTTCATGGCATTATGGGAGGAGGAGAGCATTTTTAATGACCCTCCCAACCAGTTAAGATGCTACAAACGTTATATTGACGATCTCGTCATGATTTGGGAGGGTGATTTGTCCAGCTTAGAGACATTTATGTCCAAGCTGAATAACAACATCAAAAATATCTCCTTAACGTGGAATATTCACACTGAAAAGATCGTGTTCCTCGATTTAGAGATCTATAAACAAGGCACTTTCTTACATACTCGCAATCATTTTAAACCTTCTGACAGGAATGGTTATATCCCTCTAGATAGTTGCCACCATCGCAACTGGCTTTGCAACATCCCCAGGGGTCAGTTTATTCGTCTAAGACGTAATTGTACCTCTGCATGCGAGCTCACGGGGACAGGGGCGCTCTATGCCCAGAGTATTGCAGAGTATGCCCAGAGTATTGCCCCCCCAGAGTATTGCCCCCCAGAGTATTGCCCCCCAGAGTATTGCCCCCCCAGAGTATTGCCCCCCAGAGTATTGCCAGAGTATTGCCCCCCAGAGTATTGCCATAGTATTGCCAGAGCATTGCCCTCCAGAGTATTGCCAGAGCATTGCCCCCCAGAGTGTTGCCAGAGTATTGCCCCCCAGAGTATTGCGGAGTATTGACAGAGTATTGCCCCCCAGAGTATTGCCCCCCAGAGTATTGCCAGAGCATTGCCCCCCCAGAGTATTGCCCCCCAGAGTATTGCCCAGCATTGCAGAGTATTGCAGCAGGGATGGCTGAGGAGGGAGGGAGGGATGGATGGATCTGTGACTGCATTTGTCACAGATCCAGCCCGCAGCACTGGCGCTGCCATCCGCTCCCTCCCCTCTCCTCTCACACTGTACCGATCGGTACAGAGAGAGGAGGGAGGAACCGGTCTGTTTACATCTGATCGCGCTGTCATTGGACGGCGCGATCACGTGGTAAACCGCCGCTATCAGCGGCGATTTACTGTGATCCGTGACCCGCCGGTCACGGACATTCCCGTGTGCGCGCCCCAGGGGGCACGCGGGAGCGCGACTCTGGAATCACGTTATATAACGTCATCCCAGAGTTAAGCAACCACCTTGCCGCCGTTATTTTTCGGCAGGTGGTTGCTAAGTGGTTAAGGCCCCTTTCACACGTGTTTCAGGCATTTCAGCACTAAAAATAGCGCATAAATAACACCTGAAATACTCCTGCCCCAGCATTCTCAATGTGAAAGCCCAAGGGCTTTCACACTGAGGCGATGCGCTGGCGAAAGAAACAAAAATCTCCTGCAAGCAGCATCTTTGGAGCGGTGAGAGGAGCGGTGTGTATACTGCTCCTTCACCGCTCCTTCCCATTGAAAACAATTGGTCACCGCAGTAATACTGCCGGCAAAGCACCTCTGCAGAAGCGCATTGCCGGCGGTATTAACCCCTTTTTCCGTCGCTAGCGGGGGTCTAGCGCTGCTGCTACTGCTGCTTCTTCAATGTCCATTTAGCAGGTGGGAGTGAACAGATAAAACTGTATCCCTTTTACAATATATAACTGTAACAGAGAAAGTGGTGCCATCTGCCTGGCTGTGCTACATGGCAGGGATGGAAGGGCCCGTTCACTCTAGAACAAGATGCAAAAGACCTGTGTTTCGTGCTGGTTGCCTGCACCACATTCCAGTTGCATTGCCCCCACAATCTGCAGCGGGTGTCATTGGAAAAATAAGGACACCCCAAAGGCAGGTCACAAATGCAGTGAGTAATGCAGTGCATTTGCTCCCACCAGATTACATGTTGCAAAAGTACCATGCGATCCAATTGCAGTGCTTTTCCAAAAGTAGAGAATGCAGCCCATTGAAAATAAATAATATTGCACTGCACAGAAGACGTACAGCCATCCTGTGCGATTCCCATGCAGTTACTAAAATTCAACACTGGATAGACAGAAATACAAATACTTGGACAGCTAGAACAGCTCCATATAAGTACTTCACCTGCATATCCAACTATTTCTCTGGCGTTCATCTTTAAGAGGGATGCGTTAATAACCCCTTCACACCTACGTAGCGCAAATATGCAACCTTCTGCTTCAAGGGGTTGTATTAGAGTAACACCTGGTACCGGCTAAGCAGCGGGAGGGGACATCCCCCCCTGCCTCTTTGTTTGGGTCGTCTCCCGTCCAATCAGGCTGGCCGAAGACCCACACCATGCCGAATCTGCTCTGATAGGGTCTCTGATCTAGTAACCCGGAAGTGACATCACAAAATCACTCGGGTCTTAAAGTCGCCAGATTAAAAAAATAGAAAGTATTCAAAAACGCAGATTTTGGTGTTTTGAATATTTTCAAGTATACTTTCTAATATTCAATACTTGCAAGTAGGGTTGTCCCGATACCACTTTTTTAGGACCGAGTACAAGTACCGATACTTTTTATCAAGTACTCGCCGATACTGATTACCGGCACATGTGTCAGTAGTTTTTTTTTTTACACGTTTTTTTTTTCTTTAAGGGGGGTGGACAGTGTCAGTGTGTTTTTTATTTTATTTTTTACAATTCCTTTTTTTATCATTTATTGCAATTCCTTTTTTTTTTATCAGCCCTGTTGGGGGGCTTTGGTGAGATATCAGGGGTCTTAACAGACCTCTGACATCTCCCCTTTGAGACAGAGAAAGGGACTAGGGACACTGATTCCCCAGTCCCTTTCTCTGCAGCCTTGGCTGCACTGAAAATGAAAGGAGAGAAGCCAGTGGCTTCTCTCCATTCATAAACTGAAACATTGTAAACCCAGTTTACAATGTTTCATTTATGTGAATGGACAGAGTCAGTGATCACTGACTCTGTACATTTTGAAAAGGTAGGAGCCGGATTTACCTGACAGATCGAGGGGGAAGAGAATGGAGGGGGGACACGGCGTCAGCACAGAGGGGGGACACGGCGTCAGCACGGAGGGGGGACACGGCGTCAGCACGGAGGGGGGACACGGCAGCAGCACGGAAAAAGATAAGGCAGCATGGAGGGGGGACACGGCAGCAGCACGTAAAAAGATACGGCAGCACGGAGGGGGGACACAGCGGCAGCATGGAGAGGGACATGGTAGCAGCACGTAAAAAGAGACGGCAGCACGGAGAGGGAACATGGCAGCAGCACTTAGGGGGGACACGGCAGCAGTACGGAGGGGGGACACGGCAGCAGTACGGAGGGGGGACACGGCAGCAGCAGTACGGAGGGGGGACACGGCAGCAGCAGTACGGAGGGGGGACACGACAGCAACGCGGAGGGGGGACACGGCAGCAGCACGGAGGCGGGACACGGCAGCAGCACGGAGGCGGGACACGGCAGCAGCACGGAGGGGGACATGGCAGCAGCACAGAGGGGGACATGGCAGCAGCATTGAAAAAAAGATGGCAGCACGGAGGGGGGACGCGGCAGCAGCACGGAGGGGGACATGGCAGCAGCATTGAAAAAGAGATGGCAGCACGGAGGGGGGATACGGCAGCAGCACGGAGGGGGACGTGGCAGCAGCATTGAAAAAGAGATAGCAGCACGGAGGGGGGATACGGCAGCAGCATGGAGGGGGATGTGGCAGCAGCATTGAAAAAGAGATGGCAGTACGGAGGGGGGACACGGCAGCAGCACGGAGGGGGACGTGGCAGCAGCATTGAAAAAGAGATGGCAGCACCGAGGGGGGACACGGCAGCAGCACGGAGGGGGACATGGCAGCAGCATTGAAAAAGAGATGGCCGCACGGAGGGAGATGGCAGTATGGAGGGGGACACGGAGGGAGACGCAGCACGGAGGGGTACAGCAGCAGAATGGAGGGGGCTGGAGGAGGATACGAGGACAGTCAGCGGTGATCGGTGCTTGTAACTCCGCACTGATCACCCTGACTGCCCAGGTATCAGGTGAAGCATCGGAGTACTCGGACAAATGCTCGGTATCGGTCCTGATACCAATACTAGTATCGGGACAACCCTACTTGCAAGCGCAGAGATCCCTCCATAAAGAGTACCTGTCACTGCCTATTACTGTCACAAGGGATGTTTACATTCCTTCTGACAGCAATAAAAGTGAACAAAAAAAAATCTCTGTTTTTAGGCTTGATTCACACCTATGGCATTTTTAAGATTTGCTCTACAGAACGTGTTCCATAGGAAACCATGTTAAATGGGGTGTAGTGCAAATCTGCAAAATGTAAAAAGCACTAAAAATGCATAGATGCGAATACCTAGTGATCTGGCCAGTAACACACCTCTTATAATAGATTGCCTACACCTTGGACGAAGGAGTACAGGGGGCACCTTTGAACATCACCATTGCCAGTCTGGGGAGAGGGGGGTAGATGTACTGGCAGATTTAGATACATTAACAAATTGAAGCCAAATTCCAATTCACAGTGCAGTTAAAGAAATATTTTATATAAATACTGTAAGTAAAAGCTGATAATTATAGGCACTCCTGTCACTGGTAAATGGTTTGTCTCAACACTCTAACTCAGAGATCCTCAAACTACGGCCCTCCAGCTGTTGCAGAACTACACATCCCATGAGGCATTGTGAAACTCTGACATTCACAGACATGACTAGGCATGATGGGAATTGTAGTTCCTGAACAACTGGAGGGCCATAGTTTGAAGACCCCTGCTCTAACTGATACATCTGTAGGAGAGCTGGTTCTCTTGAAAAACAATAGACTTAAAGGAGAACTCCAGCCAAAGCTCGTTTTGCTGGGCTTCTCCTCTGGGTCTTAGGAGTGCAATTCGTTTTGCACTCCTGTGACCCCTTTTCAGCAGAGAGCTGAAGTCCGCTCTCTGCTGACATCATGGATATCAGTCTAGGCACCGCATCATCGTGACAATAAAGTCTGGATCCACCAGGTTCCTGGACTGATGCCCATCTCAGTGGGCCGCTAAAATCCTGAGATGGCCGCTCCCCACCCCTCCACAGCTCAGCGCTTCAATAAGAGTGTAGGAGCAGAAAGGAGAGCTGCTGATTGACAGTCTACAGCTCTCTCCTCAAGGTGCTGTGAGAACCAAGCCATTGGTGATGTTCGATCGCTCGCTTCTCAGTGCAGAGGAGCCGGGGGGACCGATGCTGCATCTACCTAGGTAAGTATAAAGGAATAAAAATAAAAAAAACATACTTCTCTTTTAAGCTAATACTAGCAGGGTTGAATAAAAAAAAAACGTAGTTCCCCCATCCACACATTTGAGGTGGATGGAGGAAACTTCCCGCTGAGTTATTGTATTCTAACAGCAGGGAGACAGCTAAGGCCGCGTACACACGATCAAATCTATCTGCTGGAAACGGTCGGCCCGACCGTCCCAGCAGACAGATTCGATCGTGTGTACGGGCGAGCCAACGGATTTGGCCACCAGACAGATTTCAAAGCATGCTTTGAAATCTGTCGGCTGGGAACCCGTCCGCCCGACATGTCTGCTGGTTAGTACGCTAACCAGCAGACATGACTTCTCGCACACGCGCCGAATGGTTTCGACGCATGCGCGGAAGTGTTTTACTTCCTGGTGCGGTGATGTGGCGGCTTCAACGTCACCGCGCCGTCTGGCGGCGGGGATTTTGGTTTGATCGTGTGTACACGATCAAACCAATATGTCCCCAGCAGACAGATTTGTTCAAATTGGTCAGCCCGACCGATTTGAACAAATCTGTCTGCTTGTGTGTACGCGGCCTAAAGCGGCTCTGTTCGAAAAGGGGGGAATCCAACAGGCTGGTTATACGGAAGTCGATCAGTAGGTCGACTTCTGTACAACCAACCTGCCCATACATGGATTGATATTAAATTTTAATCTTGGTATGGTTGGATTTACTGGCTAGATCACTAGATGGAAAGATAGCCTAAAAAAAGAATACAAATGCAAAACCCAAATTGCTTTTAGGTTTATTATTGCTTTAGGGAGCCTTACCTTGGTTTTCTGTTGGTGGTGTTTGTAGCTCCAGCCCAGCCTGAGCGCCCCATGGCATAAAATGTGATCTATCAAGCTTTGTCCATAAGCAGTCACTAGAAGAGGTCCACTGTGCCAACCAAAATCTGCTCATGATTAACAGCCTTGTGCCCCATGCATTCGGTCTGTTCTGTAGCTAGCCTAGCCCCTCCCTTTGCTGATGCCCCATCAGCTCTGACAACCTCCTATACTACCGAGTCTGGGTTCTGCTTGGGTTACCGCTACGGCAGCTAACCCCGCCCATCTTCGGCCCCTCCCCCTACACTTATCTCGTCTCAGCTCCGTCCCGGCAGGTCTGGCTCCTCCCCACATACCCAGCGTGACAGAATGAGCTTTGTGCAGGTTACTGCTGCTACCACCTCTAGCCCCGCCCCTCTTCCCTGCCTATGCGGTCGGCTGGTTTCCCGCTCTTTGTCACCGAGTGTGTTGCTGCCTCTGTGTGTGAGTAACCCGTGCTTTTCATATATCTCCTGGGGGGAGCACACTCTGACACGGGTCACAGTGGGCTGTAGTGGGACCAGTAGTGATGGGAAGTTCGACTCTTTTAACTGAATCGGTTCATTTCGAGTCACTCACTGAAATGAACCGATTCAATGGATTCTTCAGTTCTTCAGTTCACTTGCTCAGTCTACTGACAAGCAAGTGTTGATTCAACCTTTTTAAATGTGAATCAATAGAATGATTCTTCACAGAAGGTAGAATTTACTTGTATTTAGTTCCCTGCTCAGAGGACAATCATATCGTTTTAGACAATTTGTCAGATTAGCCAGGTGGTAAAGCACAAACAGCTAGAAAAGTGGGTTTTTCTGCGTGTGAATCTCATTCTTTATTGCTTTGCCGGCACCCTGGTGTTCCGAATATTCCCTTTGATTGAAAGCTTGCAGCACCCACCTGGAGCTGTGAGTTCAGTTAACATTGCAGCCATCATATTTTTCTGTAGTCTTTAAGCGCATGCACAGGGAAAAATTATCGATTTTACTAGCGCGAGCGGGCAAAGTACCCACGGTAGTAAAATCCAATCGTTAGACTCCTTTCACACTTGTGCGACTTGAAAGTCGTGCAATTTTTGCCAAATATGACTTTGATGCGACTTGAAGCAATACCTATGTAGTAATCTTGAAGTTTCTGCCTCAAGTCGCATCAATCCGATAGTGCAGTGACTACTTTAAAGTCGCTGCGACTTGAAGACACACAGATATGGATGGTACTCATTGAAAATCATTGTACCACTTGTCATGGGACTTTGTAGTCCCAAGTCGCAGGACAAGTCGCACAAGTATGAAAGGTGCCTCATTATTGTAAAGACTACAGAAAGGCATAGAAATCACATGATGCAGAAAAATATTACATACTGTAAAGCAGGATAACACAGCTCTATCATTCAGAAACAGCTACTAAATTAGACACATGTCCCAGAAGCTGTCCTATTTAACATACATATCTCCCTTAGCAATCTAAATACTAAAGGGTTAAAGAATTAATATGAATGAGTATATTTTCTTATTCTGACTCTGTCCTCTCTGTCTTTAAAGCAGTCAGTCTGTACAGTGTATTTCTGCTCCCTGATCATTGATTTAGACAGTATTGTTCTCCTGGTGGTGACTCGTGGTTATTTCAGTGTACTGGATTCTAACAGCTCATACGATTCTTCAACTCAGTAACTCATATAGTTCTTTAACTCAATAACTCGTTTGGGCTGTGTACTGATGATGACTCATGTATGCAGTTCCTGAGTGTCTCTGTGCCTTGAGCACTCTGATTGGTTGTAGGGAGGGGCCGAGCTCTCTCACTCTAGGATCATATTACCAGCCTGCTCTCCTATGCTTTGTATTGAGTTGCTCACTCACTCACATGAATCGATTCACTCAGTTCACTGAAAAGAACCGATTCAAAAGAACGATTCGTTCATGAACTGGACATCACTAACCAGTAATGTTAGGAATTGCAGGAGGTGTTTTGTGTTAGTGAAATAAACCCAGTAGAAATAGACCCAGTAGAAAACAAGTAGATAGCTTTTTTCCTGGGAGGACCATCCATAAGGAAACAGAGAAATGCACCTGAAAAACAAATATTGTAGGACTTACCAATGAAATATGACATGCTGACATTCCATAAATATTGATGGATAAAGGATTATTTTTATTTTACATATAAATCATAACAATTTCACAGCAGAGATTCAGTGGCGGCCGATCCATAAGCATAATGCAGGGCTGTCTGTAATGTTAATTGGACCCGGGGCAAAAAAAATCTTGGGCCCCCCTCCCATGCAATTTTGCTCTCCACCTGCTCAGAGTCATACAATAAATACGTTTACTGTATCAGATCAGGCAGTGATTGCGATTGGTTGCCAGAGATTACAGCATATCATCATTAACAGTTAGAGCCGGTTCACACTGGGGCGACTCGTCAGGCGACTCTGCCGCCTGACAAGTCGCATCCCATTCTATTCAATAGAACCGTTCTAATAGGAGCGGCGCAAGTCGCTCCGACTTAGAAAAAGGTTCTTGTACGACTTTGGGGGCGACTTGCATTGACTTCTATACAGAAGTCATTTTGCAAGACCTTGCCTAGTCGCCTCCGAAGTCGTGCCGCCCCAGTGTGAACCGACTCCTACTAACTGGTTGCTAGAGGTTAGAGCACACATTATGGCTCACTGATTAGTTGCTAGAGGTTACAGCTCATGATTTATTCTTGTTGATTGGTTGCTAGAGATTACTGTACAGTAATACTGCTCACTGATTGGTTGCTAGAGGTTACAGCACATATTTTCACTGCAGAGGGTCATGATATACATATGAATGCCACCTTTATTTAGATATGAATGCTCCCAGACTCAGCTATTTACATATGCTTCCCTTATTTACATATAAATTATGGTTATTTACATGTAAACAGAGGGTCTGCAGGGGAGTCATCTGTACACGACAATAGGGCAGAGCTGGTCAGCATTAGTAGCAGCACTTCACACTGACATATCAGGACTAAAACTTCAAGAGACAAAGGAATTTAAACTGGCATAGTTGGCAAGTATGAGGCAGCTGCTTTGGGCCCCACAACAATGAGAGGGCCCAGGGCAGATTCCCCGTTTGCCCTGCCTTAAAGGGGAGGTTCCCCTAAAAATAAACTTTAACATTGCATTTCTCCTCTTAATCACATCTAGAATCGGCTGGTATTTTAAAAAAAATCCGTCCGTACATACCGTTTTCGTCATGTAGTCTCACCGCCGCTTCTGGGTCTGACGGTCGGGGGTGGGCGTGCCTACTTGATTGACAGGCATCCGATCGGCGCATACAGCGCGTCACGAGATGCCGAAAGAAGCCGAACGTTGGTGCGCATGCGCCGTATAGAGCCGCACCAACGTTCGGCTTCTTTCGGCATCTCGTGACGCGCTGTATGCGTCGATCAGATGCCTGTCCCCAACCATCATACCGGAAGCCGCGGTGAGACTACATGACGAAAATGGTATGTACGGACGGATTTTTTTTTAAATACCAGCCGATTCTAGATGTGATTAAGAGGAGAAATGCAATGTTAAAAGTTTATTTTTAGGGGAACCTCCCCTTTAACCTCTTGCCGACCGCCCGCCGTCATATTACTGCGGGACGCGTGTGCCCGGCGGGTACGATCCCCGCTGGGCACCCGCGATTGCTCGTTACAGAGCGGGGAACGGGAGCTATGTGTGTAAACACATAGCTCTCGTTCCTGTCAGCAGGGGAAACGCTGATCTCCTGTTCATACAATGTATGAACAGAAGATCAGTGATTTCACCTAGTGAGTCCACCCCCCATACAGTTAGAGCACACCCAGGAACACACTTAACCCCTTCCCTGCCCCCTAGTGTTAACCCCTTCACTGCCAATGGCATTTTTATAGTAATACATGCATTTTTATAGCATTGATCGCTATAAAAATGCCAATGGCCCCAAAAATGTGTCAAAAGTGTCCGAAGTGCCCGCCATAATGTCGCAGTACTGAAAAAAAATGCTGATCACCGCCATAAAATGACCCCCTATTTTGTAAACGCTATAACTTTTGCGCAAACCAATCAATAAACGCTTATTGCGATTTTTTTAACGAAAAATATGTAGAAGAATACTGTATGTATCGGCCTAAACTGAGGAAATTTTTTTTTTTTTTAATATATTTTTGGGGGATATTTATTATAGCAAAAAGTTAAAAATATTACATTTTTTTCAAAATTGTCGCTCTATTTTTGTTTATAGCGCAAAAAAAAACCAAAAAAAAACGCAGAGATGATCAAATACCACCAAAAGAAAGCTCTATTTGTGGGAAAAAAAGGACGCCAATTTTGTTTGGGAGCCACGTCGCACGTCCGCGCAATTGTCAGTTAAAGTGACACAGTGCCGAATCACAAAAAGTGCTCTGGTCATTGGACAGCAATATGGTCCGGGGGTTAAGTGGTTAAAGACAGCCCTGGCATAATGAAATATTAAAATTTTTTTTTTAAATAAATACACTGAGCAAAATTATAAATAAGACACCTTTGTGTCTGCCCCTATTTATCATGAGCTGAACGCAAAGATCTGCAAATTTTTCTATGTACATAAAAGGCCTATTCTCTCAAATATTGTTCACAAATCTGTCTAAGCCCTGGTTCACACTGGTGCGATTTGACATGCGATTTGACATGTCAAATCTGCGGCAATTGCCATCAATGGCACCCTCCTAATCAGTGTGACGCCGCATCTGTGGCGCTGCACATATTTTAAAAAGTAGTTTCTGTACTACTTTTTGCGGTTTTAGTGGTACTCGGTTCCACCACCTCTGGCTCAGGCCCTTTGCTTTCTGCTCACCACTTACTTGCAAACACAGAAGTCCGGCTTCTGTGTTTACAGGTGAGAGTTTGTCTCCCAACGGCTTCCACTGAGTGCAGGATGGGGACAAGGGAGATGCAGGTGCACAGGGTGCAGTGCAGATTCCCCCACTGGATGATCTCCCCGCATCCTGCGCTTTAAGACCCTACCCAGTGCCAGCCCAAGACATTGTGCTGCCTGGTACCAAGAATAAAATGCTGCCCCCCAAAAAAAATGACGCCCACCAAAATGCCCCCACATCCATTATTTTATATCATGATAACTAAAATGGACCTATCATGGCTCTATACATGTATATAGGAGTATAAAGAGGACCTGGTATGGTTGTTTATGGCTCTATTCATGCAATTAGCCCCACAGTGTAGCGAAGAGTGGAACGGGAGGAGCGGTGGGGCGGCAATCAGTCCCACAGCGGAGTGGAGAGTGGAGCTGACGGAATGGGATGGCGGGCAGGTGGCAATTTGTCGCCCCCCTGAAAGTGCCACCTGGTACAATGGTACCATTGGGTCCTATGGTAGGGCCAGCCCTGGGTCAGAGACTGCAAAACCTACTACAGGCAAGGGTCAGAGACTGCAGACATGATACATGAGATGGTCAGAGACTGCTGACATGATACAGGAGATGGTAAGAGACTGCAGACATAATACAAGCGTGTCCTAGGCTAGCAGTGAACAGTGTGGAAAAATATTGATTGCTGCACTGTGTAAACAGGAGGTTACAATATATAACAAAATGCAAAAAAAAAAACTTTGCCAACAATCATTTCTCAAGCACAGGAGGCCAGTGAGCAGTGTGCGGTGAGGACAGCCAGTCAGTGAACAGTGTGTGGTGAAGACAGCCAGTCAGTGAGCAGTGTGTGGTAAAGACAGCCAGTCAGTGAGCAGTGTGCGGTGAAGACAGCCAGTCATTGAGCAGTGTGCGGTGAAGACAGCCAGTCATTGAGCAGTGTGTGGTAAAGACAGCCAGTCAGTGAGCAGTGTGTGGTGAAGACAGCCAGTCAGTGAGCAGTGTGTGGTAAAGACAGCCAGTCAATGAGCAGTGTGTGGTAAAGACAGCCAGTCAGTGAGCAGTGTGCGGTGAAGACAGCCAGTCAGTGAACAGTGTGCGGTGAGGTCAGCCTGTCAGTGAACAGTGTGCGGTGAAAACAGCCAGTCAGTGAGCAGTGTGCAGTGAAGACAGCCAGGCAGTGAACAGTGTGCAGTGAAGACAGCCAGTCAGTGAACAGTGTGCGGTGAGGTCAGCCTGTGAGTGAACAGTGTGCGATGAGGTCAGCCTGTCAGTGTGCGGTGAGGTCAGCCTGTCAGTGAGCAGTGAGGTCAACCTGTCAGTGAACAGTGTGCGGTGAGGTCAGCCTGTCAGTGAACAGTGTACAGTGAAGTCAGCCTGTCAGTGAACAGTGTGCGGTGAGATCAGCCTGTCAGTGAGTAGTGTGTGGTGAGGTCAGCCTGTCAGTGAACAGTGTGTGGTGAGGTCAGCCTGTCAGTGAGCAGTGTGTGGTGAGGTCAGCCTGTCAATGAACAGTGTGCGGTGAGGTCAGCCTGTCAGTAAACAGTGTGCGGTGAGATCAGCCTGTCAGTTAGCAGTGTGCATTGAGGTCAGCCTGTCAGTGAACAGTGTGCGGTGAGGTCAGCCTGTCAGTGAGCAGTGTGCGGTGAGGTCAGCCTGTCAGTGAACAGTGTGCGGTGAGGTCAGCCTGTCAGTGTGCGGTGAGGTCAGCCTGTCAGTGAACAGTGTGCGGTGAGGTCAGCCTGTCAGTGAACAGTGTGCGGTGAGATCAGCCTGTCAGTTAGCAGTGTGCGATGAGGTCAGCCTGTCAGTGAGCAGTGTGCGGTGAGGTCAGCCTGTCAGTGAGCAGTGTGCGGTGAGGTCAGCCTGTCAGTGAGCAGTGTGTGGTGAGGTCAGCCTCTCAGTGAACAGTGCAGTGAGGTCAGCCTGTCAGTGAACAGTGTGCTGTGAGGTCAGCCTGTCAGTGAGCAGTGTGCGGTGAGGTCAGCCTGTCAGTGAACAGTGTGCGGTGAGGTCAGCCTGTCAGTGAACAGTGTGTGGTGAGGTCAGCCTGTCAGTGAACAGTGTGTGGTGAGGTCAGCCTGTCAGTGAACAGTGCGGTGAGGTCAGCCTGTCAGTGAACAGTGTGCGGTGAGGTCAGCCTGTCAGTGAGCAGTGTGCGGTGAGGTCAGCCTGTCAGTGAACAGTGTGCGGTGAGGTCAGCCTGTCAGTGAACAGTGTGTGGTGAGGTCAGCCTGTCAGTGAACAGTGTGGTGAGGTCAGCCTGTCAGTGAACAGTGCGGTGAGGTCAGCCTGTCAGTGAACAGTGTGCAGTGAGGTCAGCCTGTCAGTGAGCAGTGTGCGGTGAGGTCAGCCTGTCAGTGAGCAGTGTGCGGTGAGGTCAGCCTGTCAGTGAACAGTGCGGTGAGGTCAGCCTGTCAGTGAACAGTGTGCGGTGAGGTCAGCCTGTCAGTGAACAGTGTGCGGTGAGGTCAGCTTGTCAGTGAACAGTGTGCGGTGAGGTCAGCTTGTCAGTGAACAGTGTGTGGTGAGGTCAGCCTGTCAGTGAACAGTGTGCGGTGAGGTCAGCCTGTCAGTGAACAGTGTGCGGTGAGGTCAGCCTGTCAGTGAGCAGTGTGCGGTGAGGTCAGCCTGTCAGTGAGCAGTGTGCGGTGAGGTCAGCCTGTCAGTGAACAGTGCGGTGAGGTCAGCCTGTCAGTGAACAGTGTGCGGTGAGGTCAGCCTGTCAGTAAGCAGTGTGCGGTGAGGTCAGCCTGTCAGTGAACAGTGTGTGGTGAGGTCAGCCTGTCAGTGAGCAGTGTGCGGTGAGGTCAGCTTGTCAGTAAACAGTGTGCGATGAGGTCAGCCTGTCAGTGAGCAGTGTGAGGTGAGGTCAGCCTGTCAGTGAGCAGTGTGCGGTGAGGTCAGCCTCTCAGTGAACAGTGCAGTGAGGTCAGCCTGTCAGTGAACAGTGTGCGGTGAGGTCAGCCTGTCAGTGAACAGTGTGCGGTGAGGTCAGCCTGTCAGTGAGCAGTGTGCGGTGAGGTCAGCCTGTCAGTGAGCAGTGTGCGGTGAGGTCAGCCTGTCAGTGAACAGTGCGGTGAGGTCAGCCTGTCAGTGAACAGTGTGCGGTGAGGTCAGCCTGTCAGTAAGCAGTGTGCGGTGAGGTCAGCCTGTCAGTGAACAGTGTGTGGTGAGGTCAGCCTGTCAGTGAGCAGTGTGCGGTGAGGTCAGCTTGTCAGTAAACAGTGTGCGATGAGGTCAGCCTGTCAGTGAGCAGTGTGCGGTGAGGTCAGCCTGTCAGTGAGCAGTGTGCGGTGAGGTCAGCCTCTCAGTGAACAGTGCAGTGAGGTCAGCCTGTCAGTGAACAGTGTGCTGTGAGGTCAGCCTGTCAGTGAACAGTGTGCTGTGAGGTCAGCCTGTCAGTGAACAGTGTGCTGTGAGGTCAGCCTGTCAGTGAACAGTGTGCGGTGAGGTCAGCCTGTCAGTGAACAGTGTGCGGTGAGGTCAGCCTGTCAGTGAGCAGTGTGCGGTGAGGTCAGCCTGTCAGTGAGCAGTGTGCGGTGAGGTCAGCCTGTCAGTGAGCAGTGTGCGGTGAGGTCAGCCTGTCAGTGAGCAGTGTGCGGTGAGGTCAGCCTGTCAGTGAGCAGTGTGCGGTGAGGTCAGCCTGTCAGTGAACAGTGTGCGGTGAGGTCAGCCTGTCAGTGAACAGTGTGCGGTGAGGTCAGCCTGTCAGTGAACAGTGTGCGGTGAGGTCAGCCTGTCAGTGAACAGTGTGCGGTGAGGTCAGCCTGTCAGTAAGCAGTGTGCGGTGAGGTCAGCCTGTCAGTGAACAGTGCGGTGAGGTCAGCCTGTCAGTGAACAGTGTGCGGTGAGGTCAGCCTGTCAGTGAACAGTGTGCGGTGAGGTCAGCTTGTCAGTGAACAGTGTGCGGTGAGGTCAGCTTGTCAGTGAACAGTGTGTGGTGAGGTCAGCCTGTCAGTGAACAGTGTGCGGTGAGGTCAGCCTGTCAGTGAACAGTGTGCGGTGAGGTCAGCCTGTCAGTGAGCAGTGTGCGGTGAGGTCAGCCTGTCAGTGAGCAGTGTGCGGTGAGGTCAGCCTGTCAGTGAACAGTGCGGTGAGGTCAGCCTGTCAGTGAACAGTGTGCGGTGAGGTCAGCCTGTCAGTAAGCAGTGTGCGGTGAGGTCAGCTTGTCAGTGAACAGTGTGCGGTGAGGTCAGCTTGTCAGTGAACAGTGTGTGGTGAGGTCAGCCTGTCAGTGAACAGTGTGCGGTGAGGTCAGCCTGTCAGTGAACAGTGTGCGGTGAGGTCAGCCTGTCAGTGAGCAGTGTGCGGTGAGGTCAGCCTGTCAGTGAGCAGTGTGCGGTGAGGTCAGCTTGTCAGTAAACAGTGTGCGATGAGGTCAGCCTGTCAGTGAGCAGTGTGAGGTGAGGTCAGCCTGTCAGTGAGCAGTGTGCGGTGAGGTCAGCCTCTCAGTGAACAGTGCAGTGAGGTCAGCCTGTCAGTGAACAGTGTGCGGTGAGGTCAGCCTGTCAGTGAACAGTGTGCGGTGAGGTCAGCCTGTCAGTGAGCAGTGTGCGGTGAGGTCAGCCTGTCAGTGAGCAGTGTGCGGTGAGGTCAGCCTGTCAGTGAACAGTGCGGTGAGGTCAGCCTGTCAGTGAACAGTGTGCGGTGAGGTCAGCCTGTCAGTAAGCAGTGTGCGGTGAGGTCAGCCTGTCAGTGAACAGTGTGTGGTGAGGTCAGCCTGTCAGTGAGCAGTGTGCGTTGAGGTCAGCTTGTCAGTAAACAGTGTGCGATGAGGTCAGCCTGTCAGTGAGCAGTGTGCGGTGAGGTCAGCCTGTCAGTGAGCAGTGTGCGGTGAGGTCAGCCTCTCAGTGAACAGTGCAGTGAGGTCAGCCTGTCAGTGAACAGTGTGCTGTGAGGTCAGCCTGTCAGTGAACAGTGTGCTGTGAGGTCAGCCTGTCAGTGAACAGTGTGCTGTGAGGTCAGCCTGTCAGTGAACAGTGTGTGGTGAGGTCAGCCTGTCAGTGAACAGTGTGCGGTGAGGTCAGCCTGTCAGTGAGCAGTGTGCGGTGAGGTCAGCCTGTCAGTGAGCAGTGTGCGGTGAGGTCAGCCTGTCAGTGAGCAGTGTGCGGTGAGGTCAGCCTGTCAGTGAGCAGTGTGCGGTGAGGTCAGCCTGTCAGTGAACAGTGTGCGGTGAGGTCAGCCTGTCAGTGAACAGTGTGCGGTGAGGTCAGCCTGTCAGTGAACAGTGTGCGGTGAGGTCAGCCTGTCAGTAAGCAGTGTGCGGTGAGGTCAGCCTGTCAGTGAACAGTGCGGTGAGGTCAGCCTGTCAGTGAACAGTGCGGTGAGGTCAGCCTGTCAGTAAGCAGTGTGCGGTGAGGTCAGCCTGTCAGTGAGCAGTATGTGGTGAGGTCAGCCTGTCAGTGAGCAGTGTGCGGTGAGGTCAGCTTGTCAGTAAACAGTGTGCGGTGAGGTCAGCCTGTCAGTGAACAGTGTGCGGTGAGATTAGCCTGTCAGTTAGCAGTGTGCATTGAGGTCAGCCTGTCAGTGAACAGTGTGCGGTGAGGTCAGCCTGTCAGTGAACAGTGTGCGGTGAGATCAGCCTGTCAGTTAGCAGTGTGCGGTGAGGTCAGCCTGTCAGTGAACAGTGTGCGGTGAGGTCAGCCTGTCAGTGAACAGTGTGCGGTGAGGTCAGCCTGTCAGTGAACAGTGTGCGGTGAGGTCAGCCTGTCAGTGAACAGTGTGCGGTGAGGTCAGCCTGTCAGTGAGCAGTGTGCGATGAGGTTAGCCTGTCAGTGAGCAGTGTGCGGTGAGGTTAGCCTGTCAGTGAACAGTGTGCGGTGAGGTCAGCCTGTCAGTGAACAGTGTGCGGTGAGGTCAGCCTGTCAGTGAGCAGTGTGCGGTGAGGTCAGCCTGTCAGTGAGCAGTGTGTGGTGAGGTCAGCCTGTCAGTGAACAGTGTGCGATGAGGTCAGCCTGTCAGTGAACAGTGTGCGATGAGGTTAGCCTGTCAGTGAGCAGTGTGCGGTGAGGTCAGCCTGTCAGTGAACAGTGTGCGATGAGGTTAGCCTGTCAGTGAACAGTGTGCGGTGAGGTCAGCCTGTCAGTGAGCAGTGTGCGGTGAGGTCAGCCTGTCAGTGAACAGTGCAGTGAGGTCAGCCTGTCAGTGAACAGTGTGAAGACTGCAATGCATACTAGCACATTATGCATTATGGGATTTAAAAACAAAGAAGGTCAGCTTAACTACGGCTTTAATGCCGCGTACACACGATCACTTTTTGTGATGAAAAAAAACGTCATTTTATCTGACGAAACAAAACGATGTTTTTCAAACTTCATTTTCAAACGACATTGCATACACACCATCGTTTTTCCACAATGCTCTTGCAAAGCGTGGTTACGTAAGACACTTTCGACGGCACTCTGTTCCATTGAAGCTCCCATCTCATAACTTGCTTCTAAGCATGCGCGGGTTTAAAAACGTCGTTTTAAACAACGTTTTGCCCACACACCATCACTTTTTATGACACAAAAAACGACATTTTGAAAAACGACACAAAAAATTTCAAGCATGCTGGAATTTTTTTTTGGTCGTTTTTTTGAAGACATAAAATGACGTTTTGCCCACACACGATCATTTTAAATGACGTTTTTTAAAACGTTGTTTTTTTTCATCACAAAAAGTGATCGTGTGTACGCGGCATTAGACTTCACAAAAGGCAAGTACAAAAAAAAAAAATCAGAACATAAACATGCATCAAGAAATTCCTGGGGGAATGGACCTTCCCACTGACCTCCTTGTCAGGTGAAGTGTTGGATACCAGTGGAGCTTCTAACTCTGCCAGTGCAACTCTAATGCCGCGTACACACGGTCGTTTTTTGCGATGAAAAAAAAAAAAAACGACGTTTTCTGTGAAGTAAAAAACGACGTTTTTGAAACGTCACTTTTTAAAGACAATTTTGCATACACACCATCGTTTTTTCACAAAAAGCGAGGTTACGTTCACCACTCTGTTCCATTGAAGCTCGCTTCATAACTAGCTTCTGGGCATGCGCGGGTTGAAAAACGTCGTTTTGAACGACGTTTTTGCTACACACGGTGACTTTTTGTGAAACAAAAAACGACGTTTTGAAAAACGACACAAAAAATTCAAACATGTTGGAATTTTTTTTTGGTCGTTTTTTTTGAAGACAAAAAACGACGTTTTACCCACACACAATCAATTTAAATGACGTTTTAAAAAACGTCGTTTTTTTTCATCGCAAAAAACGACCGTGTGTACGCGGCATAATGCCGCGTACACACAATCACTTTTTGTGATGAAAAAAAACGACGTTTTTCCAACTTCATCATAAAAAATGATGTTGCCCACACACCATAGTTTTTTCAAAATGCTCTAGCAAAGCGTGATTACGTACAGCACGTACGGTGGCACTCTGTTCCATTCAAGCTCCCGTCTCATAACTTGCTTCTGAGCATGCGCGAGTTTAAAACGTTGTTTTAGCCCACACATGATCATTTTTTACAACACAAAAAACGACATTTTCAAAAACGACATAAAAAATTGAAGCGTGTTTGAATTTTTTTTGTCGTTTTTCAGAAGACGTTTTAGCCCACACACGATCATTTTAAATGACGTTTTTTAAAACGTTGTTTTATTTCATCACAAAAAATGACCGTGTGTACGCGGCATAACTTAGTCCAGATTCACAGCAGCCAGGTCTTTAGGTAACAACCAACATCACCTGAATGCCTTTTTTTTCTTATGTCGAATAGCAGCCTGCTTATTCTGTCTCCCATCTGCCTCTGCTAGACTGCCACAATGAGGAGATCTGGTCCGGAGTACAGGAGACAGCGTGCGCCAAGCAGAGAGGTGGGACTCCGGGAGGCGGCAGCAAGCGCATTTGCCGGCCTTGATCACCAACAGGCCAGCCCCGCCACCCGCATATGAGGTCAAAGTGCTCGCCACCTACGGGAGGAGCGGGCGGGTGGCAATTAGCCCCACCGTGGAGCGGAACGGGAGGAGTGGAACAGGAGGAGCTGGCTGAATGGGATAATGGGGGGGTGACAATTTGCGGCCCCCCTGAAAGTGCCGTCTGGTACAATGGTACCATCGGGTCCCATGGTAGGGCCGGCCCTCACTCTACCACTGTTAGTAAAATTCGACCACACTCACAATTTGTATGCAGTGTGGGTGTTAAAGCGGATGGCCCATTAAAACAAAATATTAAAAGCCAGCAGCTACAAATACTGCAGCTGCTGACTTTTAATATTAGGACCCTTACCTGTCCTGGAGTCCAGCGGCCTCCGCAGCAGAGGACGAGCGTTCGCTCGTCTCTGCTGCTCCCCCCTCCATCCATGGTGAGGGAACCAGGAAGTGAAGCGATCCGGCTTCACTGCCCGGTTCCCTACGGCGCATGCGCGAGTCGTGCCGCGCCCTCCGATTGGCTCACGCTGTGTGCTGGGAGCCGAGAGTTCCCAGCACACAACGGGGGGGGGGGGGGGCGACGGGAAGCTAGGAAAACCTGTCTTTTGCCTGACTCTGCTGTGGCCGGAAGTAGGTGCAAATACCTGTCTTTAGACAGGTATCTACAGTGGTTGACCGCGATATTGTGTCAATCTCGCTCCCTTTCTCGGCGAGATTGAGCACTTGCGAGCCCCATCGCGGGAGCCAGCGCCGAGCTGGCTTGCCGCGATGGAGACAAAGCCGTCATAGAAGCGACGGGGATCCGACGCGGATTCCCGCCAATTCTACACGTGGGCGGAGTTTGTTATGAATCCTGAGAAGGAAGTCCCCGCCGGATTTTAAATAAAAATCCGGCATGGGTTACCCCCTCAGGAGCATAACGGGCCCTTAGGTCTGGTATGGGTTGTAAGGAGACCCCCCTACGCCGAAAAAACGGCGTGGGGGTCCCCCCACAATCCATACCAGACCCGTATCCAAAGCACGCCGGCCGGCCGGTCAGGAGGGGAGTGGGGGGCGAGCGAGCGCCCCCCCCCCCTCCTGAGCCGTACCGGGCAGCATGCCCTCAACATGGGGGGGTCAGGTGCTCTGGGGCAGGGGGCGCACTGCGGCCCCCCACCCCAGAGCACCCTGTCCCCATGTTGATGAGGACAGGGCCCCTTCCCGACAACCCTGGCCGTTGGTTGTCGGGGTATGCGGGCGGGAGGCTTATCGGAATCTGGAAGCCCCCTTTAATAAGGGGGCCCCCAGATACCGGCCCCCCACCCTGAGTGAATTGTACCCCTACCCATTCACCTGCAAGAAAAGTGTAAACACAAATAAACCACACAGTGTATTGAAATATTTTATTAGTTGGCCGCCGGGGGGGGGGGGTGTGTATTATCGCTTTTATAAAAGCGCCCCCCTCCGGCGGGCTTCTGCGGGGGGGTGGGTGCCGCTGTTCTTCACCGCCGTCTGGTTCTCTTCCGCCGCCGGGGGGGGCGCTTTGATAAAAGCGCCCACCACCCGGCGGGCTTCCTTCGACATCTTCGGCGGCGGGGGGGTCTTCTCCCACTCTCCGGGGTCTTCTCCCACTCTCCGGGGTCTTCTCCGGCTCTCCGGGGGTCTTCTCCGCTCTCCGGGGGTCTTCTTCTTCTTCAGGACTCGCCGCCGCTATCTTCGTGTTAGCTCAATTACTGGCGGCGGCGAGTCCTCTCTTCTGTGACGTCTTCTTCTTCTTCTCTTCTCCAGATGTTGACGCGACGCTTCCTTCCGCTGTTATGGCATGCGCGCGGCTCGCAGCGAGTTATATAGGTCTGTCTTGTGACGTCGCAGTCCCATCATGCTCCGGTAGGTAGCGCGCGCCAGCCATAACAGCGGAAGGAAGCGTCGCGTCAACATCTGGAGAAGAGAAGAAGAAGAAGACGTCACAGAAGAGGGGACTCGCCGCCGCCAGTAATTGAGCTAACACGAAGATAGCGGCGGCGAGTCCTGAAGAAGAAGAAGTCCCCCGGAGAGCGGAGAAGACCCCCGGAGAGCCGGAGAAGACCCCGGAGAGTGGGAGAAGACCCCCCCCGCCGCCGAAGATGTCGAAGGAAGCCCGCCGGGTGGTGGGCGCTTTTATCAAAGCGCCCCCCCCGGCGGCGGAAGAGAACCAGACGGCGGTGAAGAACAGCGGCACCCACCCCCCGCAGAAGCCCGCCGGAGGGGGGCTCTTTTATAAAAGCGATCATACACACCCCCCCCCGGCGGCCAACTAATAAAATATTTCAATACACTGTGTGGTTTATTTGTGTTTACACTTTTCTTGCAGGTGAATGGGTAGGGGTACAATGTACCCCATACTCATTCACTCAGGGTGGGGGGCCGGTATCTGGGGGCCCCCTTATTAAAGGGGGCTTCCAGATTCCGATAAGCCTCCCGCCTGCATACCCCGACAACCAACGGCCAGGGTTGTCGGGAAGGGGACCTGTTCTCATCAACATGGGGACAGGGTGCTCTGGGGTGGGGGGCCGCAGTGCGCCCCCTGCCCCAGAGCACCTGACCCCCCCATGTTGAGGGCATGCTGCCCGGTACGGCTCAGGAGGGGGGGGGGGCGCTCGCTCGCCCCCCACTCCCCTCCTGACCGGCCGGCCGGCCGGCGTGCTTTGGATACGGGTCTGGTATGGATTGTGGGGGGACCCCCACGCCGTTTTTTCGGCGTAGGGGGGGTCTCCTTACAACCCATACCAGACCTAAGGGCCCGTTATGCTCCTGAGGGGGGAACCCATGCCGGATTTTTATTTAAAATCCGGCGGGGACTTCCTTCTCAGGATTCATAACAAACTCCGCCCATGTGTAGAATTGGCGGGAATCCACGTCGGATCCCCGTCGCTTCTATGACGCACTCGCTGGAATGTGCTTTTACTATTCCAGCGAGTGCGAGATGTCGGCAGCCTGTCGCCGAGAATCAGCGCGATGCTGTCGTGCTATAAACACATTCTCGGCGGCAGGCACTGTACACCCCCTCCCCCCTGAAAGGTGTCAAATGTGGGGAGGGTTCCGATCAGCGCGACTCCACTTTAGGGTGGAGATCCGCTTTAAGGTGATTTTGGGGGGTTGTGGTAGAGCTGCACGATTCTGGTTAAAATGATATTCGCGATTCTTTTGCTTAGTCTAAAAATCACGATTCTCAAAAACTGAATGCCAGACCCCCCCCCCCCCCTTAAAAAATAAACCTGTGATTTATCTGAAAATATGAATATATAAAAAAACAGTATCAAACTTTGATTCTGTTTTTTTCATAGGAGTTATATGGTCTTTAACCACTTGCATACTGGGCACTTACACCCCCCTCCTGCCCAGGTAAAATTTCAGCTTCCGGCACTGCGTCGCTTTAACTGACAATTGCGCGGTCGTGCGACGTGGCTCCCAAACAAAATTTACGTCCTTTTTTCCCCACAAGTAGAGCTTTCTTTTGGTGGTATTTGATCGCCTGTGCAATTTTTATTTTTTGCGCTATAAACAAAAAAGTGCGACAATTTTGAAGAAAAATACAATATTTTTTACTTGTTGCTATAATAAATGTCCCAATTAAAAAAAAAAAACATTTTTTTTTCTCAGTTTAGGGCGATACGTATTCTTCTACATATTTTTGGTAAAAAAATAAATCGCAATAAGCGACTGGTTTGCGCAAAAGTTATAGCGCTTACAAAATAGGGGAGAGAATTATTATTTTTTATTATTTTTTTTTTACTAGAAATGGCGCCGATCTGCGATTTTTATTGGTACATCGGACACTTTTGACACATTTTTGGCGCCATTCACATTTATAATGCGATCAGTGCTATAAATATGCACTAATTACAGTATAAATGTGACTGGCATTGAATGGGTTAACACTAGGGGGTGAGGAAGGGGTTAAATGTGTATCCTAGGTGTGTTCTAACTGTGGGGGGAGGGGGGGGGTGACTGGGGGGGTGACCGATCTGTGTCCCTATGTAGGAAGGAACACAGATCGGGCTCCTCCTCTCCAGAGACAGGACGCTGTCTCTGTGTAAAACGGCAATGAGAGATGATCTATGAGAGATCATCTCTCATTCGCCCACAGATCGCATCGCAAACGGCCACTCTGATTGGCCGTTCGCCGCGATCTGTGATTGGCCGTGTCCAAGGGACACGGACAACACAGGGCTTCCCCGCAGCGCGCTCTACAGCGCGCGCTGGGAACGCCTGAAGGACATGCCGTCAAATGACGGCATGTTGGATATTCAGGCCCGCGCTGTTGCCGTCATCCGACGGTAGCGCGGGCCTGAAGTGGTTAACCACTTGACCACTGGGCACTTAAACCCCCTTCCTAACCAGACCAATTTTCAGCTTTCGGTGCTTTCGGTGCTTTTTTTCACACAAATAGAGCTTTATTTTGGTGGTATTTGATCACCTCTGGGTTTTTTATTTTTTTGCGCTATAAAAGAAAAACGACTGAAAATTATGTAAAAAAAAAAAAAAAAAACTTGTTTCTGTCATATTAGCAGGTTATTTCTCACACACAGCATATGCATACCACAAATTACACACCAAAACACATTCTGCTATTCCTCCCGAGTATGGCGATACCCCATGTGTGAGACTTTTACACAGCGTGGCCACATAGAGAGGCCCAACATGCAGGAAGCAACTTCAGGCGTTCTGGAACACCCAGGCCAATTCTGACATTTCTCTCCTACATGGAAAAATCATCATTTATTTGCTAGAAAATTACATAGAACCCCAAAACATTATATATTCTTTTTTAGCAAAGACCCTAGACCCAATGGCGGCCGTTACAACTTTTTATCTCGCACGGTATTTTCGCAGAAATTTATTGAACGCATGTTTTTTATAAAAAAAACTGTTTTGTGCTTAAAACAAAACAAAACAGTAAAGTTAGCCCATTTTTTTTTCATAATGTGAAATATGAAGTTACGCCGAGTAAATAGGTACCCAACATGTCACCCTTCAAAATTGCGCACACTCGTGGAATAGCGCCAAACTTCGCTACTTAAAAATCCCCATAGGCGGTATTGCAGAGTATCGTGCAGGGTATTGCAGAGTATTGGGGTATTGCAAAGTATCATGCAGGGTATTGGGGTATTGCCGAGTATTGGGGTATTGCCGAGTATTGGGGTATTGTTGAGTATTGGGGTATTGCCGAGTACTGGGGTATTGCCGAGTATTGGGGTATTGCCGAGTACTGGGGTATTGTTGAGTACTGGGGTATTGTTGAGTACTGGGGTATTGTTAAGTATTGGGGTACTGGGGTATTGTTGGGTACTGGGGGATTGCTGGGTACTGGGGATTGCAGGGTACTGGGGTACTGCAGAGCTGGGATGGATTGAGGGATGGCTGGATCTGTGACTGCATTTGTCACAGATCCAGCCACAGCTCAGCTGCTGACACCCCGCTCCTCCCCCCTCTCCTCGCACACTGTACCGAACGGTACAGAGAGGAGACGCAGGAGATGGGGGAACCGGCGTCATCAAATGACGCTGGTTTGTTTACAAGTGATCGCGCCGTCATTCTAGACCCGGCGAGCACGGACACTTTCGCGAGCGCGTCCCAGGGGACGCGCAATCGCGAAAGTGCACGACGACGTCCCAGGGACGTCGTGTCACAGTAGCTCGACCACGCTGTAGCAGTATTTTTGCTATAGCTCGGTCGGCAAGTGGTTAAAGGGGTTGTAAAGGTAAATGTTTTTTCACCTTAATGCATTCTATGCATTAAGGTGAAAAAACATCCGATGGTAACGCCCCCCTCCGCGCCCCCGTTTTACTTACCTGACCGTTCGAAATTCCTGGGCGCGTCCATGTGATGTTCTTGGGTTCCCAGCTTGGCCGTTGATTGGCTAGGCAGGGCGGATTGATAGCAGCGCAGCAATTGGCTGGTGCTGCTGTCAATCACAGCGGATGACGCGGCGCGCTGGGGGGCGGGGCCGAGTGATACAGTCGGCAGCTATGCCCGCCGCTGTATCATGGGAATGCACTCGCAAATGCTTTCCACCATGCGAGCTCGCTCGCATGAAGGTAGAAAGCTTTTGCGAGCTAAAACAGCCACCGAGGGACCCCAGGAGATAGGGTTCGGGAACACTCTGTGCAAAACGAGCTGCACAGTGGAGGTAAGTATAACATTTTTGTTATTTAAAAAAAAAAATGCTCCCTTAAAACTTGTGACATCTGTGGCATTGTGCTGTGTGATAAAACTGCACATTTTAGGCTGCTTTAAAATATAGCGCTAAAAATAGCAGCTGTAAAGCGCCTTACCTCTTACTCCAATGTGAAAGCCTGAGGGCTTTCACACTAGAGCGGTGCGCTGGCAGGACACTAAAAAAAGTCCTGCTATCCGCATCTTTGAGACACTGTAGGAGCGGTGTATACTCCGCTCATAAAGCGCCCCTTCCCAGTGAAATCAATGGGCAGTGCCGCATGGCGGTTTTAACACTTTTTCGGCCCACCAGCGGCCAAAAACCGCAGCAAACAAGACGATAAAGCGCCGCTAAAAGTAGCGGCGCTTTACCGCCGACACTGCTCAGTGTAAAAGCAGCCATAGGCTGGCCATACATGGTCGAATTTTGAAAGTATTTCGAAAATCAGAAAATTTGTGCGTTTTGTGATCCGATGGTGCCACCATTGATTTCGAAATTCGACCAACCAAACCTTCACTTTCACCTCATTTTGCTACAGAAAATAATTTTCGTGTCTGGGAATCTTCTTTTCTTTCCGGGAATTTTCTTTTCTTGCAAATGCGCATTTCTTTGATTACATTTCTCGCCCGATTCTCCCATTGATTAGAAATTCTTTTGTTTTTCGAAAAATGTCCAACATGTCCGATTATTAAAATTCAATGGCTGCACGAAAATCGGCTGTTGCTGCAACCCACTAATGGTGCGAAATACAAACAAAAATTCTTAGCTAAGATTTTCTAAAGAAATTTCTTTCGAAATTCGATTCATGTATGGCCTGCCTTAGACCCCTTTCACACTGAGGAGTTTTTCAGGCGGTACAGAGCTAAAATTAGCGCTGCTATACCGCCTGAAAAACTCCTGCACAGCATTCTCAATGTGAAAGCCCGGGGGCTTTCACACTGAGGCGATGCGCTGGCAGGAGAGAAAAAAATCTCCTGCAAGCAGCATCTTTGGAGAGGTGAGAGGAGCGGTATGTATACCACTCCTTCACCGCTCCTTCCCATTTAAAACAATGGGAAACCGCGGTAATACCGCCCGCAATGCGCCTCTGCAGAGGTGCATTGCGGGCGGTATTAATCCTTTATCGGCCGCTAGCGGGGGTTAATCAATACCGCATCGCTAGCGGCCGAATCCTGCTGCAATTACGACGGTACATTGCCGATATTTTTAGCGGCGCTATACCGCCACCACGGCACCCGCTCCAGTGTGAAAGGGGCCTTATGGCCCATACACACGATCCGAATATCGGACGAAAACGATCGTCCGATGATGGATCGTACGATTTTCGGATCGTGTGTACACTACTTTCGACAGCCGATCACGGCCGTTCATCCGATTAAATTCGATCGGACAAGCGCGGAAATTTTTCTCGTCCAATGTCCGATCGTCCGATTTTCGTTTAGTCAGTACAGCCGTCGTCCGACAATACAATACAAATACATTACAACACGTGACATCACTTCCGATCGTTTTTTTCTATCGTACGAGAATTTTCGTGAGTTTAAAAACCTATTTTATTTTACTTGCGATTATTAAGCGAAAAAAGTCGTACGATCCGTCGGCCGATATTCGGATCGTGTGTATGGGCCATTAGGCTGGCCACAATAAAGGGCCACTCTAATGGCCCATACACACGATCCGAATATCGGCCGACGGATCGTACGACTTTTTTCGCTTAATAATCGCGAGTAAAATAAAATAGGTTTTTAAACTCACGAAAATTCTCGTACGATAGAAAAAAACGATCGGAAGTGATGTCACGTGTTGTAATGTATTTGTATTATATTGTCGGACGACGGCTGTACTGACTAAACGAAAATCGGACGATCGGACATTGGACGAGAAAAATTTTCACGCTTGTCCGATCGAATTTAATCGGATGAACGGTCGTGATCGGCTGTCGAAAGTAGTGTACACACGACCCGAAAATCGTACGATCCATCATCGGACGATCGTTTTCGTCCGATATTCGGATCGTGTGTATGGGCCATAAGGCACACCTGTGCAATAATCCTGCTGTCTAATCAGCATCTTGATATGCCACACCTGTTAGGTGGATGGATTATCTCGGCAAAGGGCTCACTAACACAGATTTAGCCTAGGTTTACATTAGAGCGATTTCTCATGCAATTTGAGAGATCAAATTGCATGACAAGTCGCAGCCTGTTGCCGGCGATGGCACTGTTCCAATCGGTACGACACTGATTTAGAGACGCCGCACTGATTTGGAAAAGTAGTTCCTGCATTACTTTTGCCGATTTCAGGTGGGACTTCAATAGACATCTGTGCATGAAGCCACACAAATGTTTATCAAGTAGCACCCGAAATCGCACTGACCTTGCTACTTTGAAATTGCGCTACTTCAAGTGAAGTAGCGCAATTTCAAGGTAGCATCAATGTGAACCAGGGTTTAGACAGATTTGTGAAAAATATTTGAGAGAATTATTTGAGTGAATATTTGAGAGCCTTCTGTGTACATAGAAAAAGTCGTAGATCTTTGCGTTCAGCTCTTGATAAATAGGGGCAAACATAAAAGTGTTGCATTTATAATTTTGCTCAGTGTAATAATACAGCGGTGGGCCATCCATATATACGGACGCAGGGGCACCATCCCCTTAATCCATACGCCCTGGCCCCTAATCTACATGCAGGGCACCGAATGCATGGATTCCAATGGGTCTTTTATTTAATTTTTTTAAGCAGATTTGAGCCAGTGTGAAGCTGAGGAAAGAGGAGAGGAGATGCAGGGTAAAGCCACCGCACAGAGGAAGCCCACGACCTAGATGGGGTAAGTTTGTGGTTTGTTAAATTTTTTAACATCTTAAAGGTAAAACATTTTGGTCATTAGTCATATTATCATTTATCTAAAAACCAATCGTTCTTTGTGTGTGGCTATGCACTGTGCAAGGCACTGGACTAATAGGCTTCTATTAGGTCCGTCATTTTTTTACAAGCCTGATGCAGTGTACACACAACCGTTTTTATAACGAGAAAAATTCTATTTTTAAATTGGTTATTAAAAACAACAGTGTGTAGGCTCCAGAGCATTTTTCTTGACGCGATTGGGCATTAAAAATTTAGAACATGCTCTATTTTTTACATGTGTAGTCGTGTGTAGGCTTTAACGACGGGGAAAAAACGTGCATGCTCAGAAGCAGGTTATGAGAAGGGAAATTTGCATAATCAGCCCAAAGTGTGTCGCCAATCGAATGGAACTTCCACTTCATAGTTACGGCGTACGTGTTGTACGTCACCGCGCTTTGCTTGAGCATTTTTTTTTTTTCACGATCGTGTGTATGCAAGGCAAGCTTGACAAGAATCATGTCGAGAAAAACGTGGTTTTTCCATGACATTAAAAACGGTCGTGTGTACGTGGCATGAGGCTCTAATTGGCTTGTTTTATGTTGTCCTTGAGGCGCAGGGCCATCGGTTTCCAATCTCTCACCCCGGCCAATCAGGACAGGAGGCTTAAAGCGGTTGTATACCCTGTTATTTTTTTTTATTTTTTTTACACCTGTAAAGTAAAAGTCATAATGAGCTAGTATGCACATGTCATATTGCTCCGGCGTGTCTTCCCGGTATCGCCGCTCCAGCGCTGTGATTGGCTGGAGCGGCGATGACGTCACTCCCACGCATGCGCGCGGGAGACTTCAATTCGGCAAGGTCCGGCAGCTGCCGGTCCTTTAGCCGAGGATCCCTGCTGCGCATGCGCCGATGCAATCAGCGGCGCATTGCGGGGGGAATATCTCCTAAACCGTACAGGTTTAGAAGATATTCTTTATACCTACAGGTAAGCCTTATTATAGGCTTACCTGTAGGTAAAAGTGAAAAAGTGGGATATACAACCACTTTAATATTTAGAACCCAGAAAGAAAACCGGGTTAACACCGAAGCCGCGGCTCCAGCTATCCGGAGAGCCGTGACCGCTGGAGGGCTCCGTTTGTAGGGTGAGTGCGCACGTGGAAGGGTTTGTTTGCGCCCCCAACAATTTTTAGCACCAGCCACCAATGGATCACATATCGTGGCTCCACCGCCTCTTTTAGTATTAGTGCACATATATAGTTAATTTTGGTGTCGGGACCCAAAGCCAATCCATCCCTCGGCTCTCGGATGCTGCCCCCGCCATCTTCGGTAGGGGAATCAGGAAGTGAAGCCTTGCAGCTTCACTTCCTGAATCCCTACTGCGCAAGCACGACTCGCGCTGCACGATGCCACTGGTCCCTGCTGTCTTCTGGGACCTTTGTGTCTCCCAGAAGACAGCAGGGGGGACGGGATGTGGCGTTGATACCCACGGGTGGCTCGGTATCTATGCTCGGAAGTGGGAGAAAAATACCTGTATTACACCGGTATTTGCTCCCCCTGAAAGGTGTCAAATGTGACACCGGAGGGGAGGAGGGTTCTGAAAAAGAGAAAGTTATATTTTTGGGTGGAACTCCACTTTAAGTCCTTAGTCCACCTTTTATGTTCCACCTGTAGCTATTTTATTACTTAAGAAGGCCATAGATGAGTCAAAAACCAAACGTTCTATTTATTATACGATTGTGCCATTATTTGTTTTGTTTTTCTACGGGTGCATTAAAAGTCACATAAAGAGTATTTTACAGCAACTTGATTATACTGCATTGTAACCTGCATTTGTTTTGGATACAATGCACTCCAAATATGACATCTCTTCTAAGAGCCGGTTCACACAGGGGCGACTTGGGATCCGGCTTGAAGTTGCCCCAAGTCGTGCGACATGTCAAATTACATTGAAGTGAATGGGAGCCGTCTTAATGTACACTACTGAAATCGCTCTCCGACTTCAGAAAAGGTTCCTGTACTATTTCAACCCAACTTCTAGGCGACTTGTACCCATTGATTTCAATGGAAGTCGCCTCCAAGTTGCCTCCAGGACGGATCCCCGTTCATAGTGAGGCAACTTTACAAAAAGTTGCCCCTGTGTGAACTGGCTCTAAGGCAAACCCCTCCCCCCCACAGAGCTGGTATTTGGTATGAATCATGAGGGGGAACTCCACGCCAAATTGTAAGTTAGAAACCGGCATTGGTTCCCCTCCATGAGCATACCAGCCCCTTAGGTCTGGTATGGATTTCAAGGGGAACCCCTATGCCGAAAAACGGCGTGGGGGTCCCCCAAAATCCATACCAGACCCTTATCCGAGCATGCAGCGCGGCCGGTCAGGAATGGGGGTGGGGACGTTGCGCACACAGCATTACAGCGGGAGAGATCGTCAAGTCAACATCGGAAGAAGAGAAGAGGGAAGAAGACGACAAAGAGCTAAAAGAAGATAGTGGAGAAGCCCGGCAGAAGGCAGAAAAAAACAGGAGAGCGGGAGAAGAGAGCGGAGAAGTCGGTAGAAGAACCCTGAAGTCGGAGGAAGACCCCTAATGTTGGAAGAAGGGAGAAGACTGAGCCACCGCTAGTAAAAGAGCTGTAAGAAGATAGTGGAGGAGCCCGGCAGAAGGCAGAAAGAACCAGAGAGCGGAGAAGTTGGAAGAAGACCCCCAAAGTCGGAAGAAGACCCCCAGGACTACCTAATAAATTACTTTAAAAACCTGTCTAGTGTGTTTTTTTATTGACACTCCTTTCCCCCAGGTGAATGGGTAGGGGTAAGATGTACACCATACTCATTCACATAGGGTGGGGGCCGGGATCTGGGGCCCCCTTATTAATGGGGGCTCCCGGATTCCGATAAGCCCCCCACCTGCAGACCCAGACAACCAACGGCCAGGGTTGTCGGGAAGTGGCCTTTTTAAGGTTCCCCTTAAAATCCATACCAGACCTAAGGGCCCGGTATGCTCTTGGAGGGGGAACCCATGCCGTTTTTTTATTTAAAATTTGGCGTGGCGTTCACCCTCCTGGAAGCGACTTCAAGTCGCGTTGTAAGTTGCTCCAAGTCGTGCTGTGATTCATGCTCAAGTCGTGTCCAAGTCGCGCACAAAGTCGTGTTGCCCCTGTGTGAACCGGCTCTTAAGCACTTTGTTTACTCAAATTTCTTGTTTATGTGCTGGGTGTAATTCTCTGTATAAATTATCATCAATGCATGTACATTGCATGGTATCACTTATCTAACACTTTGAAAGTGCTTTTTATCATTCTTTCTTATTTGACAATCCCCTATGTTCCATGTCCGGTTTTCTGTGCACATTTGGGACGGATTTGAGGCCCATAGAGCATGAATGAGGCATTCGTTTACATGAGTGAAGCAGCATCCAGGCAACCTGTGTTAGTGAATGATGAAGTTCCAGCTGTAGAGACACACCTGCACATCCAAGTTTGTGCAGTGGCAGATGCATGGACCTGAATGCACACTGCCTGCGCTTGGGGCCATGCATATGTCCCTTCGTACCTGTCAAACTCGGATGTATGGGTGTGTTTGTACAGCCATGGCATAACAATTCACTAACATTGACTGCCTGCATACAGGGCTCAAAAGTCCTGAGCTACTAGCCAGGCCTTATGCTGCGTACACACGGTCGTTTTTTGTGATGAAATAAAACAAAGTTTTAAAAAACTTAATTTAAAATAATCGTGTGTGGGCAAAACGTCGTTTTATGTCTTCTGAAAAAGACAAAAAAAATAATCGAACATGCTTCAAATTTTTATGTTGTTTGTCAGAATGTCGTTTTTTGTGTCATAAAAAATGATTGTGTGTAGGCGAAACAACGTTTATAACGACGTTTATAAACCCGCTCATGCTCAGAAGCAAGTTATGAGACGGGAGCTTCAATGGAACAGAGTGCCGTCGAACGTGGTGTACGTAACCACGTTTTGCAAGAGCATTTTCAGAAAACGATGGTGTGTAGGCAACGTCGTTTTTTAAAATTAAGTTTGAAAAACGTTGTTTTGTTTTGTGAGATAAAACAACATTTTTTTACATCACAAAAAGTGATCGTGTGTACGCGGCATAAAAGTGGATGTAAAACCACATTTTTTGTTTTGTTGTCACAATGTATAGTATAAGATTTCCTATTATCTGTGCCCAGTCTTGCCACAAAGAGTTAATCCAGCTCTGAGCAATCCTCTTTATCAGTGAAATAGAACAGACAAACGAGAAAACTTTGGCCCAGATTCATAAAGCAATTACGCCTGTCTAACTGGTGTTAGACAGGAGTAATTTCAAATTTTGCGCGCCGTATCACTAGTTTGAATCCTCAAACCATGATACGGCGGCTTCGGGCTTCGATCCAAGAGGCTTACGTCTTCGTAAGCCTTCGGATCTACGCTGCAATATTTTTGGCGGCCGCTGGGAGGAGTTTGCGTCGTTTTGATGCGTCGGGATATGCAAATGTGTTTTTACGGCGATCCACGAAGATACGAGCGGTCTTCGCAATCGCTTACGTCTGTTTTTTTTTACGTACTGTTAGACCAGCTTTTTGCTGGTCTAACGGTGCGTAGCCCATGTTAAGTATGGCCGTCGTTCCCGCGTCGAATTTAATTTTTTTTTTTTTTTTTTTACGTAACTCGTTCGGGAATAGAAATGTCCGTAAACGACGCTACTCAAACAACGAATGACGTAACGACGTGATTTCGCGCAATGCACGGCGGGAAATTTGCGAACGGAGCATGCGCAGTTCGATCGCCGCGGGAACGCGCCTATTTTAAATCCTTCACGCCCCCTACTCGCGTAGATGGATTGCGACGGGAGAAATACACTACGCCGCCGTCGTTTACTGGACAAAATCTACCTGGATTCCACGTAGAGCCAGGTAAAATACGGCGGCGTAGTGTATTTCGGAAACGCTACGATAATCTAATTCTCTGTGAATCTGCCCCTTTGTCTTTTCTACCCCCTCTGCTGTGAGTGACAGGTTATTTACATATCTCATGCATGAGCCTGAGACAGGCATTATTTTTTAATTCCCACCCCCACTCCTTTTCTGAAGTCATGTGGTTATTTTTCTGGGTTTTGACTGGATGTTTGTGATCATAGCAGAATTTAGTGTAAGAAATACACAGGAGAAAATGCATGCTGACAAGGGGAGTGTAAAGGAGGGCGTGGAGTATACTGACTCCACCCACCAAGCTCCGAACAACAGATCCACCTACAGAATCTGCAGTTTTTCAGTTCTCATTACACAGAGGGGGGTGACATGTGTCAGGTAAGGATACATGCAGGAGGCATGTATATCATTATAAATCAGCACTATGGCAGTAGTTTAGAAAGGATGAGAGTGGGCTTACATCCACTTTAAGAGTTACACCCTCATAAATTTTCTCATGAAATTACATTGTTAAAGCAGAGCTCCACCCTAAAGTGGAACTTGCGCTGATCGGAACCCTCCCCCCCCCTCCAGTGTCACAGGTAAGTGTCCTAATATTAAAAGTCAGCAGATGCAGTATTTGTTTGTTTTTTTGAGCGTACATCTGCTTTAAATGTTTTATGAAGAATTAAGTTACAGAAATAAATATTAACATCAACAACTTTATCAGTGCAGCCTATCAGTGCCCATCAGTACAGCATATCGGTGCCCATCTGTGCAGCATATCGGTGCAGTCTATCAGTGCCCATCAGTGCTGCCTTATCAGAGCCGCCTCATCAGTACCCATTAGTGCAGCCTTATCAGTGCCACCTTATCAGTGCCCATCATTGCAGCCTGTCAGTGCCCTATCAGTATCTATTAGGGGTGCAAAGGATCAAAAAACTCACGGATCGTTCCTCGGATCAGGAGTCACGGATCGGATCATTTTTCGGACCAGCAAAAAAAAAAAAAATCTCCCCCACTGTAATATCCACATCTCCCCCCCCCCACTGTAATATCCACATCTCCCCCCCCCACTGTAATATCCACACCCCCCCCCCCACTGCAGTGGCGTCACTCAATGCAAAAAAATAATAAAAATGGTGTCCCCCCCACCCACTATGGTCCCCCCTCAGTACAGACCCCCCCCCCCCCTCAGTACAGACACCCCACCCACAGTAGTGCCCACCCACAGTAGGGCAGACCTCAGACTGTAACCCCCCCCCAGTAGTGCAGACCTCAGACGGTAACCCCCCCAATAGTGCAGACCTCAGACGGTAACCCCCCCAATAGTGCAGACCTCAGACGGTAACCCCGCCAATAGTGCAGACCTCAGACGGTAACCCCCCCAGTAGTGCAGACCTCAGACAGTAACCCCCCCAGTAGTGCAGACCTCAGACGGTAACCCCCCCAGTAGTGCAGACCTCAGACGGTAACCCCCCAGTAGTTCAGACCTCAGACAGTAACCCCCACAGTAGTGCAGACCTCAGACAGTAACCCCCACAGTAGTGCAGACCTCAGACAGTAACCCCCACAATAGTGCAGACCTCAAACAGTAACCCCCACAGTAGTGCAGACCTCAGACAGTAACCCCCACAATAGTGCAGACCTCAGAGTGTAACCCCCACAATAGTGCAGACCTCAGACAGTAACCCCCACAGTAGTGCAGACCTTAGACAGCGGCATGTGTTTCCCTTGAGCTTGGGCTCCTCCTCCTCTGTGGGTGTGAACAGAGAGGAGGGCCGCTGCCGGGTGTACCAAGATGGCCGCCGCTCCGAAGCTAGGCCGAAGCCGGGGACCTTCCTACGCTGAGGCTCCGGAGCGCTCCGCGGATCGTGGGGTGTGCCGATCCGAACAGGGTGACCCGTTCGGATCACGGATCGGTGACGATCCGTTGCACCCCTAGTAGCTATCAATGCAGCATCATCGGTGCAGCCTATCAGTGCAGCATATCAGTACCCATCAGTGCAGTCTATCAGTGCCCATCAGTGCGGCCTCATCAGAGCCGCCTCATCAGTACCCATCAGTGCAGCCTCATCAGTGCCACCTTATCACTGCCCATCAATGCAGCCTCATGAGTGCCCATCAATGCAGCCTTTATCAGTGCCCATCAATGCAGCCTATCAGTGTCCATCAGTGCAGCCTCATCAGTGCCAATTAATGCAGCCTATCAGTGCCCATTAATGCATCCTCATCAGTGCAGCATATCAGTGCATATTAATGCAGCCTATCAGTGCAGCCTCATCAGTGCCCATCAATGCAGCCTCATCAGTGCTTATTGGTGCAGCCTCATCAGGGTCCATAAATGCAGCCTCACAAGTGCTTATCAATGCAGCCTATTAGTGCCTATCCATGCAGCATATCAGTGCCCATCAGCACAGCCTCATCAGTGACCATGAATGCAGCCTATCTCTGCTCAGGGATCACAAGGAGGAGAGGTGGCTAGTTCACAGAGAGGTTCTCCCACTGCGAGACAGCTTGTATCTGAAATGCCGGCCGCTGTCAAATAAAGTCCCGCCTCCTGAACTGGCTCCTATGATAATTATCACAATACTTCAATTGGACCAGTGTGCTGTCTATCATAGGAGCTGGTCCAGGAGATGGGACTTTGACAACAGCAGGCCATTTCAGATACAAGATGTGTCAGAGAAGGAGTTCCCCTCTCTGTGTGATCCGTTTGGCTCTCCTCTTTCTCTCCTCCTTCTCTCCTCCAAGCTTTTTTCCAATGTGACCTCACCCATGTTGTAAGGGCCTCAACACCCAAGTGAATGAGGCACTGTAGATCCCCTTTTCACTCTGCGTGCAATTTGCACCCCTTACATTAACTATACCCCTGTGTCACTTCCTATCTCTTTATAAACCACCCTTTTGAGGTTAACACCTCTGTCCTGTACAGGGTGCCATGCACAGTATATGCATACCTTCCAACAGTCCTGGATTGGACAGGACTTTTCTGCATTTTCATCTTGGTCCTGCAGTCCCTGTGTACAGGGGATTTGTCCTGCATTACTCCATTATATGCTAACAGCCAAGCAGGACCCATAGCAGTGTGAACATCTAGCACAGCTGGGGGTATGGGCGCAATGAGAGAGAGTGCAGCTGTCAAATCCAACCTGTGATGTCAGGGATGGACAGGTCCAAGCCAAGCAATCAGTGCATAAGCAAACAGCTGGCATTTATACATTGCTGGTCGGGGAAGAAGGTGGCAAGGGGCATAAAAAACCTGATTTATTTCTCCGGAGAAATACGGCGCCTGCGCAGTCAGCTCCTAGGTCTGTGCGCAGGCGCCGCATTTTCGCCGAGATTGCCTGAGTCCTTATCGGGTATTTTCGTAAGATGTGACGCGCTATACTGGCGCCGTCCACCACGGGGGAAAACAAATAAAATTCAGCATAATACAGTAAGTGGGGGATTAAAAAAACAAAAAACAGCATACTGGCGCTGACGCCAGTATGCTGGATCACATGGGAGGGCTTATATTTAGGGTGAACCACCTCTTTAAGTTCAAAAGTTGGAAGGTATTTTTATGAAATTTGCATGCCACTAGACAACTAAATTTAGACAGAGTGAGATACATGTTACAACAGCATCAGGAAGCAATCATGTTCGTGCACAGGGAAACATTTTTATATTGATTTATGTCCACCCCGTTGCTTAGTAAGGTTAAGGGAGATATCTCATAATTATACTTAAAGAGACACAGGATAATGTATTTGTAAAGTATTCAGGTACACTGGGTTATGCTGCTGCCTTCAGGACATTGGATGCTATCTAAACAAAGCTGTAAGGACAAATCAGTATACACATCCCACCCCCAATTTGCCTAGTATTTTGATAGTGTCCTAGTAGAAAGGTTGTCTTCTCTCCCCTCAGAGAAGAAAATCCTTCTCATATTTTTTTTTATCAAGGTTCTGTTTCATCTAGCAAGTTTCTTCAGTTACTGCAGAGCCAGCAGGGGCTTGTTTTGCATCTTTCCAGATCAGCTAAACTTTGGCATTGCCATTGAAGCTGTACCCGGTCCCTGCTCAAAAGAATAAACAGGGCCAATCTATAATGTCCTATGGCACTGGACTGCTGAAGGTGCTTGCCAAGGTACTTTACGGCCATCATGTGAAACAGAGTGGTTTACAGGTTCACGCCCATGGTGCACCAATCAGACTGAGCGACCTCCTCGCCAAGAATAACCTTCTTGATCCCCTTCAGTCTGGATTCTGCCGTCAACACTCCACGGAAACTGCTCTCCCAAAACTCACAAAAGATCTGCTAATAGCTAAATCCAATGGCCACTATTCTGTACTCCTTTTCCTGGACCTCTCTGCTGCTTCTGACACAGTAGACCATCCGCTCCTCCTCAAAAAACTCCACGCCTTTGGTCTCTGTAACTTTGCTCTTTGCTGGTGCTCATCCTACTTATCCAACTGCACATTTATGTTACTTTCAATTCTACTTTCTCCTCTCTTCTCCCTTTCTCTGTCAGGGTCCCCCAAGGTTCTCCACTTGGACGTCTCTTATTCTCAAACTACATCTTCTCCCTGGGTCAGGTAATAGCCTCCCACGGCTTACAATACAGTTTCTACGCTGACGACACCCAAATATATCTCTCTACCCCTCAGCTTACTCCTTCAGTCTCCTCACGTATCACTAATTTACTAACAGACACATCAGCCTGGATGTCACACCACTTCCTCAAACTCAATCAATCCAAAACTGAGCTAATACTTCTTCCTCCCCCACCTGCTTCTTCCCCTGATTTCTCTGTCAAGATCGATAGCACTACTATCAACCTGTTCCCACAAGCCAAGGTGTTATCCTAGACTCTGAACTATCCTTTCGGCCCCACGTCCAATCACTGTCCAACGCTTTCTCAACCTCTGCAACATCTCCAAGAAACACCCCTTTCTTACCAATGACACCACAAAGCTCCTAATTCACTCCCTGGTCATCTCCCGCTTCGACTACTGCAATTCCATACTCACGGAATTACCTTTACATAGACTATCCCCCCTTCAGTCCATCATGAATGCTGCTGCCAGGCTCATCCAACCGTTCAGTGTCTGCTACTCCTCTCTGTAAATCTCTCCACTGGCTTACACTCACCCAAATAATTTAATTCAAAATATTAACAACCTAGTTTTAAAATACCAACCTACTCGTTCTCTTTGTTCCTCCCAAGACCGCCTGCTCTCTAGCTCTCTCTTCACATCCTCCCATGCTCGCCTCCAGGACTTTTCCAGAGCCTCTCCTATCCTATGTAACTCCCTACCCCAATCTGCCTGACTGTTTCTGACTCTGTTTGCTTATAGACGATCCCTGAAAACCCTTCTGATCAGAGAAGCCTATCCTGCCCCTACCTAACAACTGTACTTTGATTTTCTCCGTCAGATCATCCCCTACAGTTTTTACCTTTTTGTATCACTTGATCCTCCCTTCTAGGTTGTAAGTTTTAATGAGCAGGGCCTTCTGATTTCTCCTGTATTGAATTGTATTATAACTGTACTATCTGACCACATGTTGTAAAGCACTGCGCAAACTGTTGGCGCTGTATAAATAAATGTATATTAACCACTTAAGCCCCGGACCAAAATGCAGCTAAAGGACCAGGCCCCTTTTTGCAAATCGGCACTGCGCCGATTTAACGGACAATTGCGCAGTCGTGCGACGTGGCTCCCAAACAAAATTGGCGTCCTTTTTTTTTCACAAATAGAGCTTTCTTTTGGTGGTATTTGATCACCTCTGCAGTTTTTATTTTTTGTGCTATAAACAAAAATATAGCGACAATTCTGAAAAAAATGCAATGTTTTTTACTTTTTGCTATAATAAACATCCACCAAAAATATATAAAAAAAAAAAAAGTTCCTCAGTTTAGGCCGATACGTATTCTTCTACCTATTTTTGGTAAAAAAAATCGCAATAAGCGTTTATTGGTTGGTATGCGCAAAATTTATAGCGTTTACAAAATAGGGGATAGTTTTATTGCATTTTTATTTTTTTACTACTAATGGCGGTGATCAGCGATTTTTTTTGTGACTACGACATTATGGCGGACACTTCGGACAATTTTGACACATTTTTGGGATCATTGAATGAATGAATGAATGAATGAAAAACTTATAGAGCGCGGCACATGCGAACTGAATCGCCTCTGGGCGCTTGTTGTTCCTGTCTCCTTTGATATCAAAAGAGATGAGTCTTGATCTTTCTCCTGAATGCTATTTGTGATATGTGATTCGCCTCCAACCGAATGCTGGTTGGTAAAGCGTTCCATAGTCTGGGACCTTGGACGGCGAATCTTCTTTCTCCTTTGGACTTGTAGTTGGCTTTTGGGATCTGTAGTAGGTTCTGATTGGTGGATCGCAAGATGCGATTGGGATTGTGAGCTTTTATTTTATCGCATAGATATTGGGGGGCATTCCCATGGACACATCTATGCGTTAGACAGAGTGCTTTAAAAGCAATCCTGTCTTTAACTGGTAGCCAGTGAAGGGATCTCAGTGAAGGTGAGATTGATTCCCAGGGTTTTTTTCCAGTCACAAGTCTGGCGGCCGTATTTTGAACGACTTGCAGACGAGCGATTTGGTACTTGGGGAGTCCGAGGTAAAGGGCATTTGCATAGTCCAATCTGGAGTTGACAATTGCTCCCACCACGACCGCTAAGTCTTCTTTGGGGATGAAAGGGGTAAGTCTGCGTAGTAGGCACAACAGATGGTGAGATCCGCTGACTACTGACCCTATTTGTGCGTCCATTGTCATAAAGGAGTCAAAGATGACCCCGAGACTTTTGACTTTGGCGCTAGGGGTGATGATTTTGCCCAGAATGGGCGGGGGTGTCCAGGTTGTTGCAGGTTGATTCCTTTGCTTGGCGTGAAACAGAAGAAGTTCTGTTTTCGCTCCATTGAGTTTAAGATAACTCTTTGTCATCCAGTCCTCTATCAAAGAGAGGCATGTCTCTAGATTGAGGTGGTGATCCTTTCTGTTGCAAATGCGGAAATAAAGTTGCGTGTCGTCTTCGTATGAGTGGTAGAGCAGGTTTTGGCTGTTGATAATCTCAAAAAGAGGACGAAGATAAATGTTAAACAGCACTGGTGACAGAGGCGATCCTTGAGGGACTCCGCATGTTACTGTGCGTTTCTCAGATGTGAAGGGTCCTAATTTCACTGTTTGCGATCGGTTTTCCAAAAAAGAGGAGAACCAAAATAAATCGCCTTCTGCGACTCTGGCTACTTCAGCAAGTCGCGTCAGTAACAGTTTGTGGTCTACAGTGTCGAAAGCTGCACTAAGGTCCAACAGAACTAGAAGACAAGATTCTCCCTCGTCTGCGGCCTCGAGAACATCGTCCCATACTTTGAGCAGCGCGGTTTCAGTCCCGTGTCCGGGACGGAACCCTGATTGCAATGGGTCGAGTAGTTTGTGGGTATCAAGATGCTGTTGCAGCTGTTGTACCACTACTTTCTCCATTACCTTTGAGAGTACATTGAGGCTTGTTATGGGACGGCGGTGGAGTGGGTCCTTGGGGTCCAGGGAGGGTTTCTTAAGGATGGGTTGGATTATACCCTCTTTCAACTGTGAGGGCACTATGCCCTCCAAGAAAGACTGGTTGATAAGCTGCGTGATGGGAGGAGCCAGGATGTAGGCGCATTCCTTCAGCAGTTTTGTGGGGATAATGTCATTTGGTGCTGTGCCATTACGCAAAGTATCAATGACATTCTTAGTGGCCTCGATGGAGATTGGTTCCAGGGTAAACTTACCTGATATAGGAGAATTACTATGGGTGTTATGTGAGAGGCTGCAGGGGGGGCTAAGGGGGGGATTGTTTTGCTGAATGCTTTCACGGATTGCCTCAATTTTATTAATGAAGCAATCCGATAGTTCATTGCAAAATTCTTGTGTGTCTGTATTGGGGGCTTCGATACTTCCTGGTTTCATGGTCTGAGTGACCATCTTGAAGAGTTCGCGGGGGCGGTTTAAGGCGCTGTTGATAGCCTCTGAAAAATAATTTTTCTTGGCTTGGAAAATTCCTTTGTGGTATTTTCTTGTCGCCGCCTTGTAGATGGATAGGTTTAGCTCTGAAGCACTTCTTTTCCAGGCCGATTCGGCCCTTCTGCGTTCTTGCTTCAGTAACGACAGCTGGTTGTTAAACTAGCTGCGGTTGTTTTTCCGGATGCGGGTTTTGCGTTTCGGCGCTACCAAGTCGGCTGACTGTAGCATGGCCGAATTTATGGCCTCCAGCGTTTCAATGGCCGTTTGATGCGGCTGAATTGTTTCAATTTTTTCCCTTAAAGTGGTTTTGAAGAGTTCCGAGTGGAGCTTCTTCTGACATCTGGTCCAGTGTGTTGTCACTGGATTTGATGTTTTTGTTGCGGGGGGGATTGTGGAAATAATGAATTTAATTGCATGGTGGTCTGTCCATGGCAACCTTTCATTTTCCAAAATTTTTATTTCCAGAGCTTGTCTGAAAATAAGATCGAGTGTGTGACCTGAAGTATGTGTGGATCCACATACTAGTTGCTGTGACCCTAGATCCACCAGGTGGTTAATACAGGCATCGGCAATGGGGTCTTGTGCGGAATTGGCCCAGAGGTTGAAATCCCCAAGCAGCAAAAAAATGTTTGCTGTTGAGGGTGTAAGTGGAGAAGAAATCCGTCCATGATGATAGCAGCTGCGATTTTGGGCCAGGAGGCCTATAGCAGAGCAGAATGTGGATGGTCTCCTTTGAATTTGTTTGCAGTTGTAGCGTAAGGGTTTCCATGAATGGAAGAGGATTTTGAAGGACTGGTCTGGTGATTGCAAGCTGAGTTTTGCAAATTACCGCCAGGCCTCCTCCTCTCTGCCCTATTCTGTTTTCCGTTATAATACGGTAGTTTTCTGGCACCAATTCTCCTAGAATGGTGTTACAGTCGGCTGTAAGCCAGCTCTCTGTAATGAAGAGGCAGTCTACATCGTTTTGTAGAATGAAATCACGGATTTCAAGTCGGTGTTTTACTGCCGATCTTGTGTTGACCATAGCACATAAAATGTGCTTAGGCTGGGGTAAGCGGCTAAAATTTTTGATCGTCGATCGATCCTCAAAAGTTGCTCAATTCTTAGGGTCTTTTTGGTGCAGGCTGGCAGTATTGCGGCGAAACGCCTCAGATTCCAAATGGTTTCTGCGGAGTACCGCATATTAGCCATGGTCGCCATTCACCGGGGGAAACGTTGTTTTTTATGGTGGCGATGGAGAGGGGATTCAGTGAATCCTCCCGGCTTGGTCCAGAGGAAGGCAAAAAAACCCTAACCGTGCTATGTCAATTTGCTTTGGTTGGGGAAAAAATTCCTACCTGATCCCTGAAAGGCGATCGGGCGAACCCCTGGATCAAGTGCTGTTAAGTTTGTGAAAAAGAAGGGGGGTGGGGGGGGGGAGAACTGACACTGCTGCTGGGGTGTACCAAGATGGCCGCCGACCAGGAGCAGGATATGGGACCCAGGCTGGTATGTAGCCAGCTGGGTGGATAGGTGAGCAGGGGGGGGGCTGGTTGTTGAGGCCCGGGTGGATGAGTCCTACAGGGGCTGGGGGTGAGCTCCTAGGGGGTTACTGAGGGTGTTTTTGGCTGAGAGTGCGGCGCGCCGCTAGGCCGCAGATGAAGCCGCGGCCTTTCCTAAGGTGCGGCGGCCGCGAATCAGCAGAGGCTGGCGCGGTTCAGGGGGAAAAACGGGGAATCGCAGGGAATAGAGGCGGGGAGACGCCGGGGGAGGGTTGCTTGGCTGGTGGGTGGTAATGTGGGGTAAGGAGGGATAAAGAGGCCTCAGCGCTCAGCCGATCCTGCGGCTTATCCTGATAAGGACAGCCGCCGATCGGTTCCAGGGGAGGTGAATAGGTGAGAGAAAGTAGGGCCTACTTGGGGAGGATGCCTGGAGAAGGGGGGCTCAGGGGGGCTCATTGTCATTTTCACAGCAAAAAATGCATTTAAAATGCATTGTTTACCGTGGAAATGACAGTTGCAGTTTGGCAGTTAACCACAGGGGGCGCTGATGGTGTTATGTGTGTGTATGAAGTGTGTTTACAACTGTAGGGGGGTGTGGCTGTAGGTCTGACGTCATCGATTGTGTCCCCCTATAACAGGGATGACAGGATCGATGCAGCCGCCACAGTAAAGCACTGGGAAGCCGTGTTTACACACGGCTTCTCCCCGTTCTTCAGCTCCGGTGACCGATCGCGGGACGCCAGCGGCGATCGGGTGCCGGTCCCGGAGCTTCGGACCGGAACGTGGGAGTGCGCCGCGGGCGCGTGCCCGTGACCAATGGCTGGGTACTAGTACAGGACGTACCTGTACGTACATCTGCCCAGCCGTGCCATTCTGCCGACGTATATGTGCAGGAGCCGGTCCTTAAGTGGTTAATAATGTTTATTTTTATGTATAATATTTTTGCCAATATGTATGTAAAATCTTTAGGAGGTACATACATACTGTAGTAGATCATTTATTTAGTATTCTTTTATATATATCTCCCAAAAGAATACCATCCCCCTTTTATATATTTTTTTTTTAGTTATCACCATGTTTAAAAATTCCAATGGAGATCAGTTTCTTTAGTTCTTATTCTTTTATTTGCAACAAATTGTAAGAGTCGGTTCACACTGGGGCGACTTGAGATCCGACTTGAAGTCGTCTCAAGTCGTCCCAAGTCGCGCTGTCCAGAAAGGCAATGTAAGTGAATGGGAGCGGTGTTAATACACACTACTTATGTCGCTCCGACTTCAGAAGAGGTTTCTGTACTACTTCAATCAGACTTCTAGGCGATCAGATTGTACCCACTGATTTCAATGGAAGTCGCTTCCAAGTCTGATCACTGTTTTAATTGAAGCACCTTTCAGCAAGATAACCTACATTTCTCAGGCAAACCCCTCCCTCCCCTTCCCTCTCCCAGAGCTGATTGTTGTTTTATTGGCCACTGGAATGTCTCCTGACCTGAAAAGGACTTCAAGTCGTGTTGTAAATCGCCCCAGATCGCCCTGTGGTTCATGCTCAAATCGTGTTGAAGTTGCTTCTGAAAGTCGTGCTGGAAGTCGTGTCGCCCCAGTGTGAACCGACTCTTAGCAGTTTAAAACATAGTTTCTGTTGCTACTGTTTTTATTGGATTATTTGATACAAAGTAACCTATGGTTACAAACACTAGTGCAGGATATTTAGGCTTCATGTACACTGCTGCTGGTAAACAGACGTTGAGGAGCAGTTGGGCATTTCTTTCAGCTGCCCCTGAACTCTCCTCGATGTTATCTAATCAGTACATGCATACAGGGTCGTTTATAGTCGTTTCTGGGCAGTTGAGTATTTGGAAAGTAATAAAATGTGTTCAGGATGGATGTTCCGAGGCATTTGAAATGCCAAACGCCTGTAACAGCTTGTATAGGCGTGTAAACGTGGTAACTCAAGTTTAGCTGCATTTAGTTTACAGAAACACGGCATGTAAACGCGGCCAAACTGATGTTTTTAAACGTCAGTTACTAACTGTGAAGTTAAATCGTTCAGGAGAGATTGTAAAACGTCCCGTGTACATTAAAGCGGTGGTAAACCCTCATGTTTTTTCACCTTAATGTATCCTATGCATTAAAGTGGTTGTAAACCCACTTTTTGACTTTTACCTACAGGTAAGCCTATAATAAGGCTTACCTGTAGGTATAAAGAATATCTCCTAAACCTGTACGGTTTAGGAGATATTTCCCTCGCAATGCGCCGCTGATTGCAGCGGCGCATGCACAGGGGGGAATCCACGGCGAAAGGATCGGCAGCCGCCGACCCTGGCCGATTTGAAATCTCCCGCACGCACGCGCGGGAGTGACGTCATCGCCGCTCCAGCCAAACACAGCGCTGGAGCGGCGATACCCGGAAGACACGCCGGAGTAAGATGACATCTCGCTCGGCGTGGACCAGGTAAGTGTTCTTCACCTCGTTCCGAGGTAAGTATTTCATAATCAGCTAGCATGCGGTGCATACTAGCTGATTATGCCTTTTGCCTTGCAGGTTTACAAAAAAAAAAAAAATTGTATATGCGGTTTACAACCGTTTTAAGGTGAAAAAACTTCTGACAGTGACCGCCCCCCTAGCCCTCCTATCTTACTCACCTGAGCCCTGTAATTCCCACAGCAGAGACACATTCTTTCTGTCTGCACAGGGTTCTCGGCTCTTGATTGGATAAATTGATAGCAGTGCAACCATTGGCTCCCGCTGCTGTCAATCAAATGCAATGACGCTGGCGCTGGGGGCGATTCCTACATTCTGCACCTATGGACGCAAATGCTGGACTTGGGAGCACACCCGCAAGGTAACCCCCCAAGAGAGCGCTTCTCCCAGGTTGTTATACAATGCGGGGAGGAGCTGATAGCGCCACTGTGGGACCCGAGAAGAGGAGGATTGGGGTCATTCTGTGCAAAACTAACTGCACATTGGAGGTAAGTATGACATGTTTGTTATTTGAAAAAATAAAAATAAAAAATAAAATACACTGGCAGTGTACATTCTTTTAAATACATACAGTGGTAATGACTTTATGAAACACTTATCAGATACAGTATCTCACAAAAGTGAGTACACCCCTCACATTTTTGTAAATATTTTACTATAACTTTTCATGTGACAACACTGAAGAAATTGCACTTTGCTACAATATGATTATTTTCACTTAGGGGTGTACTCACTTTTGTTGCCAGTGGTTTAGACATTAATGGGTGTGTGTTAAGTTATTTTGAGGGGACAGCAACTTTACACTGTTATACAAGCTGTACACTCACTACTTTACATTGTAGCAACGTGTCATTTCTTTAGTGTTGTCACATAAAAAGGTACAATAAAGTATTTACAAAAATGTTAGGGTTGTACTCACTTTTGTGAGATAGGCCCCTTTCACACGGGCACTCTGATCAGGTCAGCCTGAGTCAAGATGATTCTTCCTCCTGTTGGTTTGGAAGGTTCTCAAGAGACATACCAGTCTATTGACCTGGACACAAGCCCTGTATACCATCTCAGTTTATAGGACTTGGTCATCTGAGAAAGCTTGACTTCAGATCTTTATTATGGAGCTCAGAGTGATTTGGTTATCCCTTCAATGCTGAACCTTTTTCGTGCCACATTTGTGCGCGTTCTGCCGTGATTTGGAATCCTGGGCAAAATATTGGCGAAACTACCCTTGAGTCCAAATCCCCCATGTGCGAACGGGACCTAAGGGATCCTCTAGTCTGTGGTGTGAGTGTCCTGGTGACTACGTGCCATTGGTTCAACCTGATCTACACCTTTCCTCCCTTAAAAATGCCTTCCTCACCTTTAAAGGACCCATGTTCTTCCCCCCTTTTCTAATGATCCGCTCCTACTATTGCATTTTACAAAACTGAGGCAGGATGGGATATGGCGGGAATGTACTTTGTCGTCCTTACAGATTTTTTTCATGTGTCTCCATTCTCCTAAGACAGCAGCATAACCCACTGTACCTGCCTACTTTATGCAATGTCTCTTAATGAACACCAAGTAAAGCCCCGTACAGGCGACATCGGCCAGTTCAATAAAAACTTTTTTTTTTAAAGATATTTTTATTAGGTTTAAGACAAACCAACAAACAGAAAGAAACATACAAAAAAGGCTCAGGTATAATACCGGGATATAGCAAAAGCAGAGGTCCAGACATTAGAGATCCCTGAGGCACGGCCCATCAATGGTCAGGCAAGAGTAGTACAATCAGTGCTGGGAGAGGGTTAGCGGACTAGCCAACCATGATCTACCCCAAATTTTGTGGAAGGTTTTGTTCCGTTTCCGGAGTTCAAAAGTAAGTTTATACAGTGGGATAGCATCATTAATACGTTTTACCAGAGGGATTTCAGAGAGGTCTGTGCGCCCTTCCAGGACAGTAAAATAGCTTTTTTAACATAGAAGAAGAGTATACAAAGGAGTCTCTTGGCATGTGATGATAGGTGTATTTCACCAAAAATGCCTAATAGGCAGTTCTTGGGGTGGATTATGTTTGGGAGGCCTAGAGCTGATGAGATGAAAGTACCCACTTCTTCCCAGAAGTCCCGGACTACCGGGAATGTCCAGAAGCAGTGTAATAAATCGGCCTTTTGGCCACAGCCACGGAAATAGGCAGCCGAGGGCAGGAGACCCATCTTGTGTAACCTAGCCGGAGTGAGGTGGGAGATGGGTTTGATGAAATTTCTTTACCTGTATGATGTGGTCCCGGGAAGCAATAACAGAGGTTTTATACGTATCACTAAATTCTGACCAGTCCTCTTCTATTAGGGAGATGTCCAGAGAGGTCCATTTTACCTGAGCTTTGTAAAACGTGGGGTTGAAGTCAGTCATTAGGGCTGCATAATAGGTGGAGACAAGTTTAGTGGGATCTGGCTGTCTAAGCAGTTTTTCCAACGGGGGCAGGTCAGTGGGATCATCCAGGGAGCCAAACTGGGCACGGATAGCGTGCCTGAGCTGGTAGTAATAAAATAGGTACGATCTTGGTAAATCAAAGTCTAAACGTAGCTGAGAAAAAGATTTAAAGCCCTAAACATTGTACAGGTGGCATAAATATTTAACCCCCTTGGAGTACCAGCGATTGGGATCAAGAAGGGAGTATAGTTCCTGTAGATTAGGGTTAAACCACAGGGGGATGTTGGGAGATTTTAGCCAGGTGTGCCTGGATACTTTTGTGACAATATAACGGAAAGAGGAAAGGGAAGTGACAAGTAGGGAGGTTCCGGGGAAATCGGGGACCTGGCTTCTTTAGATAATATTATGTAGAGTTTCCAGAGAAGATGCGATGGCTACCTCCGTGGAGGTACAGGCATTGGCCGGAACCGGGCACAGCCAATCGTGGATGTGCACCAACTGGGATGCCAAATAATATAGAAAGAATTTGGGAAATGCCAGGCCTGCCAAGTGTGCTGGCAACCGTAGTGTTTCAAGTGCTACCTTGGGGGAGCCACCCTTCCACAGGAAAGTAGTACATATTGAATCTATGCGTTTAAAAATAGATTTTGGTACTTTGCAAGGGGAATTGGCAAGGATATAGAGTAATCTCGGTAGGTAGATCATTTTGAGGACGTTGGCCCTCCCCATAAGATCCAGAGGAAAATCCATCCACTGCTTGGTCTGCTCCTGAAGGCGGACCAATAGAGGATCTAAGTTATTTAGCGACATATGAAGATAAAGGGGTCTGCACCAGAACCCCAAGGTACCTAAAGGAGGATACCACTTGAAGCTTGGAATCCGGGTGAATCAGCGGAGGCTCAGCCACGTCTAGGAGGAAAAGACTAGACTTATCCCAATTCACCCGGAAGCCAGAATAGTCTCCAAAGGTATTAATCTCCACCAACAGGGCCTGAAATGATTCATTAGTATCAGTCAGATACACCAATGTGTCTGCTGCATAAAGTGAAATACGCTCCTCTATATTAGCAATTGGGAGTCCTTTAATCGAGGGGAGGATCAAATGCAAACCACAAGCGGCTCCATAGCCAGGGCAAACAAGAGGGGTGACAACGGGCATCCCTGTCGTGTGCCCCTAGTAATCGTAAAGGGGCCAGTGATAGAGGAATTGACCCGCACCTGAGCTACCGGGGAGGTGTAAAGGAGTTTTATCCATGCTACAACACGGGGGCCAAAGCCATACATCTGTAACACCCGAAACAGATATGGCCATTCCACACTGTTGAATGCCTTGCAAATGTCCAAAGACAATAGCACGAGTGGGAGGACAGTCATGTGGATATTGCAGGTTGTGAAACAGCCTGCAGATATTCATTCTGGTGGACCTGCCGGGGATAAAGCCCCCTTCGTCACTATTGACCAAGGACGTGACTACAGTGTTCAAACGGTTTGCCAATATTTTGGCCAGAATCTTAACATCCACATTAATAAGAGAAATCGGATGGTAAGATTTGCATTTAAGTGGGATCCTTACGGGGTTTTAATAGAAGTACAATCAAAGCCTCTCGCATCGTTGGGGGGGAGGATCCCGACATCTAGAGCTTTGTTACAGGTTTGCAAAAGAAAGGGGCACAAAAGGTCTTTAAATTGTGAGTACCAGCTATTCATGCTCCTGATACTGGACTTTTACTTCGATGTATTTACTGTAGTGTAACTGTAATGTAATGCTGATAAAGTTTTCCCTGTTAAAAAAAAAATTGTGAGTACCATTCAGTCGGGAAACCACCACCCAGGCGGTCCATAGTTGGATCTAATATAGCATTAAAGTCCCCTACATAAAGTAAGGGGCCAGGGGGTCTAGTTAGCAGCTGAAGTGACAGTCTAGAGAGTACCTCCACCGAAAAAGGGGGGGCACATAAATGTTCACCAGGGTAAAGGTCACAGTAGAAATTTGCAAAGTAAGAACAATAAACCGTCCGTCTGGGTCGGTTTTAACTTGTACCGTCTAAGCCGGGAGAGATTTGGCTAGAAGGATGGAAACCCCCCTGGAGTAAGACAACCATGGGAGTTTTAGGGCCCTTGTTTTAGAGCCTGTAAGGCGAGTCTCTTGGAGGCAGATGATGTGCGGGCGACATTTTTTTAATACTGAAAAGACCAGGGATCTCTTCTGGGGTGCATTCAGACCTCTAATATTCCAGGAGACTATCCTTAGGGGCTTTGCCATTGTAAAACATACAGTAGTAAATAAGCACAAAATAACATGCATACAAGAATATAAATGACCAGACAGGCTGCGTCACCTGAAGCACATACATGCACATGAGTAAAAAAAAGTGCGTGGATCCATTGGCGTAGCGTGGGGGGTGCGAGGGGGACTACCGCCATGGGCGCAAAATTTACAGGGGTGCTGTCACGAGTGTGGAGAGGAGGGAGCGCCAACAACAGATGGGACATAGGAGCATATGCATGATGTCACCACTCCAGGCTTTACCAGTCATTATCAAGCTTCCTCTCTTCATCCCTCCAGCTACTGCTGTCTCACACAGTGGATCATGTGACCAGACTGGAGCTTGCTGAAAATAGGTAAATCCATGGATCAGGGGGGCGCAAATTACTTGCCTCGCCCCAGGTGCTGACAACCCACACTACGCCACTGCGTGGATCCGCCATCAGGACATCATGAGCCAGCAATGAAATAATAAAAAACATTAATAGTCTGCCATAGGCAGCAACCTGAGAAAAAATATAGGAGTCAAAAAGGAACATAGAAAAAAAAGAGAAAAAAAAAACAACAAAGTCCCAGAAAGTCTAGATAAAATCCCTTGCCCCCCTCCCCGCTCGGCCAACCACAACATAGGGAGCCTTGGATCCCTGAACTGTAAAACGAAAACCCCCCTCCTAAACTGAGGGAGAGCTGTACCGTGGCATCGCCACTAACTGGTACTGGGGGTGTAGTGGAGTCCAGAGTGACTCCCGAGCAGCATTGTAGGGGTGAAAAGCATCACAGTCCAACAGCAGATTGCAGAGTAAACAACCGGCAGAAGTTGTAGGGGAATAGGCCTGTTAATAAGGAGGAAGTTCAGTCTATTAGGATTAAAGATGGCAGGGTTATAGTTCCCAGGCCTATTGCAGGGAGCCGTACCATACCTTCATGAAAATTCAGATCAGACAGTGCAGTCAAGGTAAACAAGTTCTCCAAAATGGAAGGATGGACATATCCATAATCAGTTTAAGGAAAACATAGAGGACAATGCATGGGCCTAGGACTACAGATAGTAGGCAGCCCTGTGCCTAGGAAGAACTCTGCATCGATCATTGAGCCAGGCCATAGCCTCCTTGGGGTTGCTGTAGAAGTGCACCCTCATAAATGATGCGCAGCTTGGCGGGAAAAAGCATGGCGTAGGAGAGGCCCTCCGTACTCAGGCGGGCCTTCACTGCCGCAAAGGAGGTGCGTTGTCGCTGGACATCTGCTGAAAAATCGAGGTACACTGAGATGGTGTTGCCATTGTATTTAAGTGGACCCTTCTCTCGGGCCAGGCGCAGAATAGCAACTTTGTCTTGGAAGTTGAGGATCCTTGCTATAATAGATCGTGGGGGTGCTCCAGAAGGTGGGGGACGTGGAGGGGTGCCGTGGGCACGCTCAATGACATGTGAAAAGGATGGTGCGTCAGTCCCAAAAATGTCTCTCAGCCAATTATATAGGAATTTTTCTCAAGGGAGATGATACGTTCTTCAGCCTCCCCAGCTCTGTCCCTTAAATTTTGCACATCTTGCTTGCTTGCTAGGAGAGAAAAGTCCATGCGGACTGATGCAATCTGTGCAGTGAGCGAGGCCTTGCAGTCCTGCATAGCATGCATAATGGAGGCCAGGGTGGGCTCAGCAGGTGGGGAATCAAGGCCTGAGCCATCCTCACTGTCTATGGGGGAGTCCTGAGACTGTAGGAGGTCTGGCTGTGCACAGTGGGGAGCAGGGGCAGATTCACTTACCAGAGCTTGTGATTTCTTGTGAGGAGTAAAGATGGGTGGCTACGGGTGGCCCGTATTTCACCATGGATGCCAGCCTGGAATGTTTCTACTACCGTGGGGAGTATTTAGAAGTTGGTCTGGTGCAAATCGGATATAGGATGCCTGCAGGATGCCACTCGGAAAACAGAGCTGAAGTCTCACACGTCTGCTTTTTCTGCCATCCGGACACGCCCCCCCGCTTAATAAAAACTTTCTGACATTCAGCCTGTGTGTATGCCACCCTGTCCAACAGAAGCCAGTTTCTGTCAGACAAGCATGCTGGAAAACCAGCAGCCGAACCGGGTCCCGATCAGTGATCTCAGTCAATGGCCGAAAGCGCTGATCATAGGTTTCTGGCGGGGCGGGGGGGGGTGGCGTCCTGGGCCATCCCTCACGTAAGGCCCCATGTACACTGCTGCTACTTAACCACTTAAGGACCGGACCAATATGCTGCTAAATGACCCAAGGGGTTTTTACAATTCGGCACTGCGTCGCTTTAACAGACAATTGCGCGGTCGTGCGATGTGGCTCCCAAACAAAATTTGCGCTATATAAAAAAATAGAGTGACATTTCTGAAAAAAAAACAATATTTTTTACTTTTTGTTATAAGAAAAATCAAATAAACTAAATTTTAGTCAAACATTTAGGCCAAAATTTATTCAGCCACATGTCTTTAGTAAAAAAAAATCACAATAAAAAAAAATTAGCAGCGGGAACAGCGACACTACAGCGATCAGAAAAATATCGCTTAGTGACATCACTGCATTCAGTGACACTGTGACAGGGGGTGGGGGGGGGATGATCGCAAGGGGTTAATGTGCCTACGTGTACTAGTGTCAATATAGTGTTGTGCAGACTCACTGTGTGATGTGATCTCTCCTCAGCGGCGGTTGAAAATACCGCCGAGAGCAGAGATCACATCACTTCCCTCTTCCTGTGTTTACACAGGAGGAGGAAGTGAGACGCAGGGGAGCGCGCGGATTGGCTGGGAGCGATCCGGAGGGGGCGGACAAAAACGAACAGCCGCCCCCTCGTCCCGGATCGCTCCTGAAGCCACGGGAACCGCCGCATGTACCGTACCCCCGACCTACGTCTAGGCAGGCACGTACAGGTACGTTGATCTGCCTGTCCGTGCCATTCTGCCGACGTATATGTACATGCTGCAGTCCTTAAGTGGTTAATGGACGTTCAGAGTCAGTTGAATGCTTTTTTCAACTGCCCCTGAACTCATTCAACGTTATCTTATGTGTACATATACACAGGTTCATATACTGTCGTTTTAAGGCAGTTGCGTTTATAGGCCTTTTTTTGAAGGAGTTAAGAAAAAAGGAGTTCAGACCCTAAGTTTCCGAAGTTTCAGACACCAAACGCATCTAAACGTGTCTAAAACCGTCTAACCCGCGTTTAGCAGCATTTCGTATATAGGCATTTTTGTTTTTGCCCATTTCAAAAAGAAAAAGAAAAAAAAACTTTTTTTTTTTAAACGCATTTTTTTTTAAACGATATGTAAATGCAGCAAAACTGACATTTTAAACGTGGGTTACTATCTGTCGTTAAAATCGTTCAGGAGAGATTGAAAAACGTCCCATGTACATGCAGCCTAATAATGTTGGATTTTCAGTACAGCAACTCTGTACGTACCTGACGTTTTTTGTTTATTCAACCCAATGGGTTTAAAAAACAAAAACAAAAAAAAAACATAGTGTGTACTAGGCTTAAGGAATTTAATGAATCCTATTTTTCACATTTCCCTGAACTGGATTAGCTATATAAAACAAATACGTCCCCAGGGTAAGAATGTCTTTTTTATCAAATCATTCCCTAAGCAGAAGACACAATTTGTCATTCTCAGTAAGGGCATACTATACCATCGGAGAGCCTAGGTCAGTATACATCTCTTGCCTAGATTGCCTTTCTTAGTTTATGCAGCATGTATAGCCTACTATGTAGATTATATGCAACCTGAAGCAACAGACAGCCAGGTACAATGTGTAACCTCTGCACAGGTTGTCCTGCTTAGTATATGGCACAGGCTATGCTGCTCAGAATATTATACCCAGATATAGTAAACATCCCCTGGTTCCTTTATGTGCATGCAGCATATATAACCAAGCAGCCAAAGACTATCCACACTCCAGCACAGACTGTCCTGCTCTGTATATGCAGCCCACACCAGCAGACAGCTGAGAACACCCCCTACAAAGGCTGACTCACACTCACTGTATGCAGCCATATCAGCAGATACCCAGCGACTGTGCATATGTATGATAGGTTGCCCTTCAATATATATAGTCTAGATCACCACAAAGCCAGGTACAGTGTACACCCCTGCTGCCCTAATCAGCATATGCAGTTTAGACCATTTGACATCCAGGAACAGTACATATAGCTTGCACAATCTGTCCCTCTAAGTATATGCATTCTTCACCAGCAGACAGGCAGGGACAGTGCACACCCCCTGCACATGCTGTCACTCGTAATATATGCAGCATATACCACCAAACATCCAGTGACTGCACACCCCCCCTGCACAGGCTGCCCCTCACCGTATATATGCAGGCTTTACCACAAGACAGCAAGGGACTGTGCACACCCCCTGCACAGACTGCCCTGCCCTCAGTATATGCAGCCTATACCAGCAGACAGCTAGGGAGGGAGGGGAGAATTTATTATCCCACAGCATCTCAAACCACACATGTTAATTGAATTGCACATTCCCTCCCTCTCTCCCAGGCTGTATCGATCTGCATGTGACGTC